>JAOTQP010000362.1:3743968-3781034 GCA_026413545.1 Cichladusa arquata | reverse complement strand
TTTCCTTTCCTTTCCTTTCCTTTCCTTTCCTTTCCTTTCCTTTCCTTTCCTTTCCTTTCCTTTCCTTTCCTTTCCCCTTTCCTTTTTTTGAGCTGCCAATGAACACAGATGTGAAGAATGAAGAATTTAAAGGCCAAGCAAAGGTAATGTACTAGGAATTCCTTATTCCTCTCCAAGAGCTTCCTCTTCTTTCCTTGCTCCATTTCTGATGGAGACCATGGTAATTGCCATTATTTAGTGGGAAGGGGTCCTCAGGAGCCCCAGAACTTTCTCAGGGTGAGTGGCAGGAGTAATCACTTCAGCTGTTAGGCAAACAAAACCAGCTACCAGTTCCCACAGGGCTTGTCAGACCCACAGGAGCTGCTCTGTCCCCTTCCTTTGCCTAAGCTGTTTGCTGACTGGCTGGCAGAAGAGTGCCATCAATGTTTGCTCACTGCCTATTAAACATTTTTCCAAAGATGAAAAAGCATGGTTCTTTCACCTCTCCCCTGCCAGCCCAGACTCTGAGCAGGACCCAGCTGTCCTGCCTGCTCCCTTCTCTTCCAGCCCTATTGTTGGATCCCAGAAAACTGGGGTTTTTGAGCTTTCTGTGCTTTCTGGCACTGTCCCCCTAGAGAACACTGCTTTTGACCTGGAGCCTTAGAAAAGGCTTCCAAATTTAAGGGATAAAGTTAAAATCACAGTGTGTGCTTTCACATGGTGAAGGGTTTTAAATGTGAAGTTTCTATAATATAGTAACAGGTATGGAACAGGATGAAGAATTTTGAGTAGTGTCTTTTTCAGTGCTCATCTTCCTTCTTCATAGTTTCAAATAGTAATTTCTAGTTAGACACTTAGTGCTGCACTAAGAGTCACAAAAATTTGATTATTAGGTTCAGAGTATAAATAATGTAAGTGTTAGTTCTCTATTAAAGTGTTTAGCTTTAAGAAACCTTGTAGCTAGCTAAATGCATCTCCATTTTACTCACTTCTAGCTGGTGGCTAGAAGTGTTACTGAACTTTCTGTGCTTCTGATAAAATTTAATAAACAAGCAAGCCCAAACACAAAAAAAATCGTTTCCTTTGCATGTTTTTTAATCCTAACTCTAAGTGAAGACAAAAAAAGACTCCAAACAAGCCACTAATTAAGTGGTGCAAACACCACCTACGTTACACCCTCTGTCTGCCTCTCTTGGACTGTTGTAAAAATCCTCTCTGGTGTGTTCCTTTTATGCACTGGCACACATTTTAATGCCAGTTTTTAGTCTGTCATCAATGAACTTTGCCAGCTCAACAAAGCCAAAACGGCTTGCAGTTGGCAGCAAAGATCTATTGAAGAGCAGGGTAACATTTTTTCAATAGCAGCCTCTCATGTAAAATACTAAACTCCAGTGTAGTCTTTCTGCCACAGGCTGCAACAAAACTGTAATTCCCTGACAGACTTATAATCATGATTTCCTACCAGCTGGCCAGGGAAATTATTTCAGTACTTCACCCTGCCGAGCTGTTCTTCAGAGGGCACACAGACAGAGATGCTGTGTTTGGATTTCAGTCCCCAGGCTGGGAAGGCAGGGATGCTGCAGCTCCAGCCAGGACAGGTTTCCACAGTAGATGGCAGCACCCAGAGCTCTGAAACTTTCCAGCTGGCCAAGCTATTCCAGAGGCTCCCAGATTCTGTGTCTTACTTCATTTCCACTCATTACCCACAATGGAGATGTCCTCCTCCTTCCCTGTCCTATTCCAGTTTGTAATAACCTCAGTTTCCTTCCAAAAGTCTTTCCCTACATCCCACCATTCCAGAGCAGGTGATGCTCAGCTTGTTCTGCTAAAAGTGAGAACTGAGAAACTGGCTCTTTGCTGGCTCTTACTTAACAGCTTTATTTCATCCCATAAAAGGAAAAAACAATAGGACAAATTCATCAGGGCATGAAACTTTGTATTTCACTTGGAACATCTGTGGAGTGAGAACAGAGGAGCAGTAACAGGTAATGCTTACACAGATTACAGGCCAAAAGAAACGAGATGTGGAGAGGGAATGAGCTGCAAACAACCATTCTTGGCTTTGAAAACTGAGAGCACAGCATATTTGCCTTTATTATTCTCCCACTCTGGCAGAGAGATATCCCATTACTTGTGTACAGCAGGGAGCAGGGCATGTTTCCCTCTGTACCAACTCTGCCTCCTCACAGAACCACAGAATGGTTTGGGTTGGAAGAGACCTTGAAGATCATTTATCTACAACCCCCTGCCAGGGGCAGGGACACCTTCCATTATCCCAGGCTGCTCCAAGCCCTGTCCAGCCTGGCCTTGGACACTTGCAGGGGTGAGGCAGCCACAGCTGCTCTGGGCAACCTGTGCCAGGGCCTCACCACACTCACAGGAAGAATTTTTTCCTAATATCTAATCTAGACCTCCTCTCTGTCCTGTCTGAAAAGTCTCAATTCTCTCCACCTTTGCAGATGCTTCTCTCCCAGCTGCCAGCTGTGTCTCCAGCCTGCCTTCAGTGACCTGTTACACCTGTATAACTCACACAAAAGCTCCCAAATTTCTGTCAAGTCTGAGGAACAGTCACCACACCTTCCTAAACTGTTCCAATTGCCTTGGCTCATTTAGCCTAAAACCAGCAGAAGCAGCAGTGACAGTCCAATAGGCAGGGAGCTCTTCAAAGAGCACAGACACAGCCAAAGGGGACAGTGTCCCCCAACACCAAGGCCCTCAGAATCAGAAAGGGATGGAAGAAAAGGCTGCAGAAGACATGGAGATGAGCTCTCACTTGCAGTGACACAGCAATTACAATGTGCTGAAGCACAGCAGCTGTCTGTTGGATGCCTCTGCACAAGGCACAGGGCTTGCACATCCAAACCATGATCCACCATGGCATGGCCAACAGTGGCCACTTTGGGAGGCAGAGCTAGTTTTAAATAAATAAAATAAAATATTAAAAATTAAATTAAAAGACCCAAATCTCCAATTAAAACAAAAGAGCACTTTATTCTGTACTTTTCCTAGTACTGCCTTTTCAAACCTCATTGCTTCAGTTCGTGCTGATTTGGCAACAGATGTGTTACAGAGATTTGCAGTGGCCCTGACATGTGTGAAGCAACACAGGCTGGTTCCTTCTTCCTTCAGATTTCTCTAAAGTTTAATGCACTTAAGAAAAGTACAGTGAGACAAATATGAGTGGGAAGGGTTAGTACTATCTCCAGAACTGCAATCACATTTTAATGTGTATAAGCTGATTTCTTAGTGCAAATGCAGAAGCCATTGCTCCTGCAAATAAAGACCTAGGATTTTTTTCCTGTTACACACCTGATAATTTAATTTTAGGCCTTAATTTTTCATGGGGTGCATTTCTAAACCTTGTTTTAAGTGCCCATTCCCCTCTGTTTTGCCTCATGCACTCAGAGGTTTGACTGACCAAGGACAGGGAAGAAAGGAAAGGCAGCACTGTTTGCTGTGGCTTTCATCCTGCTCCATTCCATTTCCCAGATGAATGCAATAACTTTCACTGCCACTTTGTCAGCAAGACAGAAATATGCAGCATCAAACATGCCATGTTAAAGTGCTGTCTGGGATATGAGCTGAGGGAGCTTGAGCCTTTGCTTGTGTCAACAGCATCTTTCACATCTCACAGGCATGGGGAGATGAAGGTCACTGAGGAAGAGCACTTGAATCAATACAAACCCAACTGACAGTGGCAAGCTTGAAAGGAAAAATTGCTCCCTACTCATTCTTTTTCTCATTTTTGACCAAAAAATAATTTGGAGGAAGGTATCTATTTTAAAATATCACACTGCTAACAGCCACTTACCCCCAGACCACCTGCACCTCTAGGATAACTACAGCACCAGCAATGTGAACCCTCCTAACACACCACACATTCCTGCCTTTGTGCAGAACTGGGATAGGAAAGTGCTTTTCCTACCCTTTGAAGCCACCTTGCCAGCCAGACACTGGATGCCACTGGGAAAAGTCTCTGTATCAAATACCAAGTGGATCAGAAGGGGCAGAAATGCACATTCAAGTCTGACCTGTGCTTCAATTCAACAGTGTGGGGCAATCTGGATGAAAGGACAGCAGAAAATTCATCCTGGCAGCAACACTCTATTCCTATATTGTCTTCCACAAATGAATTCAGGGAATATGAAAAAACTCAGGTAATGAATCACTTTCATCATGCTTATATACTCATTAGGTTAGGACTTCCACTGGCACTGCACAGTGGGGAGTATGAAATGCAGGAGAATTAGGAGGCCTGCAAAAGGTGGGACAAAGTCCACAGGTTTATCACAAACATAGCCCCCAATCCTGTGCTGCTATCACTGTCTGAAGAAATCTCACACTTCCCTGCTCTTGATACAGAGTGATGTTAACACATCAAATCAACAGCAGGGATACTGATCCTCCAGGTGACTGGGAATTCAGTCCCTCTCTTCAACAGTCAGCACAAATGCAGCTGCAGCCCCACTCAGAAGATGGCAAATCTACCATATTATTCCAGGAGATGGAGAGATCAAGGCTAATAAAGAAGCTACTGGGACATTGATTTTTCAGGTTTACATGATGTTTCAGACAGACCTGGCTCTGTGGCATTTGGCATGCTGTCAGAGTTTAGCGGGGAAATAAGTAACGTGTGATCCCTGCCATATACTCAGTTTAGTACCCATGGGAAATTTTTATGATGGGAGTGAGGTTTGCATGTTTTTCTATGATGCAATTCTTCAGAAATAGTAAGCTCTGTGCAGTGCTGTCCACAGAGCTGGCAATTTCCTTGTCCTACACTGCATTCTCCTGGGAGATGTGTGCTGACTGGGACTCCAGTGCTGGAAGAGGCATCTGGACACACAGAAAGGGATCACCAGCCAGAATCACAGGCACTCCTGTGCCACTCGACAGAGGGTGAATACTAAAGCTCAGTAGCAATCCCAGTCTCTTTGGATTCTCACTCCCTTTGCCACAGGAACACGTGCCAAAGCACAGTTAATCTCACTTTTCCCTTCTGTGCTTCTTAGCTAAGCATCAGATGGAGACAGGAATAGAGAAAAGGAATGTGCTGCCAGTACAGTTTCATTGTCAGAGCTGTGTCTCAACATTATTTAGGCTACATCATCATTGATGTGCTTTGCTCCAGATGAAAGGAGAGCAGATACAGCCTCCAGACATTAATTCAAAGTCCTTCCTACATTCTCACCTGAAGGGAAATTCCCACTGCAAAGAAATGCCAAGTTGTAAAGGAGTTGGATTTTGGGAAAATGCTCAATTCAGGAGGTAGGAATGCATAGTGTGCATTTCAGGACAATGTTGGACATCAGTCAGCAGTGCACTCCTGTCCTGAAGACTGGTCCCATACTGAGCTGTACAGCAAGAAATAACCAGCAGTTGATCAGAAGAGATTATTCCCCTCTGCTTATTGCATATGAGACCCCTCAGCAATAAAAGAGAGATGTCAGCAGACCAAAGAGAGCCCAGCAGAGGATGAATAAGATGATTAGGGGAGGGAAAGAAGCAGACAAAATCTGAGGGGAGGATGAGGCAATGGGGGTTTGTCCACCCTGGAGAGGAGGCAGTCCATGTGGGATTCTGACTGCACACCTCCACTGCCAACAGGCAGCTTAGAGAGGCCAGAGACCTCTGTACAAGCTGCAAGATGGGGAATTGCCACTGTGTAGGAGGAGGCACCCTGTTTGCAATTCTCTGCTACCTTCCCCTTCCAGATTGCTTTACTGGTGAGATGAGGGGGGCTGAAATGTTTAATCCAGGCAATGCCATTTTCTTATCAACAGAATGTCCATCACAAAATGAGAGGAGGAAAAAAAAAAAACAGAGAAACATGCAGAGCATGGCCCTCAGGTGCGTGACACCACAGAGTGAGTAAAGATCCTCTCCCTCATTTCTGGCTGTGCATGTTTGTCCCCCACAGTCAGTGCATGGTGCTGCCAACTGGCAGAAGAGCCCTGAGAGGGATTCTCCTTACCTGCAGGGCTACCTATTTTTGACAAATTTCTCAGGTGATTTAGGAGATTCCTATGCCTCCCCAAACCTTTCTGTTTGCAATTTAAGCCATCATGGACATTTTCTCTGAAGCACCCTGGTTGTTCTGGCTGTCATGGACAAGGAATTCATGCAGGCTTCTTTGTGCTTCAACCCACCCCAGTATTCTGTGTTTACTCACCAGCTGCCATTAGAACAGAACAGCATCCTTAGGCTGAAACAAGAAGCTGACTTTGATATAATTTGAATTACAAAAAGAGAAATACTGCAATGCCCAAGTCATTGCATGTGAGGAAACTGCAGATAAACAATAGCTTCTGCCACAAAGGAGTGATAGTCAACATGAACCTCTAAAAGCATCACCTTATCATTCTTATCATCAACCAAGCTCCCACTTTCCACTTTTAAGTTGCATGCCACTATCGAAAATGAACACAAGGATTAAATTTAAATGAGTAAACAGTAATGAAATACTTCACAGAGAGAAACTGTTAGAAAGCTGGACCTGTTAAAGAGTCACTGGAGTGGTCAGATGATGGCCTATTGCAAGAAGATGTGAACTCTGCAGTGCATTTCAGTTTTCTGCCTCTGAGGAAGAACATTTCTTTGATACATGGATATTCTAAAGAGCAATGGGGATCTCCAAAAAGGCAGCATCAAATGAAGGTCCTGTCACAACAATTTCAGATTTTGCTGTTTACAAATCCAACATCAGTAAAGGATGATCCCATATTCCTGGGAACCCTGCCCTGCAGAAGTACTGACCTGTGCAAAAGTGACACTTGTCCAAAAAGTGAAAGTCATGTGCAAGAGGATGGGAAATTGTAAAAGTGTGTGTGGGTTACTTCCAATCTTTCCATCAACAAAAAAAAAAAGACCAACCCAGCATTAGAGCAAGGCAGGTTTAGCAGCCCTTGGGAAAGATTTTATAAACCTTTACACAGAACTGTTTTTGCCTTTGTAAGTCAGCATTGATGTTTAACACAATGGCCTTCACTTAGTACCAGCTGAGGGTCAGCAGCCTTCCTGTGAGAGGTAAAAAGGTGCCTCCCAGCACTGTGAGGAGCTAAGTAGATAAAACACCTTATCTGAAAGGGAAAACACCTGCCTGCAATGACCCAGAGTGGTTTTATGTGCTGCACTTCATGTGCAGCTGTACTGCAGCTCTGAGGGCTCTGAGCAGACTCACTCACAGCTTGGGGAGGGAAATGCTGTGTCTGGAGCTCAGCTGGGGCTGAGGATGCTGAGGCAGAGAACAGTGCCTGTGGCTGCAGCCAGTTCTGCCTCTTGCCTGCTCCTGCATCATCTCCTCGCCAGCGACAGACATTTGACAAGGTCTTGATTTCACCTTCTCTTTCTCAGCAATTCTTGTCCTGTTTCTACATGAAAAATCTCTCAGAATCAGGAAAGGGAGAGGCTGAGATCATCAGGCTCTTATCACATTTACACTTAGGGGGAGAAGTCTGCTTTTTTTGCTCATATCCCCCCATATAAACGCTCAGTAAAAATGTGGTATAGCATTATAATGGCTATAATATTATAATAGCTTGTCCTTTTTCTAGGAAGAAGTTGGTCTATCAACAGGCCCTCTGAACAGATTCCTAATCTTAAACAGTTTCTGAGTTTTGCTTCTAGAAATCTGAGTAATTAAGTAATTAGTTCTGCAAAGCTACAGTATAGACAGCACCTACATTTCTATATTTTGCCTTCCCCTCTCTTCTTAATTCTTGTACTCCAGTCCCAAGCACCTGAACTTTTGCAAACCCAAAAATAACTTGCCTAGTAAAGAGTTTGCTAAAACTACATAAATGCCTGTTAGCAACTCAGGTAATGCACAGCAGACAAGACTTCCCAAAGAGAGACAAAGGGTGATTAATTCTAGTTTGGATTTATGAATTCTATTAATTCTAGTTAGCTGCACGTATAAAATATGCAGCAAACAACAAATATCCATAAGAACATACAGAGCACATACATTTTTTTTGTCCCAAAGGACAAAACTCAGAAGTAAAAACCAGGAATGACAGAAAACAACCCTGCAGTATTGCTGGAAAACATTCAGCTTTAGAAGTAGAGATCAAATGCCTGTGAGAATAGACAAAAATGACAACAGGATCAGAGAACACCCTGTTGTGAGTGGGATTCCTGCCATGCTACGGAGCAGGGAGATGTTCAAATAGTAAGGTTATTTTGACAATAAGAAGCATTGTGTTGGTAGACATTTTGTATGAAAAGCAGAAAGTACTCCCCAAATAATAATAATAACAACAACTTCAGGTGTCTGCTTGCCAGCACTAGCATTTCCTAGGTAGGAAGGAGCATAAGGATGTCTGGTTTTATGGTTATTTGTTGAACAGAAGGTGCATCTATGATACTCATGGATAAAAAAAGTGTCCTGTAAGAAGTTACCATTATGCACCAATTGACTAGGAAGGTGAATGCTAGTGACTGACTGATTAAAAATGAGATTAATAAAAAAGAATCAGCTGAATAGCTTGTATACATGAAATATTGCAAACAACAGATAATGCACCAGGGGATTTATTACTAAAACCAATTTGATTTTGTAAGCCTTAGGTAATTTACAACCTGCAGTTGAATAAGAAACAGGCTGTTCTCCTCTAGAAAACAATTCTCTTGGCAAAAAATAGAGGGAAAAAAAAACCACCAGAGAGGGAAAGAGGAAAAACCCACAAGCCTTAAGGTGGCAGAGCTCTGTGCTCCACAAGTTCACATGCTGCATTGCCTACCAGTCTGGCAGGGAGGAGAGGGAAGGCTGACAGCTCTCCAGAGGAGCTGTGCAGGAGTCTGGAACGGCACACACCTGATCCTGCATGTAATGAGAGAGAGAGCAGAGCTGGAAGGCAGAAATCCCTCCCTGGCTGCAGGCAAGGCACAGCCCGGCTGCTGCTGAGCCCCACTGTGCCCCTGGCACACACACACAAACACACACAGCCTGGCTGGGCAGCCAAAACCTCCAGGTTCTGCTTGGACAAATGCACCACAATGAAACATCCAGTTATATTGCATTAAAACACCCCAACCTGCACTCAGAGTGTCTTGCTCAGAAATCCAGAGAATAGACAGCCAAATCAAGGAAATACTGACATACTCTCCTCTTTTATGCCTCAGGTTAAGCACACTGGAAAATCCTCATTAGCTGACAGTTTTAGCTGAAGGTCTTGTGCACCAGGCTAGCTGAGAATATTAGGCCTCATTAAATTTAAAAAAAGGAAAAACAAAAAAGGAACAAATACAGCTGTTGTAATACTCCATTCAGTTTGTCTAACTCTGCATTAATTGGTACCTGTGTAACAGATCTCTTGCATTCCTTGTGGAATTGCACCAAACACAGGCACTCAACACAACTGAAAACAGCAAACACAACCCATCCTTAAATCTGCTCCTGCCAATGCTGTCCCAAAAAGGCTCTGAAGGAAGATAGAGACTTTTCATGACCTCCCAGCAGGTGAGGCAATGCAGAAAATGTGGCTGTGGTGGCAACTTTGACTGGAGCATCTCCCTGATGAGGAAAGGCTGAGGGAGCTGGGGCTTGAAAGGAGATACAGATGAGAGGGACCCTTCTCCCTGTCTGCAGGGAGGGCTCAGAGCAGGGCTGTTTTGCAGGATGGTTGTACCACCACCACATAGATGGCATTAATCAACACAGAGCTGTATATTAAAACACACACATCTGCATAGACATAGAGAGCACTGACATGAGACAGAGAAGGAACACACAGTTTATTCTCTGCATAATATTCACAGATGTGATGTGGGGTTTTATCTGTTCTGACATGTGATCTCTCCCATGGCATTGCAGAGTAGTGATATAAAAACACCACTTGAAGGCACATGAAAGCTGTAGGAAAGGCAGTTGTGCCAGTCAGCATTGAGGGGGGATGCTGCTGGCATGCAGATTTTTAAAGGAAAATATCTCATTGGCATTCCTTAGTGTCCAGTGTGCCTCAATTAAAATCAGTCACTGTGCAACAGTTAAAAAAATAGAAAATACCAACAGAAAAATAAAGAATGGTTTTATAGCCTCATGCTTGTGGTGAGTATGAGGATTACGATAATTCTGACAAAATTATTAGGTATTATCATGCTGTAATTTGGGGAAAGACATTGTACTAGATCAGGAAAGAAGGTTATGGCCAGGTCTCAGCTTCTCCATCAAAGCCCCAAGGATGTGCTGCAGGACACTCACACTGACCCTGCTGGCGTGGGCTCCAAAGCCTTGGCACCTACTCAGCCCAGGCACCTTCTCATGAATTTCCTCTGTCCAAAGTCTTCAAAGGCAGTGGGATGAAGAGTCATCAGGAGTTTAAGCTAGAAAATGCTTGAGAAAGGGAAAGGATGCAGAGCTCCACTTTTTGAAGTGCTGAGATCCTTTTACTTCCATTAGCAGCATTGCAAAATGACTTGAAATAGGGGAGGGAACAGGAATTTTCATTCTTTGCTCAGCCTGAAACACTTAACAAAGCTAGGTACATGCTTTTTTCTGCACATCATGAAACTAAACCCCTCACTTTCCATTCTGGTGTCCATTCTGGCTCTGCTCATTTTTGCTAATGTGCCATATTCTCTCCTTCTGCCCTGTTCTACCATAGTCTTGTTTCCTTTCCCTGGATATAATTAATTAATTCATGAACTACAGCAAAGCTAAGCAATCAGAATGGAAACCAAGAATGGACTGGAAAGATGAGATTTAAATACCCCATTTAAATATCAATGTGCATGCCAATTTAACTTTGCCTGTCCAGAACCAGTTGGGCTACCAGAACTTGGTTCAAGAGGACACTCCTACAAGATAAATGTTCCCTGGAGTGCTCTGCATGGGAAAACCTGCCAGTGGTGATGAAATTTTGACAAAAACATCACTTCCATGCTGTTACCACCCCCCATGGTCAAGGGATCTCTGGATCAAGCATGCCCCAAACAGATCACACAAGCTGTAATGTGCTTGTCCTCACATCCATGCCATCCAAACAGATAATTTTTTCCACACAGGAGTGTGTTTGGGCCATTTTGAGTCACATTCCCAGCCTGTGGAGATCATGGCTTATTCCTCACCACCACATGGTTCTCTGCATTCTCTTGACTTAGCAGGTCACTCACTGACAATATCTTAAAATGATTTCTGTCTCTTTGCTCTCTTCAAATCCACAAGGGACAGGCATTGCTCTGAGCTGCTTTCTTCCTGCCCCTCTGGAATTATCATCTCTGTTAACAGGAGCAAGAGAGCTACAGTTCCCTTTTCTGGCACCTCCTGGAATTTTTGGGAACTTGCACAGCTTTGAACACCTTGGTGCAGCTCTCCAGCCTCCACTGCCCCACACTCTGGCATGCACACACAGTCACCCATCCAAGCATTCCTAGGGCTTCATTCCTGAACTTTTGGCTGATGAAGAAAGCAGCTTTATGGAAAATCCCTCTGAGATCTGTACATTCTGCAAAATGGCCTATACAGCAAGTAAATAACAAATAATGTGATCCTTGTTTTTGATTTACACTGTAGTTTCCTTTTTAGTTACATTAGTAACTCTTTGTAAGTTTACTTTTTAGTAACTTTTTTTTGGTATGCTTTCACAGCATATTTGCTGACTCCACAGTATTTAATAGGAAGGTTATATACTATTTTCAGGGGACTTCCATTATGAATTAAACTGTAAACTTCTTTGTCTCTTTATTTTTCAGTTCCTCTAACACTTCACTAAGTGATAGTGTATTCAAACTCCTCTTCAAACAGATGTACTGCTTCAAATTTTTACATTATGAAATAGGTCTATACCCTTTTTGCCTATTGCTCTCCTCATGGCATCAGACTAAGACCAAACCAAAGCAAACAGAACAAAACAGTGAGCTAAAAAAAGCCCAGGCACCAAATAAACACTGACCAAGATGAATCCTGAACTTCAATTATCCAACGTCCCTTCATCTTGCTACATACAGCACATTTAGCTGAAATAAATAGAAACACTTATATTTCACAGTCACCTCTGTCCATTTAAATGGCAAAACACATTTGACTTTGTAATGAACTGCAGAGCTGTTTATACAGCTCCAAGTTGTGGAATTAAGCAATAGGCCCCATGAAATCACTCATTACCACCAAGTCTGCTGATTAGAGCCTCAGGCAAGTGCAAGGGCAGTTAACTCTCTAACACCCCAGTAATGACTTATTCCCAGGTCTTTCTTCTGTTAGATGTGCCAACCCTCCCAGAACAGAGCTTTAACAAGAATGCCTTAAAATTTACATCTCTGGCAGATCATTCATTAATAAAGGTGAAAAGTAAATACACAAGGTACAACTGTCTCCTAGAACAGCCAAAACCCAGGACAATCTCCATTTAGGGTCACAGTCTCTAAGCCAGCAACAAGAAGCCCGACAGGCCTGCAAAACTATACCTAGAATATACTGAATATATTGAATTTTATCTCCTTGTGTTTAATAGATCTGATTGTGAATGCAATTCACAACACCACCTCAATACATTAGGAAAGGGGGGCATGTCCTGTCTGCTGGACATCTGGGGTGCCATTCCCATCTTCAAAAATGGCAGGACAGAGACTGATCACTTAATTGCAAAGCAAATTCTGCAGCCCAGATTTACAAGATTACCTTCAGAAAAGGATCACAGCCTACTTAAACATGGCTCTAAGCAGTGAATGCATTCAATAAACCATTTGCTCATTTTATGTTCAGTTTGTAGGTGTATATATATAATCACACCCAGTTATGTAAATATTTGAGTATTTGTATCCTATGGATATTTTGTTTACAAATCTGTTACAGAAACACCCTAACTTTAGTTTATTTAAATCAAGAAGACTGACTTGCTTTTTTACATATATTCAAGATCTTTTTTCTGTTAAAATAATATCTGATGGACTCTGATGGTGGATGTCACAGCTGCCGAATTTTTAAGACTTTGGTTTTGTCTGCAACAACCAAGCTGTCAAGGCCGTGGCTCAAAGCAAGTCTATTTTCAGTTTTTCTGGTGTACACCCAGAATCAACCATATTTCACACAGAGCTGATACTAGTGCTCAGGCCTCTTATCAACTGGAAGTTTAATATCACACGATAACATCACACTGTGCTGTCAGTGGAACCAAAATGTGAATTCACTGCTAGACAGCAGTAAGATTTATTTTCATGCTCTCTAACCACACACAGCCACAGATATATGTATCTATGGGATAGGGAGGGAAGGAAGTGAGGTTTTCCAAAGATACGTCAAATTTCTTGCTGATTAGATGACACATAATTATATATGATATAAGGTGAAAACATACCTATGCACTTAAGTGTTTTTGAGAAAAATACACGCATAATTTGAATAAAAAGATATCTGTATATTTTTTTAATAGAAAGGTATCTGTAACACTTGTACTGGCTAGCATGTTCAAACTTTTCTGCTCTGTAATGAAACTGAGGTAGTGAGTTGAAAAAAATTACCTGTTCTTGTTCTACTCCAGACATGGAGAAGAACACCCGAGAGCAGAAATGAACCCGCACGTGTTGTGTGCGTTTTAAGGCAGAAGTAGAAACAAAATTTTTTAAGATCCCCTCCTGGGACACAGCAGCTCTAAGGAGTCCTCAGCATTATCTGGACAGGATGCTCATGTCCTTCCCCAGCTCAGAGCACAGCTTTCCTCCCACTCCAAGGCTGCTGGTGTGGCAGCCAAGCCTGACAGGAGAGTGACGGCAGCTCTCAGCTCTGGAGCAGCCCCTGTTGCTGCAAATTACCCTGACAGCCAAGGGCTGCTGGGGCGAGGGGATAAGGCACGCTGCTCAGCCACCGGGAGCTGCAGTAATTAGCTGCTGTAATGAAGAGAGAGGGAAGGAGAGGAGCAGTGGAGGGTGCAGCACTGTACTGTCAGCAATATCATCCTCCGAGGCTCCGTGGAACAATGCCCTGCTGAGCCCCCAGTAATCTCTACACATGGCTACCCATGAAGAGAGTAATTAAGAAATGTCATTGCCTTCTTGGGAAAATACCACTGTGTCTCAAAAGAATGATGACAATTTCCATAACAGCCCTGTTCTCTCTTTCTCTCCTCTTTGTTTTGGTGGGGAATAAAATGCGTTACAATGCAAGGCTTTTATTCTTCCTTTTGTCACACACCAACCCAAACAAAGCTGTGCTGGCTGAGCTGAGACAAAGCTGCATTTAGAAGAGAGTGCAGGCCCTCCCAAAGTCTGTATTATCAGGGAAGCCACATCTGCATTGGGCATCCCTACTAAAAACAGTATTTGGGAGTCAAGCACCAGGTACAAGGCAAGTAAAATCTTACAAACTCAGGTCTGCAAAGAGCAAGCTTTTACAGGAACTTCTGGATCCAACAAGTATCCAATGATCCGAGAAAAGGCAGAGCTACGGCCCTTATCCAAGGGCCAGGGAAATCCATGCAGGACTGCTGCTCCAGGTGTGACTCCCAAAGAGCAGCATTCCTGCAGAGATGTTGTCCTAGATTACAATGTAAAAATGTGCCCAAAGGGATGTATTCTATCACTATCTGCTGAAACCAGAAGGGGCAGTGATCCTTATCAGTGTGGGAGATATCCTCTGCTAATGGGCCATCTGTTAAAACCAGGTGGGGCAGTGTTCTTGATCGTTCCCATGACCCATCCTCCCTCCAGGAAGATATCAGCTGCTGCTGGCCCATTCAGTCCCACTGCATGACTGATAAAATTACATCATCTCATTGGGAGATGCTCCACCCCGGGGGAGGAGCCAAGCCTTTCCTACCTAGATAAAAACTGAGATTTGGAACACCAAGGCAGCCTTTTCCCACTGGTTTCCAGAGGACAAGGGCTACCAGGATCACTGCTTCAACAAGACCACTTCATCTGGACTGCTACCACCACCCTAACCAGTGGGGTGTCAGGCTGTATTCTGACCCTGTTAGTGTTTTTTTTTCTTTTGTACTATTGCATGTATTTTATTTTTCTTTTTTTCATATAAAATTGTTTTTCTGACTTGGAGTCTCTCACTGGTTTTGCTTTCAAACCATTACAGGTGTGCAGTTGCGTCACCTGAGGGAAAGACCAATGCTCCCAGGAAAACTCCCAAGGTAAACAAGACAAGGGCTATTTTTCCAGCACTGGGGCAGACTTTGTGTCATCCTTCACTGGGTGGCCTTTGGGGGGAAACTGATGCCTTAAGTTTTAAGTTTTTCTGTTCTGCTTGGGTGTGCAGCTTTTAGTTTTATATGAAAGGTTACCAGGATCTTCTCACAGGTGGTGAAGACAAAACAGTTCTATTCCAGCTGGGCACTCAGGACAATCTCTTCAAACTTCAGGCCCTAAGCACAAACAACGTGAAAAGAGGAGGGAGGCAAGCAAGCAGGAGGATGAAACTTCATGATTTGAGGCTGTTAATTGGACAGGTGACTCCTGTATGCAAATGGACTAAAACCTATAAAAATGTGAGATCTCCTGACCAAGCTCTATTTTGCTTCCACCTTGGAGCCATCCAGGCAGGGACTGTGGCACTGCTGCAGCCAGGGTGTGGCCTTTGAAGGGCCCTCAATAAATTCCATTTTATTCCTCTTAACTCTGTCCAGCCTCTGTTCCAGCTCCTCTAGGCATCAGCATCACACTCATTCTTTATCAATCAGCCTAAAAGTCTATTCCTGTTAATTGATGCTATTCCTGAAAAATGTATCTAAGACTGGTCTTAGTGGTTGTGACCTGCAGTTTTCTATTAGACAGACAGATACAGAAGGTTTTTCAGAGAACTCCATGCTGCTGAGGAGCAAAGAGTACATACTGCCAGAAAGCAATGCCAGGAGAACTTGAGGGAGCTGGAAGCATCTCTGCCCTTCTTTCTGCCCCTGCCTCCTTGATGTCTTCCACTGGAAATGCATGAGAGCCAAAACATATCTTGCTTGTCACAGCTGTACCTGTATCAATACCAGCAACCCCCTCACACAAGGTGTGATTAATTACACAGCAAAGATTTCAGAGAAAAAAAGGGTTATAGCAGCAGTCTGCTAATGAGGCTGATCAATACAAATTCTTCCTTCCTTCCTCAAAATTTCATTCCAGGTTGTTTACTCTGCTCTCTGAAATTAAGCAGTTGTGTCTACACAGCTAACAGACCTTTGATTCTCCAATTCACTGAATATTTGGATTGTACTGGAAGGAAATATTTGCAGCTGGAGAGTAGACAGTTGAAAGTTTAAACATAACTATTGCTATTTCTATTTATTCCAGCCCGTTTTTCTACCATAATGGAAAGGATGAGACAAGAAACTTTTAGATAAAAGTGGTTTTTTTGAGGTTTCACAGAGCTAAAGGCTCAGGTTCTCTACTGAAGGTTTTCAGCTGCCAGCACACCTTTTGGCAGAAACACACATTCATGTGTTCTGAGATTCTGAGCAATTTTTTCTGCAAGTACAATTACATACAGAATGTTGATGCCATGAGGTTAAAATAAAAATAATAACAATAATAATAACCCCCATTTTCCCACCTCCACTGATTCTGGTGACTGTCATTCTTCAGAGGAGCCTGATGGGTCCCTGTTAACTCTGTCTAGCTCCCCAGTTTCCAGCCATTATCTAGTGACACTGCTGGTTTTAGTCTGGCATTCCCCCTCAGGATACAGCTGAAACCAATCACCTAAGTAATTAGGCAAAAGATCATCACAGTGAGGTTAAAAATATAATGGAAAAATGAATATTTAAAAAGAGCTGAATACACAGTTTGGAGAAAATGGAATTGATGGAAAATGACAACTCCTCATGGGCAGAAAGAAGGGTGGGAAAAGTAAGGCTTTTTTAATGGCTTTTGGAAGAAGGGCAGAGTATTTTTAATTTTTACACTGAATTATTGCAAAAATACTAAAAAAAGATTAAAGTCTGTTAAAAGTCCAAATGGAGAATTACCTCTGCAGTAGACACATAACCTAGCCTGATAAAGTTGCAATGCTTGCAAAGGCTATATTAAAAGTTTTGGCTTCCTCTGTATCTCTTCTTTGCCTCTTCTACAGCAAATGCATTTTTCTTCAGCTAGGGATTGGTGGGTTTGTACAAATATAAAGGGAATTTTTTACGTAAGTCCTAAACTTCCAATAATGATGTACCCGAGTCTTTTATTCTGAGTAAAAGTTGCAGAAAAATAGAGGTGTAACAGGGACAGGTGTAACTAATACAGCCTGCAGAAGCGGCAAGTATCCTAAATCTCCTTTTAATTCCAGGTACAGAATCAATTCTGAAGCAGTGGGCTATGCCACATCCAGCCCATTTATGCAATTCTTGTGTACAAGGGTCCTGAACCAGGTGTTGGCAACAAGCTCAGATAATTTGGATGACAACTTATCAAGTATTGCTGACCAGTAATCCTTTTCCAAAGCAGTGTCCTTCATAAAATGATTTAACACTACTGCTACAGCTGACCTCCCAGATTATTTTTATTTAGCTTGAACAAATCCCCACAGATGCCTTGATTCCAATGGGTTTTTTGCAGCTGGAGGGGATTTGCTCACCTATTTTCAAAGGGATTTACAATAAAACATAAAGCTTTGGGTCTATACTGTTTTAGCTAAATACCTGACTGAATGGGGAGATACAGCTTCATCAAAAAGTCACTTCATGTTCTAACAGGGCTCCTGAGGAGAAAGAACCACAGAGTTCCAAAGCACTGGAGAAACGCTTGGCTGAGCACTCCAGGCCCTGTAAAACACTTATTTTGTGGTCTGCTTTGCTGTGAAGCTTTAAAACGGGAAAAGAGAGAAGGGTAAAAAATGGATGTGGTGGAGAAGGGTGGGGAAATTACATTTAATAGGGATATAAAATTTCACCTGACTCAGATCAAATTCTGTCATTTCTGTCAGGCAAAATTATGGCATCAGCATTAACAGTGCATGCTTTTGAATCTGTAATCCTAGTTTTCATATTGATTTGTGACAAAGGGTCAATACAGAATCCCTAAAAGAGTACACATATGTCTAGGTTTGGGTATGAGTGCCAGGCAGCAATGCTAAGTCTGTGTGTGCAAGCATGTGCATACTGTGTTTCATTTTTCTCCCAACTGCCACATGAACATCTTTTCAAGCACATTCATTATTGTGACAACAGGTTGAATCTGCAATTCACCATCTGCCTAAACAACATTAACCTTCATGCAACCTTTTATTATTATTATTATTGTTTGGCTTTGTCTGAAATTCAAAAATCACCCTAATATAAGGTGGAGGGACAGCCCTTGCACTTGGCATCATCTCTTCTATTATACACACACCCACCTGGAAACTTGCATTTGAGATGGATTTCCAGCTCAGATTTCTTAATGTCATTTGGGCATGGTGTTTCAAACACAACCACAGAAGGTACAATAAGAGATGCCCATTAACCACTTCAAGGTTCATTTCATGGTTTCACTCGTGAAACAGCCAACAGGAAACTGAAGCAGTTTTTCTCAGACTTTTGTAGATTTTGAGATTAATATTTCTGCAATATTAAAGATATCTTTATACAAAATGTAAACTTTTATGTGTTAAATTGTTGCTTAGATTGTGGCAGTAACTTGAATTGCTTCTCAACTACATACTTTGATCCAGAAAGGAGAAATCTATGAGTGATTTCAAAAACATTTTCAGAGACAATACTTGGCTTATTTTTCTTATTGCTGAAAAGAGCATGCTGGGCCTTGGCTTTCCACAAATGTACAGCCTTTACCTTCTCCTTTCCCTCTCCTTACAGAGCATGCTGCTCCATGCCATCACTCCTCTGCTCAGCTCCAAACAGGCCTTTCCACTGCTGCCGATACCCATTAGCAAAATATTTTCATAAATACTGTAAATTCACTTCCATCACCCACTAACACTCTGCACTTAACACTCAGAAATCAAATTGGCAGTGACTGGTCCCTGCCCCAAACACCTTTGAAATCTAACCTTGTAGGAAGGAAGTTTTTTTTACAGTGGTGAGGTGTGAGCTCACTTGCTCTATTTTACCTGTTTTTCCCCCCTGCCATGCAATTGCATTGGCACAGGATGAACTGGTATGGAATTAAGATACATAACCAAGCCCCCAAACATGCTTGGATCTCTGGGAAGGCTGGATTTGGGTCTGAATTCTGAAATTTCTGCTCCTCTCTGGTCATAACTCAGGATATGAGCCATCAGACCTACCAGTAGGAAGTGCAGCCCTGGGAATGTTGGACTCCCAGTCCCACAGAGGCTGAATGAGAAATCTGAGGATTTAGACACCAGTGATGGTAAAGATGTGTCACTTTGAAAATAAACATCTTTGTTTTGTTTCTGCATGCTTCTTTGCTCTAAATGCCTTAGCTAAGCCTCAATTGCAATATTTCACCGTGAGAACATTATCTCCTGACAATTATGCAATTCTATTAACATCATTGCCTTTTTAATCTATGAAAGGTTACATTAAACAGAAAGAAGACACACAGGAGACTAGAGAAAGGAAAGTATCTAGCCTTTCAGGAAAAAAAAATGAAAGATTATTCAAATGATTATCCTGACATTTATTTTTATGTGATGGAAAATAGAACAAGAAACATAACACTGTTTTGGTGACCTGAATGCCAGCAGAAAGCAAATTAAAATTCACAAAATAAATGCAAACAACAGGACAGATCCTTACCTCTGTTCAGATATGTTTACAAGGGTGGGGTAAACAAGATTAAATGGGAAATAGCTGTTTTGTGGACCTGTCTGCAGCAGCCATTACTGAAAAAGCAGATGGAAGAGGATGATTTAAGGTTTGCTACCTTACAGAGACCCCTCACTGCCTAAAGAGTCAAGGAAAACCAAAAGCACCACTTTTGAAATATTAGCAGTGTAACAGCCTTCAGTGCAATAGGGTGAAAAACACCACACAAAAACTGACATTTATGGATGAATATTCCAGCAAGTTTTCCAGGAGCCAAGCCCTTCCCACAGTCCAGCCCCAGGAACATGCAGTTCCACCTTCCAGCTGGGGTCGCTGGCCAGGAGCACATGAACCTCTGGGAGCTCATAAATGCTCCTCTGACTCCCCAAGTGCTTGTTCTCTTAAAATAACTCTGGGAGAAGGTAAGCAAATGCATGGAAAAAATGGAATTGTTCATTTTTCTTTCTAAAGCTGAAATGAATGTGCACATGTGTTTTTTATGAAGTATAAAAAGTATAAAAAGGGCAAAAGACAATTGAGACAGCAGAGAATTTACTGATGCTCCACTGCAATGGGCTGGCTTTCCTATCTCAGAGATCCCTCAGTTATTAGTTAGAAGGATTCAGAAAAATCTGTTTATGGCCATTATCTGTTCAAGTACATCTGGAATGGCTTATGACCTGTACTTAACTGGCTCTTTGCATTGCTCAAGGACTCTTTATCCACTTATTCCAATGCTCTCCTGCCTTTGTAAACAGGGTAGGAGGGATCTGCAACCACAGTCTCTCAAGCACAGATGGGGGGTACTTTTTCTGTGTCCTGTCTCTGCTTGAGAGGTTGTACAGTGAATGGAGGAGGCACCTGAAGCAGGAGAGAAACAGGAGGGAATCTTGCTTGGGAGCTGGCACTGTGTTCTGCAAAAGCTGAACAATGGCAAAATTGCTACAGAATTCTGGAAATTGCACCCCTATTTGCCACTGGGGCAAAACCACTAACAGCCAGGTTAGGGCACACTGCACGTGGATGAGTAGAGGTGTTATGAGCTGGTCCTTGGAATTCAAACTGCTGCCAAGCAAATCACATTTCCTTTGAAACTCTGTGTACTCAGCCCTTTAAATTTTTGCAGTGTTCCTCACCTCACACTTGCTCCTTTCCTAATTTTCACTTTGAGATTTGTGCCCTGCACATGGCTGTTGTCAGACAAAAGCAATATTAGCAGTTCAGTATGCAGGGCCAGGATAAGGCATGAAAGTACAGGAGGACTTTTTAGACTTTATTTTTGTAGTTCTGGTAATGTGCCTCATCATTTTCCTGAATTGGAAATTTCTAATTTGTATTTCTAATGGTGCTCCTCACTGAAGTATTTGCTTCTCCTTTACTTAACAGTCAGAATTACTCAGCCTGGAACTCCATTCTTACCTTTCTTTACCTCACCTCAAATGACTGTATTTATAATAGAAGAAGAGGGTAATGCCTGCCACAAGTCACAATCAACAAAGACATAACACTTAGAAAAATCCTGTACAGAATGTTACTTTCGTTGTTACTGGACATTACTTGGGCTTAGAATACAGAAATTAGACAACAGAGAAAGTTATACCTGCCCACATGTTCTCTCTGAAGAGCTGTGAACAGACACAAATGTTTCTCAAGGTCACCACTCCAAC
Organism: Cichladusa arquata; assembly: GCA_026413545.1. Classification (NCBI taxonomy): domain Eukaryota; kingdom Metazoa; phylum Chordata; class Aves; order Passeriformes; family Muscicapidae; genus Cichladusa; species Cichladusa arquata. The sequence goes on along the minus strand of JAOTQP010000362.1, from coordinate 3,759,766 downwards.
CTCCTTCTCATAGCAAGACTGTCACCAGTGCTGAGTCTACTATGTAAATATTTAGTCTGTTTTTAAAACAAACTAACAACTGGCAAACGTATTTTCTAAATTATTCATTTCTCAATGGGCAATGAGTAAAAGATCTATGAATAAAACCATCCCTGGAGGTACAAAGGGATCACATCTCTCTCTAGCTGTAAGCTGGCCTTTCACTGCATCTGTGAGGTGACCAGTTGTTACTCAACTTACACTGAGCTCAAACCATGCAAGAATAACAGTCCCACTTGCAGTTATGGTTTTCCTACCAAAGTCTGCTCAAAATAAAAGTGAACACTGAAATAACTGGTGTCACCAAGACAACAGGGCAACATTTGAGAACATCAGATTTTCTCTTACTCCAGGCTGAGGTTCTCACAAAAGTCTGAGCTATTTAGGCACTAAAACTTTGTTGATATTCCAACAACTGTATTACAGAAGTGTCACTCACACACTAGCATCACCTACACACACCAATGGCCAATAATGACACATTTGGGCAATATTAATACAGCTTGTTACTGCAGAAAACATAAATTAGTCCCTGTGGGGACTAGTATTATGGGCTGTTATTTCAGCTCGAGCTTCTATGACAATACAAGCCAAGAGACTGCAGTCTGAACCAGGCTGAACCTAATGAGACACAGCAGCTTTGGAGAGCCATCTATAGTTTTCCTTGTAAATGGTATGCTGTCCTAATAAATGAAATGGTTTTACATGCCTTTTACCAGTTTCCACTAAGGCTAGTTCGATTTCAGAACTCATTCTTTAATTGTGATGTTATCTGAGAAGAAGCCTTTCCAAATGCCAAGGTAAATGAGCATCAACAAGGTGATGGATGAAAAAAAGGAATGTACTCTGCAGGCAGACATCAGAACATAGAGACAGATTCAATTACATAACATTTACCTGGGCTCTTATGCTCCAGTCCTTCTATTAGATCACCACCCTTAAGCCTAGACACTTTCAAAAGATGTAGCTGGCCAGGAAAATCTGCTTGCTGGAATGGGAAAAGCTTTGGGTATGTAAACATTCAGAGGAAGTTTTCCTCTGACTGCTAATGAGAGTGAAGAGAAGTGCCATCCAGCTCCATATGGTACCCAAGTACATTAGCACCCTTGAGGCAGAATTACCTGACTCATTATATGGCTTAGCAAAAAGTGTGACTCTTCTGGAGATTGCTGATGTTCCACATGAAGGGCTGGTTTTCCTCTGGGCTTTCACTTGTTTTGTTTTTTTTTTTTCTTTCTTCCTAAAGAATCACAGGAAGCACTTGGCATTAAGCCAGGGATTCTGTTTTAGATACTGTACAGAAAACACCTACAGAGTTGGTTTTTTTCTGTTATTGAACCTGTACTGACTATCAGAAATGTTAGAAAAAGCAGAGTTATAGATCTGCTGAGGTTAAAATACCTGCTGGTGATTTTTAGCAATCTCCAATTGCTGCTGGGCTCAAAATACCCATTAGCTGTCTCTCTTCAGGGCAGTGAGAACTTATGTTATCAATTATATAAAGAAGACTTGTAAGTCTCTGCTATCCATTTCTGATAAGTTTTGGCTTCATAAACCAACTATGGGCCATAAATGATGTGATGTCTCGTGTCAACTGAATTTGGAAAACCAAAAATTTAAATTACACAGTGCAAGTCCACAGATACACACCTGTGTTCCCAATCATTCTTACTCATGGTATTTGTGACTATTTTAACTGGCTCAAACACTTTTGACTTTGCTAAGTTATGCTCCTCCTCGTGTGAATAGAGAGATAATAATTTTTTTTTAAATGGTTGAGGTGGAAAGAAAAGTATACCATGTAATTGGAGAAAACCAGCTACATGGTGCATTCAACACAAAGATTTCATCCTGACTTTTATGCACATTCCACATGTACTGAGACAGGCATTGTCACATCCCAGACTTGCCACCTGCCAGTTCTGATTTGGTAAAACCCTGCATGTGCTTGCCACAGCCCCTGTGAGTGCACAGCAGAACTGGTTAACATAAACTACCACCTAAAAGGTTTACCTAAAAGGGAGCTTACATAACCACCCTGTTGGTGCAAGCCAAGAAAGCTGAATTTATCCAGATATGCCAATTTGCACACTCTCAGGAAACCAAGGTGAATGCTGTGTCTGGAAATTGGAATCTGACTCCTGCACTTCAGGCTGATGTAAATAAACAAACCTGTGACAGGTCTGGAATACATAATCCTCTGAAATTCAATTAGAAGGAGCTGAGCACTAACACTTGGTATGTGAATAGTGCCTTTCACTAGATCCTCCAAATGCTCCATTTCATTAAGGGTGCGAGCTCATTTGCTGAAAAGAAACTCATGTGTCTAAACCTCATTAAAAAAAAAAATTCTATGAAACAGCCAGGAATAAAATCCAGCCCTTTCTAACCTTGTATCCTGTCTTTTACCATAAAGACAGAGTCCCATTTGAAGCATTGCCTTCTGCACTAACACTGGGTGCAGGTGCCACTGGTTAGGTGAGGTAGGTTTGAGCTTAGGAATCACTGGCATTTTGCTGTCTACTGCTTTAAAATGTAAGTGATCTTTTCTTCACCCTAGTTTGCTGAGGGGCAGAAACTCAAGATTAAAAATTGTGTCTCTTCTTCCTGTGTGCAGCCCAGATGGAGAGAAAGGCCATGCATTCATGGACACAACGTGGAAGCAGGAGGCAGCTCCTGACAGGCCTTGCACACAAACTGTGAAATGAAAATGCCTCCCAGGTTACCTCTAGTGAAAGTGCCAGGTGACTTCACAAGCTTCACTCTTCAGCTGCAAGCCACTACCCACCTGCTTTAGCAGAATTCCTGCACTGTGTGAGCAGGAGACAGACCCTGGGCACTCCTGAAATATTCCCTGCAATGCATCTGCTTTTCTGCTCCTCACTTTGTGCATTCCCAGTTTAAACACATTCATCACAGAAAGCAACACAACCTTGGACCTTACCAAGCAAATAAATTCAAGAATACTGTGCATAGTTTCTGCCTTTTGTATTCTGCCTAATACTTTGCTGCCAATACAAAAAGATGCATGTGCATGCACTAAAAAAAGGCTTTTAACTTTTCTCCTAAAATTTCTCTCTTTCCTCAAAGAACTGTACATTATTTTATATTGTTGTGACAAGTGACATCCTCTAATCATTCTGTAATCATAATGTGACATCATATCATAATAAAATACATAGTGGTAGTATCAGTTTCTTTTGCATAAAATTTTACAACATTACTAAGCATTAAGAGCATCCACTACTTAAAGAAAACTGACACATCTTACTTCTTTTTTGAAGGCATCTCCTGGTCTGTGTTGCAATGAAACAGGCACTAAGAAGGAGTATCTTCAAAAGCTTTAAAATTTTATTTTACCATATATTCTGTTAGAAACAGATATGTTATCATATGATCCACCTGACATTCCATAGCACACCTGCCAGGAAATAAAGTAAAAATTATGGATGTATTTAAAACTAACTTGCTTGAATTTGCTTCTAAGTGAAATATGCCAAGTACATTTTTGCAGCTTCTTTTGTAAAGTATAATCTTGTTCTCTATTCAAATGTTAAAGTTCTGATCAGTGGCCAGCTCTGTCAGGCAAAAGGAGCTTCCTCATAAGTTTTTCATCAGTTTTTTAATCCCATTCATGCAACAGCCAAAGTAAAGATTGGCAGTCAAGCTGAAATCTGCTCCACAGAAGGTCAAACAATATGCAAACAACCCCTGAGATTTTTAAAAATGCACAAAAAAACCAGGCACATTGGGCTAAAATACAATTTACTTAAAAACATCTCAAATCTAAGACATGATTCTGCCCCATGGAGGAAACCTTCCTAACTCGTGTGGAGGAGACAGAGAACACAGAAAATGCATGTCATGTTAGACTGCACAGAGAAAGAGCCAAAAGCCTCTTCACTTTACAGAACATTCATTTATTACAATTTTCTGCAAATTAACCCTAAAATAAGTGTGTTTCATGCAATTCCTGACTGAACACCACGTAGCTCTGCCATGGTCCTTGAGGAAGCACAGTTCTAAACCAAACCCAAGCACCTTCACAATTTTCTATGAACAAAATAAAATGCCACAAATTAAATCTGTGCTTATCCCAGTTGGGAGGCAAAGCAAAAAAGCCCACAACACAGCCCCAATATAGAGCTGTCAAAACAAAGTTTTCTTTATATTTCTTTATATTATTCTTCATATTATTTCTATGATTAAACTTTCTTTCTTTCTGACATTCATGGCTTTAAAATGAGATGTAAAAAGGTTTATTATTAGTCTTAGTCTTATGCTTCAAGATACACAGAACTGTATAGAGCATAACACCATTATTAAGATTTTAGTCTCAGAAAGACAGAACAGTGTATGGGAAGGAAAGTCAAGTAAGAGCAAAATTGGAAAGATTACAGAGAAGGAGGTAACAAGCTGTACTTGCACGAAGCAGAGTAGAAAAGAATTCATAACTAATGGGAGGGATGCAACAATGGTGACAGACAAAATGAGACATTATCCTGTGAATACTGGTAATCCAAAAAGATGTGTAGGTCTGAATATCTCACCAGAAACAATGAGAGTTAAAAGGCAAGACAGATAGGGAAAGACTGGGAAAACATAGAATAAATTCTCTCTTCACTAAAATATTGTCCAGGTGGGCGAGCTCCGAACTATAATGAAGTGTTTTTAAATGTAGCCAAAATCAGAGACACTGTTATTTTATCTTTTCTCTGAACTGCCAGTTTTGCAGACTGTTTCGAGTCATTAGTCTCCAACACAAACTAGAACCTTTATGTTTAAATGTAATAAAGTCTTCATTAAATAATTCCATTATGTGTTTTTTCCACCTACTGTACACATACTTATGAATTAGTGATAGCAAGCCCTAGGCAAAGGCAAAGGGAAAAGAGAGCTGAAGTGAAAGCTTCATTTTCTTTCTTAGGGTGAAGCCTGTTGAACACACAAGATTGATTCTGATGTGTTTACTCACAAGGAAAGCATCATCATTGCATGAATAGCCTGGATGATTTCAATGAAAACTGAGTGATGCATTATTCAGCTCAGCTAACGGAATGAGAATCTGATTTAATTTGAATTAAGAAGGAGTAAGGTGAGAAAGTGAGAAACAGAAAAACAAGGAACAATCCAAAGTGCAAACCACAGCTTGATCTCTGTCTCCTGAAGCTCCAAATTCCAGACCTGGGCTGTCTCTGAGCAAAGTGTGGGTACACATCCTTTCATTGTTTATTCTTGTCCTGTCACTACTCAGCTTTAAAACAGGGAACTAAAAGCAATTGTGCCATCACACTGTGCCCCTTGAAAGCAAACAACTCTGCCATTCAGTCCACACTTGCCTCATAAACTTAGCAAGATCCATCTTTTAAAGTCATTAATTATCTTGAATTATTTTTACTGGGTTTGAGCACCTTACCCCTCACAGTGGCTAATAACCTTCTTCTAATCTCCACTCTAAATTTATTCATAGCCAGTTAGGGCTCATTCATTCTCATGCCACTGCTGTTTTTTACCTTACACACTTGTTTTCCTCTTGGGTATTTAACCATGCTAAATTTATAGCTAACACTCAGCATACAAAACTGCATTTAGCTTGACTAAATACACCCAAACTCTCTTGTGATGAGCCTCACATACCCCCAGACCACTGCACCTTTGACAATCTGACTTCTTTTTTGGGGTATAAGGATGCTTTTCACTGTTATCTAGAGGAGACAAAGTCAGAGCTTTACACAGTGATGACAACACACCTTGTGTACATCAAAAGTGATGTGTCTGGTGTAATTTAGACTTATACTTACCTTTATGTGAGACTACAGAGTTTGTATTAAAGTCCAAAAATGTGAAAAAAAACAACCAAGAAACCAAAACAAAGTCATTGCAGAGTCACCTCCAGCTCAGAAACATCAAATTTTTTATTTGTCTTGTGTATATAAATAACATTTATGCCTTGTAGAAAGAAAATGTTGTTCGAAGACCCTAAACTGTGGAAAAATAAGGTTGTCTTCTCTAAAACTGACCTGGTTTATTCATATGAAACAACCTGACAAAATACCATTTTGGAAAAAAAGGCAAAAAAAAATACTTCTGCAAGACAGCTGTATTTTTTTTCTTTCAGAACAATTTTAAGCATTCATTTTTAAAAAAGGTCACACAAATCCAAAGACTTTCACAGGTCCCAAAAAAGATCTTCATTTGGAAAAATCTGAACTGCTCAGAACTGTTTCAGTTCAGGGTAACACATTTTTTAATGCTTGGTATTTTCAGTGGGACACATAACCCAGTTTTATTTCCCCTCCAATCAGAAGATATTAATGTGTTGCAGGAGTGTGGAATATAATCCCCTCTGCTACTGCAGACAGTAAATAAAAACAGAAGCAGAGAGGATTTTATTCTGGCCTGTGGACTATATATATAAAACAATGCATATTATATTATTATACAATAATACCTATTGTATATAATACTTACAGTATATAATAATTATATATCTAATAATTTAAAATAATAATAATTATAATTATAATAATAACAAAACACACACACTATATATATGTGTGTGTGTGTGTGTGTTCCTTGGCCCTTGTTTTTTTTGCAGTTCTCCAAGCAGCACAGTTTTGTTATAAAATACAATGTTGAGGGAAAGGTACTCACTAGGGAAAAATGCATTTTAATTTATGGGTATATAGAGAAAATAACCCAGCTTTTGTTTCTGAAGTTCCACAACTTAAAAAATAGTCAAATATATATTTCTGGAATAATAACAAAAGCTTTGGGCTGAGACATTTTATGCCAAGTCACAGTCCTGCAGAATTTTATGGTTGAGTTATAAACCTGAAAAATATGTGCTTATAATGGAAATCCTGGCAGACCCTCGTAGGGGCTCCTGTAATATCTTGAATTTGATTTAAGAGTGGTTTTCAATAATGCTTTCCTAAGCCAGTCTGCTGGGGAGTGCTAGGGAGAATGTGTCCCATGTCCCCAAATGCAGCTCAGTGTGCTTGATGAGCACGCTGGGGCATCAAGGCAAAGCCTCCAGAGCTTCTGCAGCCTGGGGCTGTCAGGTCTCCAATATCAGAAACCCCATAAATGTCAGAGCTAAGTGCCCCTTTCATTTAACCAAACAATAAATTGTCTGTCTCTGTGCAATAAACCCCTCATTCCTGTGCCTCCTCAAGGGCTGATGCAAGTTGTAAATGACTGGAATTCTGCTTTGGTTTTTTTTCCCCTAACAATCATGAACCTCGCTTTTGGGAACACTGGATTTTTAGAGAGAAGGGAAGAGGGAACCTAGGTAATCCATGAGCCAGATTAAAACTGGAGAAATTAAGATTATAACCTGCTATAAATCCATCCCATCCCCCACTATAAAACCTGCAAAACCTTTATTATTTACAATTATGAGAGAAATGAAGGAACTGACCCCTTCCCAAACCCTGGGGTGAGACAGGGCAGCATAAGAACTCTGATGGGTGGCAGGCAAGATGCTCCTGTGCACCTTCAGAGCATGGAGCAGGTACCACTGAAAGGGAGCCAGGGAATGAGAGTGAAGGAGAAATGGTGACACTGGAGAAAAAGCAAGAAACAGGTGCTGGCCCAAAGCACTGTGAAAGTAGGGGAAAGACAGAAATAAAGAAAGTAAAAGAAAATTACAGCAAAAAAAGAAAAAAAAAAACCCAAAAAAAACCCCAAAAAAACCCAAACCAAACCAAACCAAAAACAAAAAAAAAAACCAAAAACCCAGAGTGGACAGTCCATCTGAGATGAAATGGGAATTTAGTGAGTGGTCTCTCTGAGATGAAAAGAGAAAGGTAAATGAGAAGAACTTGGTCAGCATTTAAGGTGATGAATTTTCTTGTGCTTGTCTTCATTTTAATCCTTCCCATAAGAAACCTGTGTGGACTGCTGGGTTTGGTAGAAAAGTTACTAAACCAATTCAGTACTCCAGAAGAAATGACTGGTGGAACAAAGGGGAAGAAAACTGCATGGAATTCTCTATAAATAGGTACATAGTGATGCAGAAAAACATGCCACCCAGAAATTAAAAGCTGGGATGAAGAACTCTACAAGATCCACTTGAAGTTTGCTGCAGGGGCTTCTCCAGTTTGTATGAACTTTGGGAGCCACCCAGCAGGGTACCAAAAAATCCCTGGGTATGGGCAAGGTTGAGTAATGCCCCTGTGAGACTTGGTGGCATCATGTTTTCTCAGAGTGAGAGCTCTCCAACAACACCAGAAAAGGATCCTTCCTTTCCATCTGTGAATATCCAAACTTTCCAGCTAAGTGAAAAAAACAGTCATGAGGAATAGGAATAGAAAAAGGAAATTGTAGAGGGATTCAAGAGAGGAAAATGACACTCTCCCCCATGTATTTTGATTTTGCTCCTCCACAAAATTAAAGCCTTGTTTTAATATGGTTTTAATTTCATAGCCCTTGGTTTAGACCCTCCTTTGCACACTGCACTTCCTCATGGAGCAGCCCCATTAGCAAACTACAGGTATGCTAATGGACCTGCTCACAGTGATAATTATCACAGCCCTTGGCCCTGGCCCTGGCCAGTGTCAGCACCTCAGGAGGGGCTGGAAGGGCATTAGGATTGTACAATTAGCCTTGTCATGGCAGGCAGCTCTGGGAACAGAGCTTAAATTGTGGACAGCTGATAGATGACTGCCATTAAGCTCCATTGCTCACTCCAGGATGGAACAGGCACTGAGCTGTAGGGTAGACTTCTTTAATGGAAAAGAAAGACCTTGAACCACAGCCACTGTCCAGTTACCACCCCTGATTCCTCTCCTTTCTCATAGCTTCTCTCTCATCCCATCTGTAGCACAGTAACAAAAGCTGTCTCTAACAAGTGGCTCCTAATCCATCAAGTCTTGAAAGACTCAACTCAACTAAGTGCAACCTCACGCTTAGGATGCTTCTGGATCAGCTTCTCAGCTGCAAAAATCAACATCTATCCTTTGAACTTTACACCCAGCTGAGAAGTGCAGTAACAAGTACACCTCCCAAAAAAGCCTGGCATGGAGAGAAGCCCCTTCAGGACAAGCCTTCCTTGGCCAAGAGAAGTGCAGGAGGGCACAGAGCCATGGGACCCACACCAGCTACACAGGAACAGGTAATGGGGCTGCAGAAAGAAGCAGCCTTTGGCTTGGTGGCTCCTGGAGGCTCCCAGCTGCAGCTCAGTACCTCTGGAAGGGAATCCACAGAGCCAGCAGTGACTCTTGTGTGCTGCAGGAGCACTCAGCAGACTTGAAGCCGTGCATCTGCTTCATTAAAATTGATCCCCAAGTTCCTCTCTCTTTTTCCTGCCTAGAGTGTTTTCAAACGTTGTTTTCCTGCATACCTGGATAACCAGTGCTGTGCAGGGCTTTAGTTAAGGTAATTTGAGAATTCTTTTATATTGAAAAGGTATAAAAAGTAATCCTCCAAAGTACTTGATTTTCCTTCCATGACATTCCATTGTAACCAGCTGCTTCTGCTTTACCTCGTTAGTGTTCTGAGGGGCTGTAAAAGAATTATGATAGTTCAGAACACAAAAAAAAGGTCTGGCAGCCCCTGGGGGATCCAGGGCAGAACAGTATGGGGGCCCAGCTAAGACCCAGGAGAGCTGAGATCTCCTCCACAGGCTGGGTGATCACAGGCAAGCTGCCTCATGTTCCTGACTCTTCCTCAGCCTTGACTTCTTTGGGGCAGGAAAAGTTCCTCTGCCCTTGAACACTGCTCAGCAAAATGTGTGGAGGTGTAATGCAAATCAACAGCAGCAGAAAGAAACCATAATTGTAACAGAAAAAACCCCACAACAACCAGTAAAAGAGGAGATGGCACTGCCCAGGTCTGTGTTGAAGTCAGAACGTGTTGTATGCAACGTTATAGAAGCAAAACTGCATTTCTGTAAGCCCCTGAGAGAGACAGAGAGTTTAGCACAGCACAAAGGCCCACTATCATAATTCCAGTAGAAATCCAGCTTATTTTCCACCAGATAACAGAGCATACAGCCTCGAACACAGTCCCTTAGATAACCTCACCCAGAGGCAGAGGGTAACCAGCCTCACCTGACTAAAACCCTGCAGATGCGTCTTCCATTCTTGAAGGCATTTCCACAAGAATGCTGTCACCCTCACATGCCCAAGTTGTGTGTGTGGGTGTGTTGGGGCAGCCCTTGCTGAGAGAAACTGCATCAAACACATTAAATATCAATGCACACAATTCTTTTTTTCTGGTTTTTGGGGAATCTTCCTGACTTACATGTACCTGGCACACCCTGGCTGGGAAGGATGTGATTCACCTACTGAGAATTCACTTCCAGGCTTGTGCCATCCATACAGAATTTGAGTTTCAACCCACTTCTCCAGCAGCCAACACTGTAGGTGTTCATGAAGTATTATTCCCTCCTTCCACACCCTGAGGTCACCAAGACAAACACTCTTGCTCCCACTACAAAATATCTTGATACTTGAGCACAGTTCACTGCTTTACTGGACAGCAAACTCCACATAAAATTGCTGTGCTGATCTCAGAGCTAAAAGGTTAAACATTCATTTCCAAGCAAGACATTGAAGTGAGAGACCAGGAGAGAAAGCAAAGCAGAAGGGAAGAGCTCCCTCAGACACAGCTGCTTTCTAACAACTATGTTTAATGCAGAATGCTTGGGGGCTACTCTATTTTTATGGCTTTCATCCATAAAATAAGAAACTAAAGCTTCTGGAAGGAGAACACAATTACCCTACAATGATGTAACATCAGAATAAATTCAGGCACAATCTGTGTAAGCAAAGAGAAAAAGCACCCAAGCTTTTTCCAACTGGCAGTAGATAATGCTTTATAACTGCCCTGTCATCAACCTTCAGAAGTTATCTCCAGAGCCATATGTGGCTTGGCAACCAGGCACAGTGGCTAACTAGTTTTGCATCTAGCTGTACAGAAGTAGAGACATAAGGAAATGAGCAGCCTGGCAGAACAAATGAACTCTGAAGCAATGACTTCCATAAATAAGTGCCTGCACACTGGCAGATGGAGAAAAGCGCAGTTAGGGAGGGACTGTGTTGCAGCAGCAACTTGATTTTAAACAATTTGCTAAAATCAGCCTGAACCTCACATCTGAAGCATTTCTAATGGCTTCAGTCCTATTCTTGTTGGGGAAAATCCTCTCCATAAAAACAGCAATGGTGAAGGTAAAAAATGCATCTAGCAAAAGATACCAGGAGCTGCTTCAGGGAGCAGAGAACAGCACTGGGGAGTCACTGATGATTTTTGCCTCTTACTGCTCTGCTAATCATACTTTTGGTACCTTTCAGAAAGACACAGCCAATCATTCCCCACAGCCTAGAAAAGCAACACGTGGAGAGACACTCTCAAGCTGTATGGGCACAGTAGATACAGGACTGTGGGATACACACACACACCTTTCCTGCAGTGAATGAGAATTTGTGGATACAGGAATGTGGATACACATACATTTCGTTCCTACAGTGAATGAAAATTTGTGCCTGTTGCTGCCTTCTGCATCCATTCCTCTGGGGATCAGTCTATACCTTTCCTGTTTGCAGGCAGCAGACTGATTTCTAGTCACTGTTAAATATGACAGATTAATGGAAAATGAGTTATTCCATTTTATTCCTTTTATTCCCCTTTTTGGGCTAAGGGGACTCTTTGTCTGGTGATCTCAAAGATTTTTCTTCTTAGTATATCTGAAACAATTTTTTGTGTACACCCTCTAACCCCAATTGACATGATTATTGTGATGTGGAAGAAGATTAAATTTAAATAAACAAGCTTCACTAAACTCTCTCAATAATAGGCCACCTTTTATTACAAAGGAACTCCTTTTCTCTTCCTGACACTGTATCAGTTGATATTACATGTATGATCTCACATTTTTGCACTGCTTTGTTACCACCTCAGATCTCACATGTCTGATACCTCATCTTCTCCTCCCATATCACAGGAGTGATCAAGAAAAGCAGCAGGCACCAATTTTCCAGGGGGTGTCCCTAAATCCAAACCCTGCACTAAGCTGAAGCCATTTACAGTGGGAATCAGTTTAGAAGCTGCTTCATTTTGGTAAGAATCTCCATGGGAAAGCCATGACCCACCTTCCACAGGCTCTCCCCAGAGATCTGTCAGCTCTGCAAGCTGTGGATCAGGCTGGCTGCTGCACTACAACACCACAGCAAAGCCAGCACAGCCACTGGTCCAAGGAGTCAAGGGCCACGTGCACACACAAAGTGAAAATTATGGAGGGTTACCCCTGCACGGATGCCACTGTGTAAATGTTTTGCATCAAGTAATAACAGCCACTATCAATCAGCAGAGTGGAGAACAGATGGGGAGGAGGCTGTGTCGAGAGAAAGGGCTCAAACAGGAACGTGGATTTTCTCTCCCACCTTCCCTGGTCTGGTATCAGCCCTAAATAAACCTCTCCATGAACATCTCCATGCAGGCAATCCCCACCCGTGTGCTCCAGCAACTCTGGTTGTTTTACCACCACAGCACAGGATATGAACACATCTACAAAATTCTGCAATGTCAGATTGTGGGGTTTGGGTTCCTTCTTCAGGAAGGTTTAACAACAGATCTGATTCTGGAAAGAAAATAGTCCCTATTCGTGGTGCTCCTCAAACTTCTGTTCCTCTTGAAGAACAACACAGGGCTAGCTGAATTTCTACATTTTCTTACTTTTGTAAGAACATATTTTTGTGTTTCAGTTTTTAAAAGAGGCAAATGGTTACTTAATATTGGGTCCAGCAAAACAATTGCTGAATCTCCAGGTTTCTCTTCAGTGCTAAAAGATTATCATTACAACTTGAATTAAGATTTTGTAATAGATGTTGTAGGAAATTCACTTAAGGCTGCAGATTTAATGTAAGATAGCAGTCTGTGTTTATAACAAGCACGTGTTTATAACAAGCACTTTCTCCAAAATAATCTAAAAGTTGAAACAACTTCCAAATAACTCAATGCAAAAGGCAGGCTCCAAATTGCCACTTGCAGTAACATCATTATAAACAACTCTAGCTGTTCAAAAGCACCTTTAAAATGGATAAGTTATGGCATTCTGCACTGCAAGATCTTTTTATTCCTTGCAAACAATTTTCTTAGTACTGAGTACTTGCTCTTGGTGCAACACTGAATACCTAAACATACCTAAAACATTGTGCCAAGGATAGTTTGTCACCCAAACATCAGGATCACTACCTGAAGAGTGACATGAAGAAAATGTTAAAGAAGTGACATGTTTATCTTCCTGGCAGTGTGAGGGCAGACCACTGATGACATATCTCGCAATGCAGATCCAGAAGGGCTGAAAATCTGTATATATTATAGTGAACATATATATATTACAGTGAACAACAGAAGAGGCTGAAAAATCACCCCCAGATTTCACATGGGGGTTTCTTCTCTCACTCACCCTGAAAAACAACCCCTACCTCTCATTAACACTGAGTTGGAAAGACAGTCAAGAAAAATACTTTGGTTCACATATTGAGAAGTCATCTATAATACTGTAAAGCAGCCAAAATAGAGTACATTTCAAGAACTACCCAACCTTCTTGGAAACAAAAAGAGGTCTGAATAAAACCCAACACAAACAAAAAGTCATGTTTTAAAGTTAGTTATGAAAACGAGAAAAAATTATTAAAAAACCCTGGCATGAACCACATACCTTAGCTATTTGGACACACCAGTTCAGCAGGAGCTGGGAGCCAATATTATCCTTGTGTTCATGGACATAATCCAGGAGGCAGCCATGTGGCATCAGCTGGGTGACCAGCTGAATGGTGGGGCTCAAGCACACGCCCAGGAGTCTCACCAGGTGTGGGTGGTCCATGCTGGCCATGATGAGAGCTTCCTGCAACAACAAAAGGGACCCAGACATTACCCCAGCGTGCACAGAAGGGACTGAAGGGGATCAGTGTCCCCTGAACACCATGAATTCCTCTCTAGGCACTCCTGGGGAACCTCCAGTCTGATGTAATGCCCACTTGATGTTCTGTGTCCCAAAAAACAAATGCACAAATCTAAAATTCTGCACTGCCCCACATTCCCTGTCCTGTGTCAGCCACACAAACAAAGATGTAGGTGTGACACACTTTACTTAAAGTCCCCTTGGTCTTGTTTTGATGCCTTTTTGGGACTACCTAAAAACAGAGGCCAGACAAAATTTAGGGAATAAAAAGCGGTTATATTTATTGAGGACCTTCAGTTACATTTAGGGCAGACAAAGCCCCCCCAGGGGCTACACCTAAAAAATGGACAATGGGTCATGGGTTTTCACACTTTTATGAGTTTGGTCCATTTGCATACTGGGGGTTACCCTTCCAATTACAGCTGCAGATAATTAAGTTATTTACCCCAAGTTTGCTTTCTAAATCTGAGCCTCTCAGCTCAGCATCTGATTCTTCCATGACCTCTCCCAACAGATCTTGGATGAGTTCCTTTTGGTCTTTTCACTCTTTAGATTTCACACAGAAAAGACTTTATTTCCCTTTCCCAGACCATAAGGATTTTTCAGCTACAGTGCTAGGTTTAAGCAACCAACCTGGTCCAGGACTAAGCACCAGCAGCTTTAATCTTGGCTATGCTATTTGACCCTAAAGTTCACACCTCTGACCAGCAGCACAGGAGCTCCTTATAAAAACCCTACATAACTGTTCTTAGAGGTCATGCTGCCACCACAAGCAGCTGGCATTCAAATCTAGCAAGGGAAAAGCTCTTCTCTCTCATTCACTGAGCCCTCCATTTCAAGACCATCATGGCAATGGAGCAATGAAAAGTGAGATGAAAATGTGGCTCTGTAAGGCTATTTTGGCTGCCTGCTTTTTTTTTTTTTCATCAAAAAACCCCAATATGACATCTGACAACTTACAGAATAATAGCTGTAATAGTGCCAAAGAAAGAAAGAAAGAAAAAGAAAGGATGAGACAAATTTGCCACCAGAGGAACATAGAAGTTGGGAGGGGTTTTCCCTTCCCTATATTACGGCAAAAGAAAACAAAAAAGGTTCTGGCAAGTAGGCTGGAGTTTGTATTAAAGGAAATTGCTCATCACAGTACAAAGAATATTTGAAACCAAATTGCAGATATTTGCATAATAGTTCTTTTACTTTCTTTACTCTCCTTTTTTTTTTTTTTTTTTTGGTAAAACAAAAAGATGAACAAGACACTAATTGTAGGGTTTTTTCCCTCCCAATAAGAAAAGAGCAGATGGTTCTCACTGGGGGGAGTGACTCCTTCCCTTTTCTTCCTCAATGTATGTGAAGAAATAAATAAATGAATAAATAGGGGCTATTTGATGGGATAATTAATGGAGGAGCAGATCTGAGAAAGATTCCGATGCAACAAATTAGAATAGGGATCTGAATTTAACCAGTTTTGCTCACATTAAAATTCACACAGTTCCCACTCACTTAACTCTTAAGTATGAGGACTCCTTGAAACAATTTTAGCCTTTCTTCTGCAGTGACTTGAAAATGTCCCTAAAGGCCACCAGAATAAATACCTGTAGACAAGTGAATTATCCAGTTTCCAGAATTACTCTGCCTCATTTTTTCCCTTTTCCCCCATTCATTTTTCTCCTGCAGATGCATACAGGGATAGCACTCACTGCCCACTCTGCCTCTGAACAAAGCTAATAGGTTCCCCATGAGCTTGGAGCTGGAGTACTTTTCTTTATAATCTGGACTGATTAGAACACAGACTGGATTTTTTTTTTTGTGCCATTTTGGATAAATAAAAGGAAAGCTTGAACAACATAGTC
>JAOTQP010000362.1:3672826-3740523 GCA_026413545.1 Cichladusa arquata | reverse complement strand
GGACCTTCAGAGGAAAACTGCACCTTCTACAGGAGCACTGCTTCAGCTGAACCACATCTGCCACTGCAGGAGGATGCTTCAAAGAGAAGCTTCTGACTTTATTGGCAGACACCTGTCCTTCAAACCAGGACAATTAAGGGGTTTAAGGAACTGTTGGCCAGGGTTTTGCAACAACCACCATCTCCTTGAAACTCCCTCCATGCCTGTTTTGCTTTAGGAAGCCTCCTTAAGGAACCTCTCTATGTAACCAAACAGAGAAGGTCACACTCTTGAGTCTTGTTTGCATGGATTTCCTCAGAGCCAGGACAAACCCTTAGGATTAAGGAGGCTACATGTTTTGAAGGGGAGGTTTTGGACTTCATATCTTTTGGATGTAAGAGATTTGAGCTTTTTTGAGTTCAGTTTTCAATGTGGACATTTAGCAGAGGTTCACTGGATAGTCAGGGGAGTCACTGCACACTCAGACTGGAGTACAAGTGTGCTGTACCATTAAATGGTGAGACTTAGTTGTTCAGAAAGATCTGGAAATCCATCTGTCAGGTGTGCCACTGCTCTAGGACTAAAATTAAGAATAAAAAATAAAATTCCACTTCAGGAACCACACCCTGTGGTCTGCTCACGCACAAATGGGATGGAAACAGCATCAGACCAGTGCCACTCACTTGACTTCTGTGCAGCCAGTGCCATCAGGAGATGGCCCCAGGCCAGTGTCCTGCAGCCTGGTGAGGAGCCAGGCCTGGCACAACACTGGAACCCTGTGCTCTCCACTGCCCATGATCAGAGCTGGCCTGTGGCTGCTCTCTCACTGCTGAGAGCCTTTTCTGGAGGTGTGATGCGCCTTTAAATGTGCTGCATCTCTCAGAGCAGGCAAGCCCTCTGAGACTGCCCTGCCTGTCACAGCACTTGCTCAGCACAGAGTGTGTCAGCCTGACTGACTGTGTTGTTGACACTGAATTCAAAAGCCAGCCAATGCCCCATGTGATTCAAATGCATTAGAGAGATGCCCCACTTTCCTCCAAACACTCGAAACTAGCACAAATCAGGGATATGAAAGCTCTCCCTCTTGAAGGTCAGACTTGCAGACTGCTGGGTCAAACCTCCTGCCCACCTCAGAGAAACAGTAGGTCCTATTCATGCAGGAATAGCCACCTTCATGCACTGACAGAAGCAATTCTGGCTCACTGTGTATTTTGGAGCAACATAAAATAAATTAGGAAAAAAAAGCAGTACTGTGATCCCTGTCCTGCAAACACTGAGGGCATGGACTACTGTGCTGACTCCAACAGGGCTCAGCTGCTGAGAATTAATGCTGAAATGCTTGAAAGTGTAGGAGATACATTTTGTGGAACCCCCCCACCACATACTTTTTCCTTCTCCCTGCTTTGTGCCAATTAACTCTCCTAATTCATCAGAGCCTGAGTTAGCAGAGGAGGAACTTCAGTTCTAAAGCAAAAGGTACAACAAAACAAGTGCAGATTTTCCATCAAACATCTGATCAGGGACAGCTCCCAGTGAATCTTGCCCTGAAAAAATGATCATGGTGATGAGAAAGCAAAATCAAGACCATTTTCAGCTCACTTTTATGCACAATAGCCAAGGACCTCAGCAACCAGAACTGTTCCCACTGAAAGTTGTCAGCACAAGTAACAGTGAGGATTCCCCCCTTGGAGATCAGGAGTGGGTGGTTTAACAGTAAAAATATTGTGTTGTTGTGACAAATGTTTTACTTACAGCCTGTCACACACATCATTATTTCAGAGCTATCTGTCCAAAGTGATTTGTTTCTTACTGTTTTGATGCAACCAGCAAAAATATTTGAAGTTGTAACCATGCAGTCTAACAAAGCCATTGTTTCAGTGGTGCTCAAACAGTAGGGTAAATAGACATTACCACTGACCAGCTTATATGTATTGTCAGCCTTGGCTGCACATACCTTTCTGAAGGAGGGAGTTATTACTCTGATTTTTGATTTAGGATGAGTGATGGCAAGGTCTCTAAAATGAAAAAAAAAATCTATCAAGTCTCACTCCTTTCTGAAAAGTCTTCAGGCATTGCTTTGATATTTTCTGGTACCACTGAAAAGCTTGACTTTATAATCACACACTCACATCAATTTAAAGGGAGAGCATCAGATTAACACCTAATTTCATCAAGTGTATAATCAACATTAAGAATTGTTTTAATCAAAGATATATTTTGCCTGGTATTTAATTTCTCACAACGGAGAATTCAAATCAGACTCATCTCCCTCTTTTCCCTCATCTGTATTCAGCTGCACCAGAGCCTCACACTCAGGACCTGGGCTCTGCAAAGGGATGGTATTTGAACATGGAAAGTTTCATTGGACTGTTTGGTTCACTGTCAGATTTTCATTCTCCTGACCAAGCTGGCATCAGTGAGCCATGAATTCTTCAAAAGCTGCCTCATGCTCCCTGTGTCACTTCAACATTGCTCTGCCTGTTTCTACAGCTCTGCCTCACACCTCTTCTTCCCTACTTTCTTTTACCATCCTCCTGCCCTACTCCTCTCCTGCAGATATAATTAAAACCTCCTAAAAAAGATTCTTTTGCCCTCAAAGGGCAAAGGGAACAGCAGGGGAGGGGCTGTCCATTCCTCATGCAGGTGTGGGTGTGGTTGCTAACACCTAGTCAGCTCTTAAGTATTTATGTTCATTGGCAATAAATTCAGCTAAATCCCCCCCTAGATTTGACAAGATTTGGGCACCCTACTGTCAGGGTAATACATCCAGACATATGTAACATTATAATAATAATGACTCTTTTTTCATGTTGATAAAATGTTGGCATCTGCAATAAACCCTAGAACAAATATATCAGATCTTTTATGTATGGCTGTGCTCAGGTCCTGGCATCTGTCAGGGCAAGCCAAACAAGTCCCAAAACAAACATGTTTCAATGAGTGGCTGCCTGCTACAGTACAAACACCTCAGTCAAATCCATAAATGCAACTGTATTTAATGGTTTTTATTTCTGCCTATGTGGATGATCTCAGAAAGGAAAAATCTCTCTGAATGACAGAAGTCAAGCAGAATGTTGTAGACAAACATCATTCAAACTTGCAGTGCTGCAGGAGGTACTGCCTGCTTTATAAGTGATCTAGTTTGAAGATGCTGCAAAGAGGGCGAAATAATAATTTATGCCATGATTTCATCCTCTTGTGAATTGCCACAATCTCAAGATAATTAATTATGCTCATAAGATGGCCTGTTATCACAGATCCTGCGTTTCCAAAGGAACTATCCAACCACTAGGACTCTACAAATCAAAACCCAAACATTTTTTCCTAGGATTTCCAACAGCAAACTTTGACAAGGCCAACTGAGGGGAATCTGCTTTTCAACAGCCTTGCAGCTGTCTGGGAAAAAAAGTGAAAAAAGGCTCTTTCTAAATGATACTGCCAGGGAAACTTCAGGCACAGGAAGAACTAGTGGTGTCCCCCAGGGATCAGTGCTGGGGCCAGCCCTGTTTAGTACCTTCACTGATGATCTGGATGAGGGGATGGAGTCCATCATCAGTAAATTTGCAGGTGACACCAAGCTGTTGATCTGCATCTTACTGCCAAGATCAGCAGTCAAGAGGCTGATATTTAATAAAAAAGCAGGAAAAAGTATCCATAGCTGTTCCACCATCAGCCTTTCTAACAAACACAATTACTATTCGGCATTAATTTATAAAGCAGAAGTATGGTTACATATAATTAATCCATCTATTCCTTGTTGCATGCCTTCATTTTTTTGTTTCCTTAAAAGACCTAACACCACCATGGTGTGATCACATTACTGGGATCAAAGACGATGCAGCACCTCTGTGGGGCTTGCCCCTAGATTTTATTACTGCAGGAGGTTTGTGTCTGCTACAGCAATACCAGCTGGAATCTGACAAGTAACCTGTACCAGGGCAGAACCAGACTGCTCAGGAGACCTTCTATGGGTTTATTTTCACCACACACAGGTTGCTGTTACTGTTCTGTAAAATGTTGGTCTACACTATTTCCCCACATACTTCTGGTGTATTGAGTGCAACAGAAAACTCATAGTGCAAATAGAAATCCCATGAGCTCCTGATTAAGTCCCCTAAGTAAACTATTGTGTACCACTCATGATACTCATAGCACCACCTCTCTGCCTCTTTTTTTTAATTAATATTCCCATCTTTTTCCTGTTCAGTTTCTAAACACTTTCAAAAGACCTCTCTCCTACTGTGTCCTGATAAAACAGTGGCAGCTCTGGGATCCTGACCTTCAGAACAATTACAAATAGAGCCAAGCAAATAACTCACTTCATATTTCAGTCACCAAGCCCAAAAGGAGACAAGTATCAACCCTGTTATTGGGCTACCTAATACATTGAAATAGAGAGTGCAATACGAGATCTCAGTTCAAAATGTTTCCTTTATGCATACACACTTTACAGACAGAAGTAATGATTGAATTTGATTAGACTCTTTAATACTTTCAGCTAATCCACAGCTATATTTCCCTGTGAATAAATGAACACTCCCACCTGATCTTCTTCCCATGCACAGATTTACCCAACGTTAAGCAGGGTTTCCACATCATAAAGCACTGCAAACATGAAATAAGGAGCTGTGCAATTGCCATAACAAAAAGCATCTCAATACTCATTTAGGAGTAGCTCAGTGCCTCACTAAAGCATGGGATTCTTCCTTAAAACATGGCAGACTTCTTGGAAGGATCACTGTAGAGGTGAGGCCCTGGCCCTGCTGAATTCACTGGCCAATTCACAACTCCCATGGACTTCAATAGGACTCAGACTTCCCCCATCACCAGCAGTAGGCAAACTCACTTTCCCTCACTGCATTTTCCAGTTTGAGTGTTATGCCAGTAGAATTGTTTCTAAGCAGCCTGGCTTGTCTGTCTGTGCTTGTACCAAATCTTTTCTGTGTGTGTAATTTCACCATACAGCCACATTCTTGTGCATATGGAAAATTAACCCCCCCTGCACATGCACACACATCCATGGAGGGGAAACTTGAAAAAAAAAAAAATTGAAAACTGAAGCAAACATTTAAAGAAAAATTATTGCTTAATATGGAAATAACAGAAGTGTAGCCTGGAAACAGTTAATCTTCAGATGGCTAAAAGCAGCTAACCTTCATCAGAGATCAGATTTCCAGCTTCTGCAGAGGCTGAGCACTCTCGGGGCCTGTGCATGGTATGCAGCATTCTCAAGGACAGCTGGATTTCTGGCATTTCTGGACAAGTTGGAAATTGTAATTGCAATCACAGTGAGCTTCTGTGCCTGGGACTGATAGGCAGACAGTTCCCCTGCTAAGTGTCTGTGCTCACACTCACAGTGAGCACGAGTGGGAAGGAGGGGCAGGCTGCACAAAAGGAAGTCTGCAAGCACAGGAGCTCTGTCACCC
This sequence comes from Cichladusa arquata, assembly GCA_026413545.1. Lineage (NCBI taxonomy): Eukaryota > Metazoa > Chordata > Aves > Passeriformes > Muscicapidae > Cichladusa > Cichladusa arquata. The sequence goes on along the minus strand of JAOTQP010000362.1, from coordinate 3,735,118 downwards.
CTGGCCCCTCACCTCCTGCAACTTGACATGATGGAGTGAAAACCTGTCTGAGCTGCAGCTGGAGCACAGAGCCAGGCACTGCTTACAGACCCCTTGTGCCAGCTGAAAAGGAGGGTGTGCACAGAAATGACAGCAAAAGAGGACGAGGAAAAATGTCTCAGTGTTGCCATAAAGGATTTCATTTGATCCTAAACCTGCCCTTTCAGCTGAGGTGCAGGATTAACTCTGCATGTCCCAAGCAGCCAGGCAGTCAGTGGAATGACTGTGGAGTGTCTGGATCCAACTACTGGCATGGTCTGTTGAAGACCTGGGTCAAACACTGGGCTGGGCAGGAGCATGGTGTGTACAAGGCATTAAAAATATTGAGAAGTATTTCTCCAGTTACCCACATAGTTACATAAGGCAGGATCTTACAAGGAGAATGAGTGCAAATGCACCTGTGTCAGCTGAGAAATTGTGTGTGTGTGTGTGTGCAGCCTCAAGGGCTCTGTGAATGCCAAGCAAAGAACCAAAAAGCTTCAGCCTAGAACCTTCCTATGTCTAAAGCCAATAGTGGGAACCAAGAAAAGTCTTCTCTCACCTTTTCTACCTGACTAGCTAGCTGTATCTCCCCTGTACTTCCCATCTAGACATACTTGAGGAAACAAAGAAAGCATCCAGGCCTATCCATATCCCTGTGGGGTTTCAGCCTGAACACAAGAGAGAATTCTCTAGTCAGCTACATGATTTTTTTGTCTTCAATCCTCTGAACTGAAGATAAGTTTGATATTGATATCCTCAAGCTGAGGGCTTGTCTTTGCTGCAAGACAGGCGTACAATTTAGAAAAAGCTGTTTCTGCAGTACATCTGAGTGATTTATTCATTTAGTTCATTAGGCCAGACATAAATAAAAGATGTGGGTGTCAGTCCCCTACATGCAGCTTTAATTTGCTTGCTACATGTCTGGTGGAGGTCACTGTCACTTACCACCTCTGCACTTGGCTTGACAAATGTCCTCCCACACTCCAAGTGCTGCCACTGCAGACAGCAGCAACTGCAGTGAGCACAGACCAAGCCAGGAAGCCCCTAGATCTTAATTATAAAACCATAAAAGAAACCAACTGCCTCTGAAGCTCTCTTACTAGGAAACAAATGAGAATGGGAAATTTATTTCCAACCATAAATCCCAAAGCCTTCAGCTTAATTTTTCCCAAGTTAACTTTCTCACCTAGCTAAGCAGCGCTGTTTTCTATTATTAGCTTCTGGCCCAATATCAGCTGACCACCATCAGTCAAACTGCCTTCATCTCAATGAGCTCAGGGACTCCCAAGGAACTCTGTGTATGCTGACTTGTGCTTGCAGCCTCTAATTGTATTCTAACAGATAATGAAGCATTTAAACTCAGAGAGGATAGATTAAACTTGTAAGTGGATCAAAATCCTAGATACAACCACAGCTCATAGGATTACTCCTGGAAGCATCAAGCTTAGAGGAAAGGCCCTCATCAACTGTCAGATTCCCCATGACAAGTTTTTTAAGCACATGTTTTCAGCCTCAGAGGCTGTTTGCTGTGCTCTCCAACTGCAGCATGTCTTTGGAATTTATTACATTGTCAATTGAGTATCTGGCTTGATGTTAAACCATCCGACCAGGCCAATGGCTACTTGACTTATCAGACAATCATAACAGTCAAACAAATTGAGGCTGAGGAGGTGAAATTGTTTTCCCCAGTGAAATTGTAAGTAAGTGGAATTGTAAGTTCTACTATCAAATAGCCTCTTAGCTGCACATTTGCCTTTTTTCCTCACTACAGGATTCTCTTCCCTCCACGAAACTCAGGACCATCACATATTCTGTCACCAGCCCTAGGGTGAGGAGCAGGATGGAGCTCCCTCCTGATGCCCCTGTGTCTTGCTGGTGACTCCCTCCCAGACACACTTGCAGGCAGAGCAGGAGCAAGAGCACCTGCACTCTGAATTCAAACTCCAGCCCCCTTTTGTGGACAAGGGAGTGTGATCTGCCAGAGAAGGAACTATGCCCTGCCACTTAAACACACAACCATGCTGAGGGGGAAACCCTTTATTTCTTATTTCCTTATTGTATCTGGGATAATCTGTAATTATCCTGTGTGTGGTAAAAATAAAGCCACAGAAGGCCTCCTGTGCAGTGTGGTTCTGCCCTGGTACTTTTCAGATTCCAGCTTGTATTGCTGTAGCAGACACAGACCTACTGCAGTGGTAAAATCTAGGGATGAACACAGGGAGCAAAGGGAAAGGGCTAGCAGGGCATGGGTGGAGAAAGTCTGGAAAATAGACTCTGTTGTGTCTCCCTCAAGAAAAATCCCAAATAAGGGCTGTGCTTTTGGATGATGGCCAATTCATCATCTCCTGATGGGAGGTGCTTGGCCAGAGCAGGCAGGGCTGACTTCAGGCATTATATCATTACAGTCATTACTGCTCCATTAGCAGGGCTTCAGGGTGCTGAAATGACAGCCCAGGAGCCAAATAGTTTTTCTTTACTCCTTCAGCATAACGTTTAGTAGGGTTTCAGGAGCATGAGGAGCACTTTTAGACTCACATTCTGCCAACATTAAAAGTTTCCACCAAATCTATGGTCAGTGCCACTAACTCTACACCAGCCCTTTCTGTGGACACTGAAATGTCCCAAGTACTCCTCTGCACACAAACTGCTGTTTACCAAAGGCTTTCCATTTTCCAGAGCCTTTCTAAAATATATGCTAACTTTTACTTACAAGTACAAGGACTTTCCCAATCCAGGAAGAAGTAACTGCTGACAAAAGCACACCAGTACTTGACAAGGACAAAAAATGAAAGCCAAGTGTGTGACTCATATAATGACACCTTCCCACTAACCTCCTCTTCCCATTCACTACCAACACTGTTAGACCCTTATTTAAAAAAGAATTAACCCCACCATGTTCACAGTGGCATTTAGCCACCTATATACCTTTAAAAATCTGACACAAGTGCTTTTAACCAACAACTATTTTTCATAACACTCTTTTTACTGAAGCACAACTGATGCATTTTGCTTTCAGGTGTACATTTGAATTTTTCCTCAGAAAATAAGATCAGTAAACAGTATCCAGTTTTATTAGGATAGCTATACTGACTGCAGTCTTGAAGTGAGAATGAGTAAAACACATTTTTGTTACTCTAACTTACATTTCTGTGAAAGATACTTAGTTTATGTCCTCATAATTTAAATTTTGGCTTTAATTTTTTTAATGTTTAAAACTGTGTCTTTTTGGGGGCAGGGAGGAGTAGTCCCATTAAAACCATAAATAATGCTTAGGTAATTCTCTTTTGTTTCAGGAACTAAACAACTGGTTTAGGTGGTAAGGATGGCAAGAATCTCTGTATAATTGGATGAGCAATTATTTCTCAAGAATGAAATTTAATCATCTTCATCAATGTGGTACAGTAAAGGATTACAAATCACTGCACATATATCAAAAGCAGCACTGATAGAAAACGTATTATTTCTTCTTATTGCCACTTGTATCAACTAATGATGAAGTCTAATTCTTTTTTATTATGATTAAGAACAACCTAAGGGTTATTTTTAACCTCAAGAACTAAAATCAACTTTAACTTCTCTCTCATATTGCTACCACTGGGTCAGAGAAACTATTAATTTAAAGAGAAACCTTTCCTACAGTAACTGTAGAGTCAAAAATCTCCAGAGTTCCTGAAAGCCTCTTCATTTCTGAGCCATTTATCAGCTGTTCTGATGCAAACACTGGGGAGAAGTACGGTCCAGTGAACTAAACTGACCTAAGCCGTGCTGTGAAAACTCAGACAAGCAACTTTGCCTTTTACCAAGGACCTTATGCTTTCTTTGCTTCAAGGTTAATCAGTATCAGAGGAGGAGATATCACTCCTATTTCTCTATCAGATCAGGGGTCAGATCCTGACCTGGTACAAATTGCTCAGTTCCCTTGACTTTCAAGCAGTGATAACAATTCCCTCACCTTCAGGCTGGAATCTGTATCACTGACTGACCACTGACATCCAGTTCACTGGATCCCACCTCTCCTCTTTGGGTACCTCTGTTATTAGCAAGACTCTTTGTCCATTAAGCAAAAATATCTAATACTTGTTATCCCTTTAGTGCAATTAATTCCTTTTAAACAGTGACAAAACTGCCTTTTTAATTTATCATTTGTGCAAAAGGATCACTGAATGTAATAGAACCACAGAAGGATAAAATCATCCAAGCTGGAAGCTATCTAACCAACATAAATGTGCAGTGCTCTGTAAAAAGCACAGGAAACCCCTTCCCCTACACCTCCTTCCTTCAACTGCCTAAGAACTCACATGAAACAGCTGTCTGGAACACACAAATCCATAACTACACATTTCTATTCACTTCCAGGTGGAAGAATAGACTATGTAATGGGAGTACCTTCTCCTTTTGGCTTACAGTCTCATTAATGCCAACAAATCAGGCCTATACAGTGAACAGATCAGCAAGACTTAAAAGTCATATGCAATTTTCAAGTTCACAAGAGGGATTTACAAAAAGAGTGCAAATTTCTACCACTTTTCAAAAAATCGTCACTGAATAAGATATAGAGATTAATGGTGTCAGTAAGCCTTGATCTTGACACAGAGCTGAAAATTTAGTGCAGAGCCTCTGTGATCATAGAACATTTGTGGAAGTGACCATCTTGACCTCTTATGTCCATGGTATTTCAGACTAGTAAAGCAAAAGGGCTCTTAAATCCAGCATATTTTAATTTTCCCCCTCTCCCTGCTGCTGCTGCCAGCTCCCAGATTCTTGGAACACCAAAGTGGGGAAGAACTGAGCTGAATTTCTGTTCTTGTGTGTTCTACACCTGCATGCATACTAAGTTGCTCCCCTGCAACTCCTCCTCTCTCTTCCACGGCCTTTCTGCCATGGAAAGATACAGAATCTGGCCCACGAGACAGAGGAGTTTTAGACTTATACTGACAGAAAAACAATTTATGAGAAAACTCCAAGCATTCCATGCAGTGGAAAACCCAGCCCTGCCCGGTGCTGTGTACAAGCCACCTTCTGATATTTAAATATAAGGAGAGAAAACTGGCAGGAATTTGTCTTTACAACTTCTGTGGGCTACAGAAAGACACCACCCCTGCCAAACCCAAAGCTCATGTCTTACTCACATCCATGAACTCCACATTGGCTTTTGGACCAGTGGTCTCATTAAGGATCTTAATGGCCACAGGAATCTTCACTGTTTCACCCTCAGGGACCCAGATCCCCTAGAAAATAAGAAAAAATGTAACAGAATATTAATAAGACAACAATCAGAAAAACTTGGTTCAGAGTTACTGTTCTTTTTGACACATTCTATCATGTTATGCAGATCAGTTATGAGATGCAGAACTGAGAATACATAAAGTTATTAAATTAAAAAAAATCATAAAACTACTTCTCACATCAAAAGTAAAAGAATGTACATCTTTATTTATTTTACATCTGATATAAAATAAAGCATTTTATATCAGTGAACATCCTTGATTTTCTTGTCCACAGTAGAGTTTCTAAAGAGCAATGACAGCTTGGCCATGATGCACATTTTCTAGTGACTCAGATAAAATTCTGATACTGATTTGGACATAATTAAACAAATATCAGAATTTTCTGTTTGGATTCTGATGCTCAAATTTGAAGCTATCAGTAAACTCACAAAATAGATTATCACCAGATCATAACATCATGAAGGAACAGAACTCTCTGAGAATAATATAGAGTGAAACATGTAGAGACTGTTTGTCTAATTACTTAATACCTGAGAATCAAAAACATAGGTGGCTAAAAAGGAAATTTAAAATTAAAATTCACAAACTGTGTCTTGGGCTACTTTTCCATCATTCTTGACTATTGCTGTGTTCTTGTCAACCTCATGGCATCCATCTATCACTTTATTGTCACCTAAGTGTATTCAAACTCGTTATTCATAAATCCATTCCCATGACCTTGCAGCTATAGCAAGCTGGTCTGTGCTTCCTTTGTTTCCTCCCCTCTTTGAGGACAGATGCAGTTGCTCTGACCTACCACCTTGATTTGGCAGGTTGGATTGGGGAATTGCTTTGACTTGCCCTACTTCATGCCTCTGAGATCTGGACATGACCAACAGATATTAAAAATATTCCTTAATGGAAGTACTTTCTCCACTGTGGGTTCCACTCTTACATCCTCGTTGTTAAAGGGTACCCTGACACAACTCATCTTTTCTATTTAAATGAAAGAAACAAGAAGTGCTACAGTTTAGGAAATGGCATTGTTTTACCAGGTGGTATTGCTGCTGCAAGACTCGTGTGGCACTTGTGAAATGAAAGACGGTGTTTATCCAGCTTTCCAAAAGTGCCCTGCTCTTATGTAAGAACCGAGGGGCAAACCTGAGTGCTGCACTTTGCCAGCAGGACAGTCCAGCCTGTGCAGCCCTCTTGCACATAGAAATGACTGGGGCTGACATGTCTTTGCTCTCCAAAGAGTAATATTTGCCTGCACCATTTATCCTGAGGATGTGTTCCCTGCACACAGTTCCAGCATCCTGTCTCTCCCAGGGCTCAGGAGCTCACCCACACGCCAGGCTGCTTTGCTGCAATGCACAACCTGACTGCTCCAGGGTTTAAAGAGGGGACTCAGGGCTGTGTAGGGAAGATCCTCACCTTGTACACTGTTCCAAAGGCTCCAGAGCCTAGCACCTTGACTCTCTTCAGCTCTGTCTCCTTCAGGATGCGGAGCTGTGCTTGGTTGGGCGCCGTGCCACTCGGGGTCAAGGGTTCCACAAGCTGAGAAGGGAAATCAACATCCTCAAACATTGCTACACATGAACACCATCAGAAGCTCATACTGAGAGCAAGCAACCCAAAGAAATACTGGAACAGAGATCTATTGACCACTGCCTTGCCAATTCTTGGAGGGATTTTTCATCTTCAAACGAGCAACACCACGAAACCAAGAGACCTGATAAAGCAAGTCCTCACTCAAATGCAATTATTTCCACCTGTGTGATGGAATTATGATCTGGAAATTGAAATTGGTGTCAGAGTAACACATCCAAGGACTTTTGATAATGGAGGCAGTATAAATATTTTCTACATGACAGAAATATAGCATTTATTATCAGTGTACCACATCCTATTTTTGCCCATTTTAGTGTCTTTTAAGTTGGCCATATTTCTTTGTAATGGCCTGGACTAAACGGCTCATCACATTCTTATTCTGTTTTGAGGAAGGGATAGTTTTTCTTAACTTCTGTTTTACCACACAGGAGGACAGCTTTAGGGAGAAAACACCTTAAAGCAGACAACTAATTTATAACAGCTACTAATTTACTGCAATTAAACAATTTGCTCAAGATGTCCCAAGAAACTTTGTAAATGAGCCACAATGGCACATTCAGTTAAAAATGCTCTTAGATCTCATACCATCTCTGTCAGAAAAACAATGATTCTATAAAAATAAAATGAAAGTATAGAGGACAATACTCAATGCAACACATGAAAAACATTCTGTTCCTTTACAGGATGAGGAGAATAATTCAGGGCTCCTCCTACTCAAATTGGTTTGAAACTACTGCATCATTTCAAAGCCGCTTGTTTACAAGGCTAAATGCACCATGCTCTGCAGTTTGAGAACTGCTTCTATGGCTCTTCAGGCACCATGAACTACTTAATTAGTTGACCAGACTAATTAGTTTTGTTCAGGTAAAAATAGCAGTATCTGGCAATTAATGGGTAAGAAAACATAATAAAACCAAATAGCAACAAGCTGAGTGATTTCTCTTTCCTCCTTTCCACTTTAGATGCTCAGTATTTGTACCATGAAAGAAAGGTTTACTGTAAAAGAAAATTAGGCACATTGGCGGCACAGTTCTGTATTTTCAGTTTGTGAAGGATGAAAAGAGCGTCTGTGCCATAGTCCACCAACACAGGAATGGCAGGGAGAGGTGGGGATGTGTTGTGGGGCTCTGAAACCAGGCTTGTAGAATTTTATGGAGAATGATCTACAAAAAGAGTAACTCCTGTTACAGCCTCCAGCTAGAAGGAGAGACTTCAACTAAAGCTAATTGCTTGTATGTTTATTTCAGGATGCTCCTGATTTAATCTTCAGTTTCTCAGCCAAGACAGCAGCTTCCCTACATGTTGAGTAGGAGGCCCTGGTCCCTCAGGACTATTGCCAGCCACAGCTTTTATCTGACCAAATAAAAAATGAAGTCTGGAATTCAAAGCCAATGCAAGGAGAACAACCTGCTTAAAATATTTTATGCTTAAGTATGGGCTGATACAATGGCAAGACTTATTCATCTAAAGGCACTGAGTATTGTAAGCTTTCTATACAGCTGAACAGTGTTTAACAAGCAACACAAATTCTAGCCAAACATGAAGATACTTGTGCAAACAGACTGGGGATGCATAAATCATTTACTCCCAGGCTCTACAGTGGAGATGAGTGGGAGCAGAACCCTTGGAACAGAAGAGAAAACAGCACTGTTAATAATGCCTTATCAAAGAGTCACCAGCTAACAGCATTTCCAAGCTTTATTATCTTACAAAGGGGCACCCTAATTTAAAAATACCATCATTTGCAAAGTGTCTCAAGTATAGGGCTGAGGAGATGGTGGTAATCACCACTGCAGTAGCTGATAGATATACATTTAATGTTATATTTAAACATACTTCCTAGATTGCCCCCTTCACTAATGACACTTCAAAGAGCAGGATGGAGCCTTCACAGCACTCTGCTATAGCTCTGCTACATGTTTTTGCCACTAGTACTGTGAACTTCAATTGGTTAAGCTCTGTGAAGTATCTTGGCTTGGTAAAATACATTATTATTACTGATCATTACTACAGGCTTTGACAAAGTCTGGACTACAAAGGCATTGTAGGCACTGGGAACAACATGTGCCTTTAAGCATGAAGTTTCTACCAGAGCTTGCTAAAGGAACTTACTTTAGCCTTAAAAATCAACCTAAATATGGCCAGAATGAAACCTTGTAATATTTAAGCATGAGAGCTGCTCTACCCACTGGTGAACTAGGATAGAAGTGCAGTGAAGAGTAGGATGGCAGTTGAGAAATCTGGTGGAACACACCTTCTGGTATTCATGGGGAACTTTTTTTATTTGTGCAGAAAACCAGCATCTTGAAACAACTCAGTCCTTTTCACCAGTTCAGTCTGCACAAGCAAGCAAAAGGATTTCTGCAGGCCTCCCTGCTAACTGAAGACCTGAATATCTGTAATATAAAAGCAGAACAGCCCCTGTCTCCCCAAACAGCCCGGGGGGAGCAGCCTGGGCTCACCTCAGTCTCCAGGAACCTTCGCAGCGCTCTCTTCTTCTTGATGCTCTTGCGCCGCACGTACACGGCGAACGTCAGCCCCATGATGACCATGATGAAGAGCCCACCAATGACTCCTGCAGCAATCAGGGGGGTTCTGGCAAGCACAATCACAGACTTTACTTTCACAGCTATGCTGAGAGACCACAGTGTTTGGGTATGTAAGACACGGCCACGTGGAAAGCTCATTGACTGCCTCACGACGGGAATTCCAGCCCAAATGGGAAGTCAGGGCAAAGCCATGGACACACGGTAGGAATTTGTGTTTTTAATAATGATACCAATTCTGTTTTTGTTTACAAACCCCCATGCATATGTGAGGAGTCGTGTGGACAAGGAAACACAACATGCACTTTGATGGCAAATGCAAATCTGCAATGGCAAAATGAGGACACAGGTATCTGCAGCTTCCTGTGCTGACTTTGGCTCTACCCACATCAACTCATGGGCTCCTGCATCCAGGGAAAACAAGCCAATGAAAATTCCCAGATTACCAACTCAATGTGCCTTCCTGAGTGTGGAGGAAGTGAAAGGGAACTTCACAGGCAAGGTTGGGAGACCACCTACACAGGCAATGGAGGTATCAGGCTCCCTCCAGAGAAAAATTCAAAGCAGTACCTTAAATTGGGCATTTTCACAGCATACCAACAACTTACCAACATGAACACACTCAGAACACTTAACATCCTTCCAACCGTGGCTGGACAGTTGCTGAAAAGATGGGTAAAAACAATTGCAGAGCATGATGGTGCTGAAACTATTGCCTGGGAAGCCCAGGAAATAGATTAACTGTTGTCAAGACTGTGGAAATGTCACTGTTGTGCTCGAAAAGCCTCCCTCACTTACATCTGAATGATGATGAAAGGTACATTACAACCTATTAATAAAAATGTACCACACAGCTACAGAAAATTTTAAAGATTCTTCCTCTGATATACTAAATTGTTTTATACAACCCTTTATTCTTCTTTTTACAGCCTTTCCTGAAGCAGTGCCATCTCCCCTGGTATGGTGCATGAAGGTGTGTCTGCATTACCTCTGAGAAAGCCTCATATTCCTACATCCTGTATTTAAAGCACCAGGGTAAACACATTAACACAAAGGCCTATTGCAGTTCACAGGCTTTATGATGGAAACTCTAAGCTTGCAAATAAAGGAGGGGGAATGTTGTCTGGCTGGGAATGGGTTATGGAGTTTGGGGAATGAGTCCAGCACCACCTCCACCTCCTCCTCCAGGGAGCCCAGCCTTAAAACACATTGTCCTTTCTAACCCCAGTGGTTACTCTGTGATTTTGAGTGCAGAGCTTAAAGAATCTGGCATATCCACCCCAAACAATGCTCCTCTTTGTTTGCATGTCTTTCTGCATTGCTGATGCAAGGAAGTCTTTAATAGGCAGTTCTGAAAAACACTGGCCACCAAAAGCCTTCTATGGAGCTTGAGCAGAGGAATTTTAAAATTCATTTTTATGCTGTATGAACAGTCATATAATTTTTAACAAACACCACCAAACCACAGGCTGACTAAACAGGCAGGAGAACTCTCAGCTTTAAAGTGCATATTAATAACTAACATAACAGTTGTCAAAGTAAGTAATTGAAGTTTTATAGTACTGTGTACTCTAAAAGTAGTCCAAATAATATTTACATGATAGACTATAATAAAGAAATGGTTCTAAAGGGGACATAATAAGTAATGAAGAAAATAAAAAGAAGTTTGTAGCCCTTCTATTGTTATAGAGTACAAGGGGGGTTCAAAATGGATCTTTATGAACTCTCACTGACTTTGAAAGAATGTCCTAATTTTTAGTAGGTAATTGAAAAAAAAGGAAATAATTTTCAATGACTTCACCAAACAAGCATTTTAATGTGAAATATGCTATATTATACCTGAATTTTCTGGAGGTACCACCTAAACTTATCATCAAGCAAGCTTTAAAAAACAGCGTGAAAGGGATGGTACAATGTGCAATAAAAGAACATATTTAAATGCTAAACAAATCATAGAAATACAGAAAAAAGCTGTATTTTCCACTCAAATAGTGATCAGTTGCCTTGACTCCCAAATCCACCACCCTTGCATCAAATCCTGTCAGTCACAACCATGCCAGGCACAACACACCCAGCAGCTTCTCCTCTCTCTGCTGCTGAGCTAAGCCCCAAAGTCAACAGCCCTGTGGTTTATGTGCCCCAGGACCAAATGCCAAGTCTCTGCAGCCACAGCTCCCTGTTATCACTTCACCACTGCTTTCAACCACACGTGGATTATTTCCTAAGCCCAGTTTTCAGCGTGCCACCCCATCACTGGAGTTATTTTCCCTTCTGTTTGTTGGGTTGACTTTGCTTTTTCTCTCTGTTCTGATAATATCATCAGCTCTCCTGCCTCAATTCTCTGCTTTTTTTTCTTGCTTGCTTTTCATGCTTGCAGAGCCTTACCTTTAATACCCTGATGAATTCCATTAAGCTGTTTATCTTTCTGCTGGGCCATTGCTGGGGTTGCTCAACACGGATCCCTGCAAGGTGGCACTGACCAGAGCTGCTGCTGAAGTCACAAAACATTCTCCCATTTTGTTTTTTTAAATTCAATCCTTTTTTGCATGTGCACCTAAGAAGCTGTTTGGCTTCACAGGCAGTGGGATATACAAATCTCCTTTTCTCTAGTGGCATTAAGGGCTTAATCCACTTACTTTTGTTATATTACTGTCCCACTGCCAACTCCATGGCTGCAACTCCTGACATTTGCCCCCCTCAAACTACTGCCCACATAAAACTAGTTCCATAGGCAATGCTGATAAAAAGACAAAAAATGCAATAGCAAAAGCCCCCATCATGTTAAAGTAATTTTTAAAAGCATGGAGGACTGAAAAGGCTCAGAAAAGCTAAAGTCAAGCAAAGAGAGGTAGTTCCATGTCAGTCCTGCCTGCCCAGCATAATTAATGGACAGCCAAAAGTCAATCCTGTCTCACCTTAACTAACTAACTAACTAACCCACCAACAGGAAACTCCTGACAGAGCCACTGCTTTCCTTTACACACTGGAAATCTACTCCAGAGGATGGAAATAATCTCTGCTAGATGTTTCTGGATTTTCATGCTCATCAAAACAGGCTTAGCAGTCCAAGAAACATGGCCCTGAATCATAGTTCAACCCTATATAATTAATGTGCTATCTCACATCCCTCCCTCAGCTGAGGACACAATACCCAATTAATAAGTGGGAAAGGCATCAGATGGGGAGGCTGTGGAAGGAAAAAAAATCCCACAACATGAAAATTGTGCCTCTTAAACCAGAAACTGTATATCTGTGGCTAAAAGATGAAAGAAAAATTCCAGTATTCCCTTAGGAGAAATGAATAATATATATATATTTCTTTTACAATGTGTACAGTGTTTTAAATTTAGAAACAGGTCACACCCACTCCCCCACACCAAAACTGACACTGAGTTCAAAGTTAGTATTCCAGGATGGACAAGGATGCTCAGCAGCAGGGCTCATGCCATTCCACCCACTCCAAAAGATCAGGACATCTGCAATTCCCACAGTGCCCTGAGACCAGCTATTAAATCCTAATTACTGATCTGGATGAGCACACACTTGGTCTCCCACTCTTGCCTGCAGAGTGTAGCAGAAAGGGGAGAGCAAATCGAGTTGTGGCCCATGGAGTAAAGCTGACAAACCACCTGTTCCTCCATCCCTGGCTCTGACCCATCTGCTAGGAGATGGAAAGAAACTGAGCTTTGAAGCCAGGCTGTTAGAAGGCTGCAAGCTCCTGTATCAACTTTCTCCTCCCTGGAGTTTTTATCTGTCTATGCAAACAGGATTCATTACAACCTTGAGTGTCTGCTGAGCAGCTCCTTCTCATAAATCCTTGTTACTGAGGCATTATTTTTTCCTGATGGATGGTCCCCACATTCTGCATTCCTCACCCCTTCTATCAGTGGGGGTTCAGCCAACTTTGAAGTTGCCCTTTCAGAGATCTGATGGATTCTACTAAACCTGTAGTGATAATCTTAGTATTTAAAGCATACAAGATAAACAAGCAGGCTGGGATGTTTCCACAGCCTCTCTCTGCTGTGCAATGTTCACAGCCACCATGTCCAGAGTCCCTGGTGTTCACCCCAGGGGTGGGCAGGAATTCATCTGATGTTATTCACATCCAGACTGCTTTGCTTTATTCTCTTTTTCAAGAACAAGGCACCCTTCCCCCTCTCTCCTCCTAATCCGAGGGTGTTTGAATACTGATAAATGGCCCTATTTATGTGCAGATTGGGAGTTTTTATCATGATTAAACACAAATTTTAACTCACAGCTGATCTCACAGCTACACAATTACTACCAATTTCACATTTAATCCAGAAATGGGCAAACTGTCAACTAGCCACAGCTTTTCAATATGCAAAATGACCTGGGGGTTGCAGTCTGTGTCTAGGTCCACTCAGCAGTTCAAGAGCAAACACAGCTTTCACTTTGGCCAAGGCTCACGTGCACAAACACATTCCTGCTGACAAAACTGCACTTTCCTTACCCACACTGCTTCTTATATCAAAGCCTGTAAAGGTATGTTCTACTCACACCTCTTTTTAAAGAATGTAGGAGTTCCTATTTCACTCAGCAGAGTAAATGAGGATAAAGAAAAAATATTAAGTATAGCTTTAAAATTTTTTACAGCCTAACATTCTACATATTAATCTGTATTGATTAAAAAATCGATGGCATTTTTATTACCACACACAGTGCACAATGCACTTCTTTAAAACTGGTTTTAAATCTGAATGGCATAATTTAGAACTACCACTCTGTTATATCTTCACTATAAATTACTAAGAACTCTTAATTTTGACTCCCTGTTAATACATCTGACTAGGAATAACTACTGAAATCTCTGGGATTACAACATCAATATCAAGGCTTTTTATGGGCTTCTCCTCCTCTAAAACTGAAAAGTCCCAGTAAGATCTCTTGCATCCCTGCTGTTTTAACGTTGAGATTTTTCTTTTCTGTCTCAAAAAAGAAATGCTATTGCTAAAAGCTTGCACAGTGAGTCTATTTTGAAGCTTGTGCTTTAAATAAACAGATTAGCATTCTTTTTAATATATGCCAAGTCAGGCCCCATATAATGTAGATTGATTTATCTGTGACACAAAGCCCACTAGACTGGACTCACAGGTAAAGCCAGTTCAGCAAGTAAAAGAGCAATCTGCTTTATAAAGTTGTCATATTTCCCATTTTCTTTGGAAACAATAGTATTTTGCTTTAAATAAAGAAAACTAGAGCTATAATGACCATGGATGCTGATGGACTGCTCTGAAACCCAAACTATCAGCATTAGCTCAAGGAGTTTCTCTCTGCATAAAGAATTCCTGTTGGAAGCAATCAACTCAGCCTGTTTCTCTGCAACCAGTGGCATTCAGCTGGCTCATCATGCCTGTCCACATGAAATTATTCATCAAGAAAACACACTTTTGTCCAATGGAAACAGAGCCTGCTTTGGTGGCATTGTTTGCTGTTTGTTCACTGTCAGGTCCAGGAGCAGCACAAGCCATGGCAGGGCTGTTCCATCACAATTTCATGTGGTACCTCCACATCAAATCTGCAGGCACCAAAACATCCAGTGAGACCTGGGTCACATAGACAGTACACACAGTAGCTCAAAACTGGAACATTCTGCTCTGCAATGGGTTTTTATAAATACAAAGAATAGAGAACACGAAGGAATGTTCAGGAGTATTCTAAATAACTATCAGGAGAAAAGCTGTTTGAATATTCTGCTCTTCCTTTTGTTATTTCTTTAAACACTTTCTGAATTCCACTGCTGAAAAGTGCTTATAATGCACTTAAGTTCAGTTAAGTGTTTGCTGAAATTGGGCTATTCTACAACAAAAAACCCCACACATGCCTGTAGACTGCACAGGTGGATTGTCTACCTCTAAGGAGCTGCAAGAAGGTTTCTCTACCTCATGTCCTTAATTTTTACTTTAGTTCCCAAATCAACATCTTTCTTCAGAAAATGCATTGATCTCTCTTTTTATACCTGCCTGCTTTTTTGTAGTGGCAGTCTTTTCTGAAAGTAATCATTCAGAAGATTTAAGGAGTACAGAGCAGATATTTTGTTTAAGTGGTTGAGAACACTGGACTCCTTCCTGTTCCAGCTTTGAGTTGATTGGGACAGCAAGCATTTACTTTCTCAAGCTCCAGGACTATTTCACAGTAGAGAGCCTTCAAGGACTGTACTTGGGGACCAAGTCTGACATTCTGAACCACATTCCTTCCTCTGAAGTCTTTATGAATAAAGTCATAAAGGTTTTTCTTTTATGAAAAAATACTCTGTACATTGAAGAAATCCCCAGCCTCTGCCCAAGCACCTCTCCAAGGGGAGCCTCTACACACAAGGGAAGTCAGACTAAGATTCAGCACTGGACACTGGCAGAAGAGGAAAACCAAACATCAGAACTGAAAGAGGGGCCTTTTAGGTCTCCCAGAGTCTGAAGCTCTTTAGAGGTCAAGAAAATTGAAAAAAAAAACAAACAAACAAACAAAAAAAAAAAAAAAAAAAACAAAAAACAAAAAAACAAAAAAAAAAACAAGGAGGGAAAAGGCTTCAGTACCTTTTTTCCCCTGCCTCTGTCATGAGGGAGAGAGGGATTGCTTCTCATTCCACTTCAAGCATATATGTGTTTGAAGTATTTCAGTAATCAGCAGCACAAAAAGACTGATGAAATATTGAGATTATATACAAACATACTGATCCAGCTATAGGTTTTGGCTTGCTTTTTTAGTGATACCCTTCATCTCACTGGAGGTTCCCTGGAAACTCCCTTATTTTAAAAATCCATTGATCAAAAGTTGACTCAAACACCCTGAAGTTCAGAATTTGCAGCCCTGATCCACTGGTTGATCCAGGAACTGAAAGCAGAGAGAATTCACCCAGAGCTGAAGTGAGACAGCACTGAACTCAGCCTGCATCCAAATTATTCACATGCAGAGGGCATCAGTGCCACCAGGGAGGGAAAGGCATATCTATGGCAGATGGGACAGTTTTAAATCCAGGATATATCTCTTCAATCTGTTCTTTGTCTGTTATCCTTGCTGTGACTGAGACTACACATATTAACAACTAGTGGTTCATTTCAATGTAGAAATACTTTTTACTTTTTCTTTTTTCCCCCTTCATCAGTCCATTAGGGGCAGGGAAAGATGTGATTTACTTCTGAAATTTGCACATTTTTTTTAAAGGAAGGCTATTCACTCAAGCAGAGCAATGCCCATGGATACAGACACCACTGGCATGGGCTGAAAATATCCCCATGGCTGATTCAAGCTTGCTGGGAACTTAGAGGAGATGGGTTTGGCCACTGCCATGCTGCTGAACTGCCCTTCTGGAATTACACATCTTCCTTCCAGTCTACCCTGTCACTGCATTTTCTTAGCTTCTGACCAACCAGCCTACAGGATCTGCATACCCTGGTTCATGTTCCCAGCATTATTTTCTGATCCATTTGCAGATGAACACGCTGCCTCCCCAAAATCAGGGATTGCAGTGTCTTGTCTTCTCTTCCGCATGACATCAGGCCTTCAAATTCTAACCTTGCAGGATTAATTTGAGGAAAAGAATGGCAACAAATAAAACTACATCTTCCATCCTTTTGCTTCCTTCTACTTTTCCACTGTCACCACTTCTTTTCACTCAGGTTATGGTGCTTTGCAGCTTCTTTGTGCCTTCTAAGACATATCTGTACTACCTAATTTCAGTGACATTTCTAAATATTATCAGATTTATGACAAGTAGAGAACTATGAGTTAAAATGAAACAGTGAATACAGTAAGAACATGTAACAAAAATCCAAGTGAGCATTTTAAGAGGTGTCCAACACTGGTGCATTGCTTTGAAATCCTTTGTTTCCAAAGGACACACTATGTCACAGGCAGGGAGTCCAAGACAAATTGTTTGAGGAAAAAGTTCACACTTTTCATTAAAAGGGTTGATTGCATTGCAGAGAGTTTTCCTTTAGGCATTACTAGAAAAACTTTGCACCATTGAAAAATCAGGGATTACATCATGGCTGGACCATGTTTAACCAAAGCTTGGCCCCTGTCCTGCTGATGAGATTGTACTTGTTCTCTTTTTTCTGCATAAATGCCATAACTCTTTAGTATGAGAAACTACCAGCTCTGCTAAGAAGTGTAAAACAATAGGCAAATAGTTACAATCCTCTGCCAAAGAAAAGCTCGATCAGAACTAGCCAGCACCTGCTCTTCACATTATCTCATAATCTTTCCTTGCCTGTTTTATCATTTGCTCAATCTCAGATAACTACAGAGATGATTTTCGACATTATCTTCTATTGATGAAACAGCCAATATGCCTGCAAAAGATCTTGTTCACCAGCAAGTGAAGATGGTGTCATTAAAAATTTACATCAGATTGAAAAAAAGAGCATGAAGCTTTTTGACAAAAGTGCAGATAAGATCTGAATGAGTTTCTCACCTCTCCTAGCAAAGGACAGTTTGAAACCTCAGAATTTTACCTGACCTAACTTCTAATGAGCAAGCAATGTGAACAGAACAGAAATCTTGTGTAAAGTCATGGGGAACTCTCACTCTGTGCCTTACCCACAGCTGACAGGAGCCAAAGCCCAGGATTCAGCAGCTGGATTTGCTTGTCTGTGTCCAACCCAGTACTGTGAATCAAAATTCAAAGGACATTCTAGCTTAGACCATGAGCCAAGAGCTGATCACAGCTGGAAGCCATTGCCATGGACACTGAAGTGTCCTGTCACATGCAGGAGGAGCCACCCTCTGCCTCCAAGCTCAGCACAAAGTAATCTTGCTTCCATGAAGAAATTCCCAGTCTTGATTTCACAAGTCTAGTACTGGAGAAGAGAACATTACCACAGAAAATCATTCCAGGGATTAATAACCTTCATTAGAAAGGCACTGGCATTTTGCTGCTTTGAGTGTCTCTCAAATTTCACCTATTTTATATCCCACAGACACCCAAATCTCCTTTTCAGTCTGCTGGACTTAGTTCCACCCTTAACCAAACTTTGCCTCCTTACCTCTGTAGGTCTAGAGGACAATCTGGCTCTACACCTTCACTTTCAGCCAAAATAATCTTTAACTGTTTGAGTTCCTAAACTTCATTCCAAGGTTCTATTTCCAATGGCTCTTCTCTAAAGCCTCCCTAACTCACATTCCTGGGAAAACAGTCATTCTCTCTGAAGGTACAGGGACTATATTCTTGTTCAACTCTATCCTTTAGATAGACTGTAAGGAGGGAGAGAAGAGGCAAAATACCTCTGCTTTACAGAAAGGAGATGCAAAGGAAGCTGAACTAACTGAGGGCATGGCATAGGGAATGAGTTTAGTATTCTCTTTCCCACTAGAAATTGAATTTAGTTTTTTGAAACTACTACCCAAAGGTACAGATAATTTACATGACATTTTCCTACCCTGTTACTTTACAGCATGGAAAAAAATATATAGTAAGATTAAGTAATTTGGTCTGATGGCTTGATTTCCTAATGCTCTCTTCCTGCATGATTGCTGGTATTTGTGGTAATGCTTCCACCTTCGGTAAATGCTGGGGTACAACTTCCCACACATAGCACCAATGTCAGGACTTTGTTAATTCCTTGAAACCTACAGCTTGTTTAATTACTTTAACTCATTTACCATTGTTTGCTACACACTAGTAAAGCATCAAATTGAACACTGGTATCTCCATTCCTGCAAAAACAAATGAAAAGGACTGACAGACAAATATATTATCATCATTAACAAGTTATCTGCTGGTTTTAATCCAGTGCTGGATTGCTGTTGCAAATTAATTGAGAAGTAAACATACATTTTGGTGTGTAAAACAAACAAAAAAAGGTAATGTCAACATGTAAATTCTCATCTGCATTCTGTGCTCCATCATTTCAGAAATCTGGTATTAAACAGGCAATGAAAAGCAAACTAGGGGAGGGTGTGCTGCTCTAAGGAACCCCAGCCAAGAGCTTCCCAGCTCCTTCACACCTGAGTAAGGTCACAAGGAGTAAGCCAGATTGCAGAGAATTAAGTCTGAGCTGGGCTCTCAACTCAAATACATTTGCCATGTAAATCTTTCTAAGAAAGAGTGACAAATCCTACATTGCACAGGTGGATTGGAAGTAAGACCACAAGCTTTCATTCTGATTTATTATATATTAAATATTAATGAATTATTAAGAAACCATTCACTGAGGTTTAAACAACTCCACATCTTCCATATTTCTAAAGCTCTACAAATATATATTTAATAATAGATAATTAATTTATAACAACATTAAATCTAAATTAAATCCTTATTTCTAGCCATGAGATAAACCCATTGGAGAGTGGTGAAATATATACTGTTGCTTTATAATAAGGTCACTTCTCCATAGCACAATTTTGTTTCTGCATTGTATATTATTTGTGTAGCCAAATCAATACAGACACACAACACAAAGGTGATAAGAAACAAAAGCAGTGACCTCTGCAATGGCACTGTGTGTTGTTTTCCATTCTAATAAATCATTTATTAATTTGCATTTCCTATTGCTTCTTTTCTTCCAGCAGTGACCTATCACATTTGGCCTTTATCACTCATCATTTTTTCTGCTCATGGTTTCAGTAAAGATAATTTAGTCAGTTTTCCAAACAAAGAACTTTCCTATCAAAAACAAGCACAGCTGCTGAGAAACTTGGTCAAGGAGTATGAACAGCACCAAGATCCTGCAAGAGTTTATTGCTCAAATTCTACTTGTATAACAAACTTCTAGAAACATCAGATTTCTGACTTTATCCTATCCTACGCTCTCTCTGCAGGATCCTCAAACTACTGGAGCCACAGAACAGATTGTAAACAGCATTGTGTGAGAATTGCTTCCAGTTCTTTCACTCTCCTGAGCTTAAAAAATGTATTTCTCTCTATAGTAGCATACCCTACTTAGTCCTTCCATACCATGAGTCCATGCCAGCTAACCCTGCTGAGTAAAGCAGATGAAGCACAAACCCTCACTGATCACACACAAATCTTTCTGAACATGGTACAGAGGCTTTAACACAATGAGTGATTTATTAACTGTGGTCAGACCTCAAACTGAAAGAGGGGGAATTTAGGTCAGATATGATGAAGAAATTCTTCCCTGTGAGGGTGGTGAGGCCCTGGCACAGGTTTCCCAGAGAAGTGGAGTCACCACTAGAAGTGTTTAAGAAAAGGCAGGATGAGGGACTCAGTGCCATGGTTTAGTTGATAAGGTGGGGTTAGGTCACAGGTTGGACTTGATGATCTCAAAGGTCTTTTCCAACCTTGCTGATTCTGTGAATTTGTCCTGTTTGATGATGTGTAAGATCTATGCAACCCATGGAGTGAGGATTTGAAACTGTGTGCTTTTCTAGTCTGGATTCCTAAAAAATAAACCTGTTTCTTCAACTGCTCTGTCCTGATATAGCTTCAGAAAGCTCCATATTAAGAACCTCTTGAGAATAGCATCTTTTACCAACCAAGTAACTTAGCTGGAACTCACAGATCTTATTTTCCCTCTTATTTTATACAGAGATCCTCTGCCTCGCCAGAACAACTGTAATTATTATATAAAAACAGAGAGCTCCAAGCAATGGAGCTGAGCACCATGAAAGCCATGAACATAAGAAGTTTGTTGGAGGTGCTTTCTCTTCCCCACCAGCTACTGAGAGCTGCTGTGAAATTCTGTTGAAGTCATACTGTGACAGGGTACAAAACAGCTATGAAAGGATTTGCCTGTATTACATAGAGTTTAGTGTTAATTAGCTCTTGTGCACATAGGCAGTAGATAAAACCAGCTTTTTTTTTTTTTTTTTTTATTTTTTTTTATTTTTTTTTTTTTTTTTTGTTGAGGAACTGATGATTTGTTGAGAGAACATCCTTTTTGGACACAAAGCTAGCAATAGGATTGTAATTAGAGTTAACATCTACACAACATTCTATTTAAGCACTTGACAATAGTGGGCCTGGCTAATTAGTTTCTGTTAGTTAAAAGGGAAATGTAAATGAAATTTTCTTGGTGCATAAACAGAGACACCAGCTTACTCAGACCAGGAACATCAGTGCTGGTGCTGGTTCTTTCCTACCATATCCAAAACATGCTCCTGATCACATCTTTAGATATACAATCACACATGCACCAGAAAACAGAAACTTGCCTCCTCCTTTGATGATCTCTTCTCTCCTAGTATTAAAGTGAATGAAGCCTAGCAAGAATAAACCAAATAAAATTCATACTTTAGGTAAAATCTTTGTCCACAGTCTCACTCCATTTTCCATTTTTTCATTAGCTGAACTTTTCTGGTGAACTTGAAAGGAACCAGCCTTTCTTAACTGTCTAGAGTATTTTCTTAATGACCTGCAGAGCATTATTTTTACAGTTTTTGAATCATCCTTTTAGACAAAAGTTATGCCAATATTGGGAACAGACATACTCATATTTTTGCTGATTATTCCAGAATATTCTGAAAAAAAACCAAAAACCACTGAATGCAACTGCCAGAAAGTAGCAGAAGGAGGAGTGGCATTGTAATAAGAGGCAGGAAAAGAGGATGGATAACTCCTTTGGGCATCCTGGGGAATTCCAGCCTTCTTCTGCTTCCCATCTTTGCTTTGGCAATTTCTAGGAAAGACTGGTATGGATGGTGGAACCAAAACCAAAGCTCTACAGGAATAATCTACACAGGAAGCTGCATGAGGAGCTGTTCTTTTGGACACAACTCTATTGAACCTAAAGGTTAAAAAAACCAAAACCAAAGTATTCAGAAAGAAATGCTTTGCCAAAAGTAAGATTGTTTTCCCACAAACTTGAAACGACAAAAGATAAGCAAAAAACCTGAAGTTTCACCAGTCATTTGGAAAATAAGCCATGTGATGCACATCTGATTCATCTTTATTAAACATGACAGAAAGAATTACTTTGCTATTCTACAAAAGCCCTCAAGTCAATGGATCATGGCATAAACAATTTGCAAACTAAAAAACTGGAAAGAACAGCAACACTGCTATGAAAATGGAAATAACAGAAGGTGAGGAATATCTTGTTTGGGTTAAAGCCCTGCTCTCACTTTCAGCTGCCTGAACAGCAGAAAGCCCTGTGCTCTTCTACTTACTGATAATCACATCAATGGAAAAAAACTCAAGTTAATAGATAAGGGTCAGACTGATTATTAATTAATTTAAGATTTATAACTGTCAGGAGGGTGCACAGTTGTTAAAGGGACATGAAAAAGGTTCTATCTAAAGTTAAATACATCCATTTTGGATTTACAACCCTACTATAGCAAAAAGTGTCACTTTGCCAATGCAGTTTTGCCCGTTTTTAGCCCACACAGAATAAACCATTTTCACAATTAGAAACAAAAACAAAAACCCCCACAATTTCACAAATTTAATATACAGGTATGAAGTTTCCTTCTTTGCCTTTAAAATGAAAGAATACATACTGACATTTCAACACAGTGCAGTAATTTTCCTAAAATGAATTCAGCAAGGCTGAAACAAGCAGAAAAATATCCATCAGATCCAAAAGAAACATGAAATATTTCACCCTCAGACTGAATGGAGCAGGAATAAAACCACTGAACAGACTAAAAAAATTCCTCTAATTTCTGTAGTTTGGCAAGGGATAATAATAATAATAATAATAATAATAATAATAATAATAATAATTTTTTTTTCCTGTATTTGTGCTTTGACTAAAGTTGATGAAATTGAGACCCTTAAAACTGGGGCAGCTCTGTTTGGATGAATCCATCTGAAAATGAGGCCCCATAGAAGTATCTCTAACTGGATATCCCAGATCAGAAAGATTAAAACAAAACACTGAAATATTGAAAACCTCATCTTCTGTTACTTATTCATTGGCTAATGAATTAAGCCAGAACTGATACTGATTTAATAAACAGATTCACTATTTGATAACATTTATAGTGCACTGTTTTTCAAGTCCAAATATGTTCTCCTTCATAAGCTAGAAATAGGCATATTCACACTATGTACACAATTAAGAAGGAAAGGCAACCTTAAAACCTTTTGAAAAAGACAAGGAAAAAAACTCATACTGAAATCCTTAATGAGGTGGTTTTGATTGAATTTATGCAATTTTTATCTAATCTTAGCTCAGGAGAGTAATCCCAAAGCCTAGAAGTCACATTAACCAGTTTGAATTTAAGAATGAAGAAACTCAATGTAGGGCTTTAATGAAAAAGAATGCAGAGTAAAGCCTACTTTACTAATTGGCTGAAATTATCATTACTAAAAAATAAAATTGCTGCGAGGTCACAATTTTAATTTTAAATAGAAAATGAAAAAAAAAAAATCAAATAACAGTTTTATGTGAGGAAGAAATTTGGTTTGGCTAAAACATTTATTTTTTCAAGGGAAGGTGTATGGAAGAAAGAGGTTTGTTTGCTTTTAAATTCTGTCTAAAATGAAAAACAAAACCAATAAAAAGAAAACAAGTGAATTCCAATTTAACCAGAATTTTCACCATGAATGTCTCCAGGAAATTTATTAAAAAAATAATAAAAAAAAGGCATTTTCTAATAGTTGGCTTTCAAACAGAAGAGCAGATTTGGATGTAGAGAGGCAGATCTGGCTTGTTGCCCCCAGGATGTGCTCCAAGTGGTTAATGTGAGCTTGCTGTGGCAGGCAGGGCGTGGAGGATGGGTGTGTATCTGGGTGTATATATTTGGGAGGGTGGGCAGGGCAGGATGGGATGTTACCTAGCGTGCTGGGGCAGGGTGGAGTGCCGTGTCCATGGGTAGAAAATGCAGTCATGGCTAGCGGGGCCTCTACACCTGCAGGCAATTACAGAACAAACCACGTCACTGCTGGCACATGCACACTCATGCCCTTGTCCACACGGCTTGGGATGGAGACACACAGGCAAACCAGCACCCAGCCAGTACCTATCCATCAGCCCAATGCAGTCCTCCAGGTGTGGCCCTATGCACCTGCAGCAGATCCAAAGTGGAAACAGGGAGAGAAAGAGAGACAGCTGTTATTTACACACCCCCAACGAGCATGAATCCCCTTAATTCTAGCTCCTCTTCTCTCTCTGAGAGAGACCTGTGTCACCCAAAAATTATAGCCTGTGGCAAGAGGAGCAATAATAGCAACAGCACTCCAAGGCAGGCCATATCTGGGCTCAAACAACACTTAAGGCAGGTTTCACTTGCACACGTGGGAGTCCTGACAACAGAGTTGCTTTTCCTGCATGTTTTTATGAGTCATAAACCAGTGATTACTGCACAAAAGCTGTTAATTTACAAGTTGAGACTTCCAGGAGTACAATCCAGAACGTACTTTTCTTTCTGTAATTGATGCAATTGTTCATTTTGTTCTAAGCTCCCAGCCAGGGTAACTGCAGAAATATTTTGGAAGCTGAATATGCTTTTTTAACAGGGAGGCTTGAGGATCATCTTCCAGCAACAAAGATCACAGCAAAATGGTGTCTGCTGACTCAGACATTTTATTCTGCTTTCCTTAGATGCTGCCAAAAGTCCTCCACCTGCACAATGGGCAGGTGCTCACCAAAGGCACTGGAAATGCAAGGAGCCACTAAATGCAGCACCACTAAAACAGCCATGGAAAAGGGTTTGCAGAACACACATGTAGCATGTGTGGATTTCTCTTGCAGGACTGATTTCCTGGCCCCTTGCATTCAAACAGCAAGTCAAATGTACATTTACACAGCAGGCAGGATTCTCAGAGACCTAAAGTTGAGCTTTTAAGGGTTAAAACAACCTGAACCCCCCTTCAGTGCTGCATGCACAGCTAGGCACTCTAGCCATGCGGAGTGTCTAACCCTTGGCGTTTAAGGAAACCAAACCATTGATTGCAACTCTTTAACAAGATCTCAGAGCCATTTTATTAACAGGCCCTTTGGCTGTACATCTACTACAGGTGGGAGAGGTGATCTGACATAGTGGGATGGAACTTACTTCTGTTGAGGCATTTTTAATTTAAGGTGTGATCCTCAACTCTTTTAAAGTTTGCTGTTTTTCAGATTGGCTTTGATGGAAGGATATGCATGTCAAAAAATCTGAGAGTTCAAATAAGCTCCCACGAGATCTCCTTTCTGCTTCACCATCACTTGCCACTCCTCAGCTTTTGCTGCATTTCAATTGGTATCACTCTGCCATTACAAAATGAAGTTAGTGAATTCTCAATTTCCCTGTTCCTGCTCATCAGGGAGAGCAAACCAAGTAAACCTTATCCCATGCTTGTTTACTTGAATTTTTATTTTAACATAAGACATTTATTTTGATATGCAAATACAAACTAGAAGGATTTTCTCAATGATTGCTTCCTTCAGCATATGTGCAGACATAAAAAAAGACAAGTTAAATATCCAGATAATGCAAAAACATAAGGGGTTGATTTAAACACAATTCAAAAACTTAGTAGGGAGAACTCTTGGAATTTCACTGTTCTGGGCATCAGGACTTTGGAATTCAGGACTGTCTGAATTCTAACCCATCTCAAACGCATCCAATGTTTCTTCCTTTCATGGCAACCTCAGCAATTTGGAGAAAACAAGCTCAGCAATGAAGGAAGCTGAAGAATTGCTCAGATTGTCCATTTCCTAGCACACCAAGAAAAGCTGAGCTCAGACTCTTGCTATAAATAAAAAGAAGGGCATCTTCAAATTAGAGGTCTGAGAGGCTGCTACTGGTTTAGAGAACTGGCAGACTGACAGAGTCTTCACATGTACATTTGGAAAACAGGATTGAATCCAAATTTGTACTGTTTAGAACTCACCCAGCTCAGGACGAAGTATCATTAAGTTTTATTTCAAATTGTAATCATCTTCAGCAGAGTTGGCTTCCCCAAAGAGAAAATTCAGGTGCAATTCCATTACTCCTAGTTAGGCAGCTCCCAGTTCCCCCCTGTCCTGATTACATGCAGGAAAGTACAACACTGTGTGAGTCATGGCAATATTTATTAACAGGGTATTTTGTACCACCAAGGCATCAGGTATTTTTCCCCAGAAAGGAAATCCCTTCATTTCAGGTTTTTTGACCCATATAAGCCTGACAATCATACATCATGCTGGTCACCCCGTTCACACCCACTGTTCCTTCTGCTTGGAGCCTGGATGATATTTTCTTTTCCAAGTTGGCTCTGTAAAATGAACTGGTTAATTGATACATGCCAATTTATTAATGATAGATTCAATACCTTACAAAAGTTCAAATACAACTTATCCAGAAAATTACACTTGGAGCTCATCCTAGCTTAAAAGATAATAATCTGAAAGGAAATGTGGGGTTTTGAAAACTGCAGTAACAACTGGCTTTTTTATTTTTTTCCCAGAAACAATCCAGAAATATTGTTGTTTATTAACTTTAAGATTGAAAGGTGGGGTCTTAACTGCACAAATATGGGGTAGCAAAGCCATTTCTTGCCAGATGAATTCTCAAAATCTTGGTCACTGAAAACAAACAAAACTGATTATACAATGGTATAAGTGGATCATCTCTGGGCAGGAGAAAAGTTTTTTTGTGGTGCTCACCCCAGCTATTGTTATGGATAAAGTCAGACCCAAGGGCTACTGAGCTAACAGGTGAGAGGAACAAAGTTGAACTGGAGCAGGGGCTAGGAGGAAATTTTGCAAAACAAAAGAGTAACAGTTTTTCTTATCCAGAGTGTGTTTGCAATATCCTTTCATCTGGAATTCAAACGCTCTTCCTAAAAATACACATAAAAGCTTTAGAGGTAACACAGTGCTTTTCTGCCCTCAAATCCCTTCAGGGCCACACAGTGCTGCTGGAGCTCCCCTGACTTCTCTGGTCATGGCTTGGAAAGAAAAAAAGAGCATTTTGGTGAGGAGTAATGCCCTCCCTTCAAAAGGCTGTGGGACAAAACACGTTTGTATGATGAGGGGAGTGTCCAGTGAGATCTCCCATTTGTGTGCTGCCCAGCAAGGAAGCAGGCTGTCACTTGCTATTGTACAATGAGTATTTTATTCCTGTGGAAGTGCTCAGTTTTGGCTAGCTCTGCAAGAAGAGGTGCCAAGTGCTTTCCAGCTCTCTTGAATTAAGTGGGATAGCTGTCCCACGTGCCTCAGATCTGCTCCAAACTGGCTTCAAGCAGCTGATACTCATCACAGGGATGCAAGGGCAGGAGCACAGTTGTTGCACCCAAGGAAGTCACTGTTTGACAGCTCTTCTGGTCAATGCAAGATCATTAACACAGCTGGATAATTAGACAACTATTAAGAGAAACTCATTATACTTGAATAAGGGAGGAGAATGCTGCTAGCAAATCTTGCTAAAGCAGTCCTCTGCAAGTGCCAAGATGGAATTTGTGGCAAAACACAAGAAACAGAGGTGGGACAGATCCTTCCTTGGTGACAACTGGTGGGGATGACTGGAAACATCACATGAAAATTAATAATCTATTTTATCAAGCAGCCTGACTCACAGAGAGCAGCTCTGCAGGAATGAGATAATATCATACTGGGAAGCATTGCTCTGCAGCAGCTCAACCCTTTTGGATGGGTATCCCAGCTGTACCGAGGGCACTGGTTTTATTCCAGCACTTGATCTGGCAGCCAGGAGAACAGATGTGTGGGATGAAGCAGAATTACATTTTCTCTCTACCTTTCAGCCACGAGCCAAATAGCAAGCTGTGTTGTCTCCACAACCTATTTCAGTGAAGAATCATGACTGAGGGGAATTTAAATACTGCTTTCTAAAGGAAGGGTATGAAAGCAGAGAATTCAGCCTTGAAGGAGGAAAGGTGAGAGCAACTGCTTTCCCTTCTCTCTGTGGGCATATTTAGCCCCTGACAATGTTGGCAAGATGGACAACCTGCAAACCCCAAACATCTTGGACAGCCATTAATAGCTTCATTAATAATCACATACCACAAAGTGTCTAGGAACACTAAAAAAAAATAGTAAGCCATGCTTACCCAGAGATGGGGGGACAAAAGCATTGTTTTTCTAAGGGAAAAAAAATACTTAAGAATAGGCACATCAAGTCTTTAATAAGAGGACAAAGATTTTAATGGAGAATAATAATAGTGTCATGGAAAAAGGATATTTCCTTATCTGGGAGATAGCCACACCTTTGTGTATGTAACTGGGGGAGAGACTTCTGGCCCTTTAACCTCTCCTTTCTCTGGGGATGGGCACACAGTGGGACATTCTTTCACCTAATCAGAAGGAGAAAACAGAAAGGAGGGAAAACTGAAGTCCATGGATTAAAAGGACATCACTTGGCATAAGGGAACCCTGTGCCATGGCTGCCAGTGAGTTCTGCCAAGGTCAGCTGGAACTGCCTAATGCCCTTCATATTTGTGTATGAACTAGAATGTCACATTTTCAGCACAAGACATAAGAACTTCCCTTCTTGATCCAGGCAGATAAAAATAAACAACCACTTGCAAAATGGAGAAGTGGAAAGGCATGGAAAACCTTCTGCTCTCTTCCTGGTCTAGGAGAAACACAGCTGGGCCACAAACACTAGAAACAGCTGGGTCAGTTAGAACGCCTGAGGAAAGAGGAGGGAATAGGAAAAAGTGTTGCTCCCTGGAGGCCAGGAGAGCTGTAAGGCACTTCCTATGCTGGGCAGACAGTAAATCCATCACACATCTGTGGTCTTGTCAGATTAGATCAGCATTGACATCTTTTCCATCTATGAAAGCCAGGACCAGAGCTCCTGGAGTGAGCTCATCTTTTTAAAATAATTTCTTCTTACCCTCTTCTTCCACAGTAGCAGCATTTTTCTCATTGCATAACTGATTTAAAGGGTCTGAGGGAGAGACAGATCTGTAGCGGATCCTGGCTGTGTCTCTGATCTCCCTCTCATTTCCCTAATGGCTCTATTGTAATTAGATTTGCAAAACCAGCAAAAGGTCTCATTTTGAATGGCAACAGCTGTTGACATCAAGATTACATTGAATAATTTACTGGTTTAATTTTAGCTGCTAAACAATAAGAGCCTCTTGTTGAAGATTATTTCACTGGCTGATGTTTTCTCTTTTTCCCATTGCTGTGTCTTCCTCTCTTTGTGTGCTGGACACTCTGAACTGCCCTATGGAAAAGGCAGTAATAACTTACATGGCCTGTGCTAAACTATAGGCGTGCATGTGACCATTGTTGCTGTGTTGCACAGGTTCTTAATTCTGGCTGTATTATTCCAAGTGTAACAAATTATTCTGGGCACTTTGACAGGACTTCAGAAATTGATGCTCAATCTCAGGCTCCTGTAAAAAGTCTGGTTTCAAACTCTGTGCATCAGTCCCTGTAGGAAAAGGAGAGCAGTAGCACTTTTGTCTCACAGTACTGCTGCAGGCTTAGTTCACCAATGCCAGGTAGCAGAGACTCTGTCAAGGAGAAAATACTAAAAATAAAGTCATTTTACAGGCCTAATATTAAGTAAAAGGGCAGCATTTGCTACAAACCAACGTAGAAGGAAAGCTGAGAACATTCCAGTGGAAAGTTCTTCTCTGTGGCCTTCAAAATGTTTTTTTTGTGATAAGCTGCTGGGCGTTCACGACTAAAACCTGAACGTCATGAGAGAGCAGAAAACCAAAGTTTAAATTCCTACTGCACACTCTCTTTTCAGGAGTGGGACTAGTGCTTTTCTAAGCCAAACTACCTACCAAGCACCTGTGCTATGAGCAGTACCTGGCTAGGCTGGCTCCCTGCACGGAGCTTGCACTCACCCTTGGGTGCAGTTTGGATGGCACGGGTGGCATTCCCGATCCTCGTCGGCGTACTTGAAAATGAAGCTGTTGGCCCCCTGCAAGCCATCAGGACATTTCTCCACACAGTTTGGACCATCCTTGAAATGGAAACACTTTGTGCAGTGGTCAGGTCCCTGGAGAGTGTGGAAGAAAGAAATGCAGTGCTTTCAAGTTACTCTGTCCTTTCCTGCTGCACTAGGATTGCATTGGCACAGGCTCAGCAACAACTGCAGCAGCTTCTCTTCCCAAGGAGCAGGAATTACCTGCATGGTTCCAGCCTCTGTGAGGGACCAGCAGATGGATAAATCCTGGGGCTTTTGGCCATTAACTTCTTCTGTAGAGTGCAAGACTAAACACCAGCTTCTAGATGAACTTTTTAATATTACTGGTGTGCTTAACACAATGAAGTCAGTGCCCTCTTTAACTCTGAGAAACTTCCTGCTACATATTCAGTACTGAACCACCTTTGCAAAAATCTCCTACCTCTGTATTCCAGAACTATTTTCCACAAGCATTCTGCACATGGCATCTGGTCACAGCAAGACTGAATAACTACAGGGTCTCCTTCTTATTAATACATATGAAGATCAAATTGTTAAGAACAACAAACTAAGACTCCTGAACAATGTGAAATTTTAAAGCTGTGATGATAAGCCAGGTATAACTAAATCTGGTGTTCAGGCTGAGCATTGGCCTAGGGTTTTATGTCCATAAGCCCTGCTACAAATCCAAATTTCTCTGATGGGCTGAACACTTTAAACATTAGCTTCTTGCCTTATGGGTGTATTGCAAAAAAACCACAGTATTGTAAGAAAAATTGTGATGCCTTTCTTTTTTCCATTCAGTAAGTAAGTCATAGAAATAAGAAAATTAAATTATGGCTTATATTTTCTCAATTAGGAAGAGCCTAAAATACAACTCCTCTTTTCCAGCATACTTGTGACTTGGCAATGCACAGAAAACTAGAAGAAAGACAACTTCTCCCAAATGAGCAATAATCTTTGAAAGAAAAGTTACTGTCCATTATAAAGGTTAGAAAGAATTAACCATCCTTTAGGATGCATGAAAAACATTATCTATCAAATAAACTAAAGGCTATCTAAGTACAAAAAACCTCCCAGCATATTGCTCAAACTGAGAGACTGAGACAAACTCCCACACTTTTTTTTGGTGGGGGAAATCAGGACAGAACTGAGTATAAAGAATAAAAATAGGGATAAAAGAGGGCACTCAAATCCCAAATGAATGCTGTCTGTAAAAATTGTGTGCATCTGTATCACTAATGCATTAAGTCAACTCAGGAGAGCAAAGGAAAACTTTTAAAATCACTTTCTTAAGGAGGCAGATCCAAGGCAGTTTATTCCCAGCACCAATTTAGCACGAGCAGAATTCCTTCCTTATACATAGAATATGTTTTTTCTGTTTTTATTTTTTTTTTTTTTTTAATAATTTGCTATAGCTGCTTTGAAGTCTGTGAGCAGGAAAACCCTGTCCTTCAGCAAGTTCCCCTGAACCATAGCAAACAAAACAAACCAACCAAACCAAACCAAACCCTGACAAACACAACAGACTCTGCTCTTACCGGCCCGTAGCACGTGATCATGTTTTCCTCCATCTTTTCACACTGGGGATCACACTCCACACAGACAGAACCATTTGCAAACTCTCGGAATTCCCTGAGGAAAGATTTTGCAGGCAGGTTAGGAGAAATCTGACTCCAGCCCAAAGCTGGGCTCACCTGGCTGGGTCTTCACCTGGTGGAATTGATCTCAGCACAGCAGCTGAAGGCATGTACAGCTGCATGAAGCAGAGACACCTTCTTCACCAACATAAAACTATAGTGGGGGCCTTCCTCTCATTAAGAAATACAGACTTCGTTAACTGGCTCAGATTCAGGAAGCCACTTGTCACCTGTGAGCACTGATGAAAGAGCTGAGCTTGTTGCAGGTAGGTCTCCATGAACACGTTTTAAAGCCTGCTCTTCAAAAGGCTCTTAATGTTTTCAGCAATAATTCTAGACTGAGGTCTCAATCTATGAAATATCAAAACAAATCCCTTTACTCATTTATTTCATGTATCCACAAGAAACTACCACTCAAGTGACTTTTTTTTTTTTTTTTTTTTTATTATTTACCACTTTTAAGGGGGAAAAAAGGTAGTGATGGCAGGTTGAATTTCTTCCTTCAAACATTTCAGCTGCCAGTTATCCCTCACCACAAACCTCCTGCACTCTCCCAACACAATCCATCCCACCTTCTTCTAGGCCAAGATGAATTCACAGCTGAGCAAGTTGTTTCTCCCCCAGTAAAGACAGACCAAATCTTTGGAGTAGGCTCAGAGTGGTTCAGCCCAAGCTCTGCAGGTGGATCCCATCTTGCTGCATTAACCAACTACAATATCTGCATTAACCAGTTACAGATGTGCTGCACCCTCATGTTAGGGGGCTCTAGTAGCATCCAGGTAAGGGGTGAAGGCTCTGAGCTCAGCTGGTCATTGCTCACCCTCCATTTCTCTAGAGCCATTAGGATCTGCTGAGGACATCAGCATTGAGCTGAGGAAAACCTCACTCGAGTGCTCACCCTTCCCTGCCTCTGGGAGTAAATTTTTCCTGCTGAGGACTAAAAGATGTCAAATACAGCTTGACCCCACCCTGAAGAACTGTTGTTGCCCTACAACATGAACGTGCAGAGCTCTCCTACAAACATAAAAGTTCTCCCCCAGCCCAGGTTACAAATATTTTCACACATTTAGGACAGAACTGAGCTTGTGGAAAGTGTAAATAACCTTCACTGATAGACAGAGAACAGAACAGAAAATACTGATTGAGTCTCAGCATGCTCTCACTGTGACAGGTTCCACGGCAGCAAAACACACCAAGGGGGAACCAATTTATTCCAGCGCACTGACAACACAACTGGAGTCTGCAACTCTTCTTATTGGAGGGTGAAGGGGGAGGAGAGAAGAGCTTTTAAACACATAAAACTGTGCTCTGACAAAGTACTTTTTGCAAGCTTTCTCCAGATGGAAGAGTTAAGAATATTTTCATGCATATGTGGAAGTTCCTTTGGCTCAGTTCAGCTTTATCTTTGTCATAAGGCAGATTCAACCACCTTGTGCTGTGGAGTTATTCCCCCAGTAAAAACAGCAAAAGGAAAAGGGGCAAGAACTCCTGTTGGATTTTTAAATTTATATTTGTGTGTACAATTACACAGTGCATTATGAAAAAGAGAGTGAGTTTTTCTACTCTGGGGTCCTTATTCAGAGAATTTCGTTATCAGATACCTGAATCCAATCATCTGAAAGAATATAATTGTATGGCTCTGAATGAGGGGCTTTTTGGTAACTTCTCACCTAAATGAAACTGTTCCCAATGCAAAAGGTGCAAGGTGATGATGCTGCATGAAAACTTCAGTCAGTGGAATACCAGGGAAAGCTTTCTACGCAAGTTCAGATTTAGAAATCCTTACATCTTAGCCCGTGACAGTAATATTGGCAATGGGGCCAGATACTGATTAAAGCAAACCCAAAATGACCTGCTCATTGAGGCCCTCACTAGGGTTAATTAGGAGTTTGGGGAGAAGCAGGAGGGGAGTGCCTTACCCGTCGTAGAGGTTGCAGGAGTCGATGCAGGTCCTGCCCCTGATGAAGCGCTTGCAGGACAGGCACTGGTCTGGCCCTGGCCCCCAGCAGCCATCACTGGAGCACAGCTCATTGCACACCATCCCATCAGCAGCTGCAGAGAAAGAGGGGTGCTCTCAGTGCTGCTCACAGCCCTCCCAAATCCAGGAGAAAACGCTCTGTCAGCAGCCCGACATGCTCAGAAATGTAATCATAATGTTTCTGTTTTCCAGGGATAGGATAGTGACTTTATGCTTTTTTTTTTTCCTATCATGCCACAACACACACACACAGAGCACTCAGCTGGAATATCCTACACACTCCTGGTCTGCTCCTGTCAGAAAAAACTGAGTGGGGAAAAGATTGAAGAGAGTGCAAGGATGATCAGAACCAGAGAAGAGCTTCTAAACAGGAATAAACAGAGAAGCAGCCTCAGAGGTGGCACAGAAAGAACATGATTAAAGCTTCCAAAATCCTAAATGGCAAGGAGGAGGTGAGTAAGCATGGAAACAGTTGTTCACTGCTTCTTCCAAGTCCCTCATGGGCATTCAAAGAGACAGGAATCCAATAGGGTTAAAATCTGAGATTTTTCTTCGTAGAAAGTAAAGATCAACCTGTAGAATTCCCTGACACAGGACACAGTAAATGCCAAAAATATAAAGGATTCAAAAAATCAACTGTCTGAATGCACTAAAGCTCTATTAAACTAAATAGGAAATAGGAAATGCTACCTATGAATTGAGGACTCCCTGAAATAAAACTTACGGACAGTGGGAAAACAATTGAAGGAAAGGCACCATTAATGTTGATTTTGAAATTATTTACTGCAAAAGCACCTGAAAAGCCAAAGAGCCTTTATATCAAAACCCTCAAGCCTACACCAAAACACAATGAACTAAGGGTTAGAGGGAAAGTTTGTTTTGTTTTTTTGTTTTTTTTTTTTTTACTTTCTATATCACATACACTTTTTTAATGCCAGCATCCAAAAGGAATTCAGAAGTTATCTTTTTGGTTTTTCTTTTGCCTCAAAGCTCAAACCAGGTACAGCCAAATATAAAATTATTTCATTTAGGAGTTATTCCAGGTGCAGAGACACAAAATTCAGCTTCTCATTACTGTCCTTAACTTTCTGTTAAGCATAGTCACATTTTTATAATAACTATCAGATCTCAGTAGTTTCACCGTGCTGCTACTGCCTGAATCTGCAAATAAAAGCAAAACCCACAAACCATCCTAGTTACAATTAAACTTTTTACATAGTTTCATGTGGGTTTTGTTTTCTAATGAATGACTCGTTTTAAATCTTTGTCATGCAACAAAAAACAACCTCACCTGGTTTGAAGATTCCTTGATTTCTGATTTTTAATTTTAATAATATTGCTAGCTCTTCTGATTTTGTTTGCAACACTCATCACAGAAAGGCAGTTCCCTGTTTGCTTTCTCACCTTCTTTTGTAACTTGAAATTGTGATTTACTACTAGTGATTTCCTTTCTTTTCATTTTTCCTACCCTTCAAACCACTCTGGGATCAGAATTCATTTGAACAGACAGAGTATTTCACTAAAATATCTGTCCAAATAACAAGGGATATTATTACAAGATAGCTCAGAAAACACAGTGAGTAACTGTATATAAATAAAAAGAGAGCTTTTCAATAAAGAAAATCATGATTACCCCATTGAAATGTAGCCAACACAGTGCCTCTAGTCTTATGAAAAAAGCAACAAAAACACAAAAAATTATTATTTCCTCCTGAAATGTTTTCATAAAAGAATCTTGACAAGGAGGGAGTGGTTGTTTTGACAACTTTTAAAAACTCATTTCTCTCACCTCTCTCTTCTTTAATTGTGGGGATGGCTAAAGAAACTTTTCAATTTTTGCCAGGTTATTTGGCATTTCATGGGCTGAGCATGTTCTGCAGCTCCAGCACATCACATGGCCTTATGTGGAAGGAAATAATAAAGTTCTTGATAAGAACTGGATTTTGTCAGGACTTTTAGAAGAAGGGCTCATTCTTTATTAATGGGGCCACACAGGTTAGAAGCAGAAATGTTTTTCCCCAGCCTAAATAGAACACAAGAAAATTAGCTACTAAAAAAAGAAAAATTATTTTTATTTGGCTATATACCTCTGGGCCTGATCCAAAGCTCTATAAACTGAAGATAAAATCTCCTGCAGACTTCAATTAGCTTTACATCATGCCCAATAATGAATGTAATCATTTATTCAAGTTGTTAATTGGTGGCTAGATTGATATAATTCATAATAATCACACCTGTAACAACCCTTGCCTAGAAGGGTTTCACCTTACACTGCAGGTGTCACTAAAGCTGAGACAATTGCTCAAGTAACTTTGGATAAAAGAACATTTTTTTTCCCATGCAGTTATTTTGTGTGCACTCATATTTCACATGAGTCACCTCTGACTGTTCCATAAAAAAAAAAAAAATCATGCTGGAAAAAAATGCAGACTTTTCACTTCAGCATGGAGCAAAGATAAAATCTACCTACCCTCTCCTTGATAATTTGTTCACAAGCTTGGACACTGACATTTCTATCCCTGAAAGTGTGTAGGGAAGTGGAGAAGGGAGAGGTCACATTCCTTCCATGTACCCCCCCCTTTCTGGCCCTGCTGGCACCATCTTAGACAACACAAAGCACTTGAGCATCCGGGAGGTTTATGGAATTTTTTTTAATTAAAAGCACACACATACTTTGCTCCTGTATTTTCAGCATTCTACAAAAACTAGAAGTCTGCCTAGGCTTTTAACCTATTAAAAAAATCTTGGAGGCAGTGAAAGATTTAGGGACTATTTTAACATTGTTAAGAAGTGGTATAAACAGCAAGATGAAATAATTGAGGCTATGAGGAAGTATATTTTGCATGTTGTAGCATTTTAAACTGGCTGTTCCTGTTGGGATGTTCCTGTTCCAACTGGAGAGAAGAACCCACTGTTCCTTTTAGGATTGCTCTGCCTCCCAACTGGAGCTGCTGCCCCTGGCTATGTTCATTATGCCCTGTCCATTCAATGAACACAGGTTAGAGCCCATTTTTAAAACCAGCCCCTTGCTTACATTGTGACTTCTTAAAAAGGAAATGAATGAGATTTGTTTTCCTCTTTAAGATTCCTATGGTTTAAATCTCCTAAAATGTCTTTAGTAGTATTTTTCTTCCTGGAAAACAATAAGCATCTGTTATAATAAATCCTCAGCAAGCTAGAGGTGAAATAAAGTTTACATTTTCCCTTTGTGTGCAAATGTAGTGACAAGACATTCCATGTGAGAGGGTGATGTGACAGCACTTCCCAGTTTCCATTTGCTCTGGAAGCCTCTGTTTCAGCAGCTTCAAAGAGATTCAAAATGAGTGATTCCAGGAAAGGGCAAAAAGGTATTTGACAAAGGAGCCCTGACAACTAATGCAAGATTATGTTTGAAACTGCTGTGTTCAGATCTGTCCCAAAGCTCTCAAAAACAGAAAAACAACTGGGACACTACTCCATGAAGGGAGAAGGCACCTTACAAAACTCACCTGAGTGATTTCCCATGGTCTTTTAACATGAGGGAGGTTACAGAAAACTTGAAGCAAAGAGGAATCACTCTTGTATGAGACATGAGACCTGTGCTCCACCTTATTACTGCTTAATTTCTTTTTATATTAAATGTCTAGGAATGAAGGAAAGTGGATTGTTCTTTCATTAAATGCTGCATGATAACCAGACAGCTAGAGTCAATGTGATTTAAAAAAAACACCAGAGCACCAAGAACATGATTTTTCTCTCCTAGTAAGCAGTTTTCAGCTGGTGGAGAAGAAACCTGTGCTCTAGAAGGTTCATAAGTTCATGTATGTCCTGGCAAGATGGGACCAACTCAGATCTGGGAATATAACCTTAGTGACTCTTTCATGGTCAACAAAACCTTCAGCTTCTTCCTTCTCCTGTCAGCCCAAAAATTCCATATGGGAAATATCAAAAGGGCTATTCCTTCTTCATGCTATAAAAAATACAGATGTTTCTAGAGCACTAGAACAGAACTAGGTGGTTCCTCACAATATTATCCTGTTGCACTGCAAGGAAAAGCAAAAAGCAGTGCCATATCCCCAGGCAGATGTGCCATTTTTCTTGGCAGTACCTCTACTTTCCAATAAATACTCTATTTTTATAGCTGGCTTTCTGCGTAGAGGCAGAAGAAAACCCCTGCACCCTCAGGCACAGTCACAGTAAAAACTGTCTGCAGTGACAGCAAATAGCATTTTCTTAACCTTCACTTTTTAAACTTGCATGTAAAGAAATGGTCTAATAAAATGAAAAATTATAAAAATTAAAATGCCACACAACCAAAACCACGTGGAAATCAACCAAACAAGACTTTGTACTTCCTGTGGCTCTTCCATGGTAGGAGAGATTAGAAAAGTAGCTGAGCAGCAGAGACAAAGCTCCAGCTGTATTTCACCTAACACTGAAGGTACACTTACACTACAGTGTACAGAGCACAACCATTCACTCTCTCAAAACAGAGCAGAGCAGCACTTCAGAGGGAGGGGAAAGGAAAAAAAGGAAACAAAATCCCTCAAAAAATAATTAACAAAAAACCATTCAAACCAACAGAAGGAATCAAAAGTCAAAAGAAGGACCACAGCTTGGAAAAACCCAAAGCAAACACTTTTGGCTGGTCAGAGCACAAACATGAGCCATATCACTTAAACATACAGCAACTTAATCAATCTCCTCTCCTGCAAGCAGTCTAACAGATGCTTAAAATGAACTGCCTTGCTGCTACAATACTGATGCAATTTGCTGCCTGATTTCTATATAAACAAGTTATTTTATGAGCTTTCTTTGGCTTTTCAGTACTATGATCTCAGCCTAGGTACTGGCATGTAAGCTTTCCTGAAACAGTGTTTTTATATCAGAAAAGGGAGAATTTGGCACCCTAAAACAGTCCCAAAAGCACCATTTTGGACTAAGATAGGGCCACTAAGGGTGGGGGAAGCAGAGGATGCTAATCCCACTCCATAAGGAAAGGGTATAAAGTCATGAACACTCCATTCACAGCCTTCAGAATTCGTATTTGTGAAACTGGAACATCCCCATCATGTTAAGGAAGCAGCTTCTCTCTCAGCTCCTTTTCCTTTGTTCACACCTTAAAATATTTCATTCTGCATCTCAGGGATGCTGTAAATGAGCACAGATCCCATGGAACTGCCCATGGAGCTCCCCAAGCCCCCAGCTGGGGGTGTGGCAGTGAGCAGCAGGTACTCACTGCAGTTCTCTGCCCTTTTGTTCCGGTGGATCACTGTCTTTTGGCTGGGGGTGCTGAAGAGGCTGCTCCAGTTGACAGTGTGGTAGTAACACAGATTGCTGTTGTCTGTGATGTAGATGTTGCCAGCACTGATCTGCTTCAAGGACTGAAACTGCAGGGAAGTGATGCCTTGTTGCTTTAGGATGAGCAAGGAAAGGCCACTGGGATGAGAACAAAAGTGAGAGAGAATAGGAATTAGAAGACAACTTATTATAATCCAGAAGGGAATTACCAACTGGAATTAGTTCCAAGTGTCAAGATGACCTGAGAATTGTTCAGAAAACTTCAATTTCGTGGTAACCCAAATATTTTATGAGTCAACATCCAGTTCTGTTGCCTAGGAAATGATGAGTCCAGTCAGGAGTGAGATACCACAAGCTGTGATACGCATAGCACTGGGCCAAGAAAGCCAGCAGAACTCCTCAACCAGTTTCATTTCACCCACTAACAGATTTTTTTTGAGATAATGTGCTCTTAGGAAAACGAAATAAAAGTCAGGTTTTTCTTTCAGCAGCATTAATAGCATGATAGTTTATATGCTAAGAAGAATGTATTAAAACATCTTCTGTCAGGCATCAAATTAATGTCATTTCAAGTAATACTGGAAGAAATTGTTATTTTCATGGATTTTTTCCCAGCCCACTTTCTATATTTCATTTTTCTTTGGTTGTAATATGCGGTTATCACCTTTCTTCATCAAAGGAACAGTAAATGATTGCCTGTGCAACATGAAAATGACTGCACATATTTTATGACTGAAGGTTAGTGAAGACAATATCCAGTTTCTGGGCACCCTTTAACTTATTGTATTTTAATGATGATAATTGTTTTCCAGCTGTTCCAAATAAAAATTGTTGCCTTGGAACAGAATGCAGGGCTGTAATTCAACCTCAAGGTTTCACTGCTATTCATATTCTGCTCAGGTTGCTGTTTAAGATGCTAGCAGAATCCCATGCCTGATTTACTCCATCTCCAAAGTGGGGATCCAGGGGCTGCTGCATAAATTACTCAGGTACCTCCTTGTGCTTCCCCCAGCATTTCTCACCATGTTTTCTTCATTTCAAACCAATTTCTCCATCTGAGTTTTCACACAAACATCTCTGGTCAAAATGGCATTACAGAGCTCACAAACATCTCACCTGCAAGGTGCTTCAGTGATTTCAATGTTCTTCCATCTTTTATCTCTTATTAAAACCACTTTGTGGTTTGGGCATGTCTAATCACAACCATATAAACTCCTAGTAGTGAGGCTAAGTTCTATTATTCATTCCTTTTAAACCATATTTCTACATAAGGTATTTTTAACCATAAATGTAAGTTCCAGGGAATGAGGTAATAATAGCTACAGCCATGAACCAAGAATTTTTTTTAAAAAAGTAATTATGTTGAGAAAGTTTTACCCATTATAAACAACTGATCTAGTAATGAACACCTTGGTAACAGGAAAAAGATATATCAATTTACTATGTCCTTCCCAAAGGATGTTGCATTCTCTGCTACTGAACAAAGAATCACAGAACACTAATCAAAAATTATTCCACCAACAGAAAAGTATATCTTACCTATAGAGAGCTCTCCCACCAATGGTAACCAAGTTAGAAAACACCCTGAAGTCTGTCATATTCTCAGGCCATGACTGTATGTTCAAATACCCTGAAGGAGGAAAAGGCAAACATGTGAACACAAATTATTTTGGCCACGTCTGAGTTAAAACAGGCTTGGCCCATAAAGGAAAGAGTGCCAGCTTGAGGAATAGAAATAAATAAGGAAAGCTGCAGACTCTCTGGCTGCTCACCACCATCTCTTCCAGAAAAGAGAAGGAGAACTTTTCCTGATTTCTGAGGTGAGGACTGTTCACTCTCTGCACAAGCTGTTTTGAGCTCCAGAGAGGGCAGCTCCCCATGACTGACTCAGCACAGGGCTGAAATGCAGTACACATAGTTAAAAACAGGGGAAATTCCACTTCAGCAGCAGGGCTGAGACTGCCAATTACTGTGTTTAGGAATGGCAAATAACAGTCAGCCAGGTGCCAGATTATCTTTGACATTAATTAGGAAGAGATTACTTTCATTTTTAATCCCACCTGTTTGCTGAAATTCACAACTTTTGAGAGGTGAAGCACGCCGAGTTCCACACAGCTACAGTCAAAGGTATTTTGGTAGAGTTTTTTGTGCATGAAGTAGAACATTTTTTTTGCATTTCCCTACCTATACATAACCAGAAATCAAATTAACTCAGAGCTGTAATATCTCCCTCCCTGTCACCCACATGGTGAAACAAGAAGATGCAAGAAAACAAAGTACTGAGTACCAGTTTATAACCCACTGAAAAGTCACAAAAATGGGACTCACTACTACCACATTATATATTGGTCTCTAAATTACAAAAGCTACCTTGCAGCAGCATCTTCTGTTAGACCAAGGGAAGGAGCTGTAAAAGCAGACTAGAACTTCCAAATGCTTTCAGGTGAAGAAAATGGTTTCCCACATTTCAGCATAATTTTCCTCACATTTCCCTCCCTTGCAACACTGTCCTACTTTGCTAACATGGGACCAAGATCCTTTGTCCACTTAGCATCTGCCATAATGGGCATCCTGTGTTCAAAGGACAACAGTTGTGAAAATCAACTGATATTGAAGTTTAATATAGAAAACTTTCATTAAAATAACAGCATGATGAGCCTAATGAAAACAAGTACCTTCTGTTCTTCAGAAAACCCAACACATGACAACTATAAATGCAAAGTGAGAATGAATGCATTAATTAATGCAGATTAGAGGAGATCAGAAGTGTGTTACCTGTTATCTCTCTCACTGTTTGGAAGATATTTAATTTCTCTGGATTGATGGCAGCGATCGTGTGATACGGGTCTCTGAAAGATTAAAATCACATAATGTGACAGTCTAAATAAGAAAAGAGCAGGTTCTCAAAGCCATACCATGTAGGAAACAGCATTAAGGTGCTCAACACTTTGCTTTTATGAGGATATAACAGCTTCTTCAGCCTGTTTTTCCTGCAGTTCTGTGTCCAACTTCTCCGTCATCTTGAAGGTTCAACTCATTAATGTTTTAGCAAATGTTTATGCTATAGAAAATTAAGGAATTCTTAACAACCATGAGTGACCTTCCTAAAGGAAAGATGAATTTTCAGTGTTTTCCAGGAATGGTAGAGCTGTGATATTGCATACCAGGACTAACAAAGCTGCCCCTGAAAGGAGTGACAAGCTATGAGCAAAACAAAGCTAAGAGCATGTCAGCAGCTCCTTACACACAGCATTTAAAGGGCACACTTTTTAGAAGGTGGTGAACAAGGAACCCCTAAAAGTATGGATCCTTTCCAAAAAATTTTGTCAATGACAAATGAAATAACCTCCTAAAATTTTAAACTTAGATATGCCATAGTACAAGCAGATGAAGCTGACCTCAATTTTGAGAGTGCCATCATTTAGGAAATATTTAAAAGTCAACCAGAAGCCTAAACCAAGCAAAAATTCCTCTGCAATAGCATGCTACGGTATTTTTGTGTGTTTTCTCAGAGTAGGAAACATCCTCAATAAATATAGAGCAGGCATTTCCTCCTCTCCTGTTTCTGCTTTCCAGGACATGTGATTCTTGGAATTCAAACATGCAGGTGATCCACCTGGCTGTCTTTGGGGATAGACCTCAAGCCTAGGAGGTGACACACAGATGGGGTCACCTCTAACCACCCTGAGGTGACTTCAGCCTAGCAGCAACAAAATGAATTCTAGAATGTTAACAAAACAGCCCAGTGGACCACAGAGGCATCAAGCACACGTTACTTTAACAATGTGAGTTTGTCAGAAAAGAAAATAATAAGTTTAGACTACCTAACAGAAACACAGAAATTTGCTTTCAAAATGCATTACCATCAAAAAAGGAAAACCCTTGCTTGCAATAAACATGAGGCAGCTGAATTTTACCTCTAAAGTCTGAAGAGAAAACAGCTTTAAAGAAGCAGATATACACTTGAACCCCTTAAACAGCCAAATATCTGATGCTTCATCAACATACAGAACTGCAGAATAGTTCATATCTTAATTACCTTAAATAGTTGTATATAAAAACATATATAATTCCATATATATTGACATAAATTATAACAAATTCACAAAGACTTGAAGTTCATATGCTCAGGAAAGAACCACAGGATCAAAAAATAGGACAGGATCAACTGCACAGTTTCCAATGGAAACAATAACAAAAAATATCTTCTGCATCTTTCACCAAAATCATTCTCTGCCACCACCAAAAGTCTTCCAATTCCCCAGAGAACCAAAGTGTATGTCCCTGCAATCAAAAACACTAAAAATTCATACTCTAAAATTTGAAGTTTGCTGTGAATAAATGAATTTGTGACAAAAGTTGGAGAGAAAATAAGTAAGATTGTTGTTTCTCTACACTGCCCATTTATATTACAAACTACTTGTGTAGTCAGTGTCATTTTTTAAATATCCCTTTCATATTGCTAGTTTGCAAAATGCCATTGAAACTTTAAATAAAAAAGCTGTTCCAGAAATCTAGATATTTTTCATTCATTCTCAAATCTTCTCTTTTAACCTATACTAATACAGTTCATTCTGTAGAAAAATTTAGGGTTGCAGAACTCAGTGCCCTCATACTTGAGGCTTGCTGAAGTGAGTTGTCTTCATCAGGAATGAGACAAAGTGCTACAAAATTTCCACATTACATGTCCTACTCTTCTGTGAAATGGAACAGGATATTTTAAATTTCTGCTTATTGTTCAAATTTAGATATTTTTCAGACAAGTACAATTTTATTCAAGGTTGGGTTTGGTTATTTTAATTTAGACAGATTGTTTAATGAGCTAATATAATTTTCCTGCAAAAGCAGTTCTTTTACTTAAAATTAAATTTCATGTAATGTACTGGATTAATTCACACAATTAATTCCTCATGGGCTTTAGCTGCTTGTCTTGCATTTACTTGATTTTTTTCCTGTCCTGTGAGATTTAACAGGTTTCCATCCAG
Organism: Cichladusa arquata; assembly: GCA_026413545.1. Lineage (NCBI taxonomy): Eukaryota > Metazoa > Chordata > Aves > Passeriformes > Muscicapidae > Cichladusa > Cichladusa arquata. Next base: position 3,691,129 of record JAOTQP010000362.1, on the reverse strand, counting down.
CCTCTCAGTTGGTTAGTTGGCCAGAGCAGAGCCACGTGGCACTTTGAGGTTTTTCTGGACCTATTACAACAAGCAAAAAATTTAAACCAAAATCCTGGTGTTTTATACACCAGTGAATTGAGTGCCTCTGCAATTGAAACTTAAACAGTCTTCAAAACTGATTGACAAGAGGGCAACTTTTGTGCATGTGTGTGTACTGACAGCCACCCAGACTATAACAAGTTGTGCTAAGAGAAGCTGTCTCTCTGTATACTCTGCATATTGTTTAAATTTTGTATAGCCAGCAGAATAAAGCCATGGAAGGTAACTTTGCTCCCTTCTATTCTTTAATCAGCCTTTATTGTAAGCCAGTATTGAGGACCTCATAAAGTAACCAGAGAATCATAGTTGTCTTTTCTCTTTTAGTGCAAACAGTTAATCCATCCTTTCTTTTCCCAGAGGTTGAATCTTAAGAGTCAAGGCAATGGTTTTCTCCACAAGAGAAGGCAGGAAACTAATTTATCCTTGACCTGCTATTGCATAAAACACTGCAGCCATCACTAAGAGGTGGATGCCATTGGTTTCAGCTGGCACCATGACATAGCACCTTAACATTTTGTCACTTACCCATGAATCCCAGTGACAAGGAAGATAAGGTTGCCATTGATCTTGGTACAGTTTACAAACTTGTCAATGTTGCTGGAATCCACCGTCTGAGCTGACACCAAACTCCCTGTCCCAATGCCATCACATGCTGCCAAAACAAGGAGCTTGTGTAAAGAACTAGGGAAAATAATTACTGAATCAGAACACATTGGCCTTACAGACATGAGTCTTCATCTCATTCAGCAGAGAGGTTAAAACAGCATCCTCGACCCTTATTCCCAAAGAAGCACATGCCAATTTAAAACAAACAGTGAGCTACAGTACCTACCACAGAACCCTGGCACACAGGTTAAGGTATTTCACATAAAGGCAAGTATCAACCACACAAAATGCCACCACACAAAATCCCACTCAACCCAGACATGCCATTTCTGGGTGCACTGCAGAAACTGAGGGGTCCTAAGACTGCTGGCTTCAGAGCTCTGGTGGATTTGTGAACTTAACCATCCATGCCACAAGGCCCATACATAACTTACTATTTAATCATCTCAATCAGCAAGTTACTGGTACCTGGAGAAACTGGCAACCAGTGAGGCAACTTCTCTGTGTACCCTGTCTAGCTGCATTTTCTGGGACACAGGATACATCCAGGAATAAAGCCCTCATGATTTCAACCACATAACCTATTCTGTCCTTCTAACTGGGCTCCTCTAATGGCAACTACCAGCAGAAGCTTTTACAAATGTGGCAGCTTTCCTCCTGAGAAAGTAAGGAACCTTATACCTGTGTTTTCACCCATAAAACTATCTATTCAACAAGTTATTTATCTCAAAAAAAACAGATGTGGTTTCCATTACAACTGAAAAGTGGCATAGGCCCATGTAGGAAAACCTATGATGCTTTGCTCAACAGATCTTCAAGCAGGGAGCAGAAAGTCTCCTTGCTGGAGTCTAGAACAGCAAAGCAATCTACAGATTTCAGTCTTCTCAACAGAACCATCACTAGTCTGTGTTTGGGACACTGAGAAAGGAGGTGTAAGATTCTGGGAAAACAGAGACGGAGGAAGGAAATGGAAACCTAATGTTGTGTTGACAAATGAGACATCCCAGACATTGAAGTCCGGGTTTTTTGTATGGCCCCCTTTGGAATGACAAAAGGACAATGCTAAAACACCTCCAGGAAATACTTGTAATTAAAAAAACACAATGAAGAATTCTTTCAGATTTCTCTAAAACCAACAGAGAAATCCCCTTTGTTTGTATCTAATGAAAAGTGATTGGTTTGGTTATATTACCATTACAACTTAATAAATTTTCACTCTGTTGTATGTGCTTGACACACAACCTACACAGCTCAAAGTTTTGTGGGTATCCAAAGGCTATTCATATTCTACAACACACTCATGAAGGGCAATTCAAGCCAAAAATAACACTCTGTGTAGACTGCTTTCAAGAAAATTTCTACTGTACCACTGCCTACCTTTAGGACAAATGTCAGTGCAGGGCTTGCACATCTTAATTCCATTTTCTTCAACCTCCATCTTGGAGCTCGGACATGCCCGGACACAAGAGCTGGAATCTACCACAAAGTTGTCTGAAAAGAAAAAGGAGATATTGGCAGACAGTGAATAAAAGCTGGGACATGTTTTTGAACTCCATGTCAATCCCTATTGTTACCTTAGCACTCCCCCAAGTGACACTAACAAAAGTTCTGGGTTTTCAGAACTATATAAGCAAAATAGGCACGTTATCAGAGACTTTGAAAAATCCATGAATTGTCAGGACTGATCCCTCTTTTCCCCCAAATTTGGCTTTATTATTATTTGTAGGGGAAAAAAGTTATGATAATAGGAGAGAAATAAAGCAAGATGGTCTGTCCTGTCTTTTCCATGCACATAATATACATCTGAGATATAACAGTGCACAGGACAATAAGTATCCAAAGGGAATATAGACTGATCCTGCCTAACCAAATGCTTAGTACTAATAAGAAAAGAAAAAAATAAAGCTAAGTGTTTAGTGAAGCATTTGGGGAAAGAATTATATTCCGTATAGTGCAGGTTATAAGGTTCTTAACAAACCAATCTTGCTTCAACAAAGCCACCACTATTAGAGGCAGAACTCAGTCCTGCTGGTCACAGCCCCCGGCTGCTGTCAGTCCTCCACAGAGATTCAAAATTGGGATTTTGGATTGGGTTTGAATTATGGCTCCATTTAATATAGATCACCCATCCTTCTTACATGTAATTTATGGATAAAATATTTAATGTACAACTGTAATCTTTCATGGAATGAAAGGGAGAGAAAGAATAGCATCTCCTTTATTATTCTTTCCAATTAAACCAGCAGATTCAAAGACTGTATAAGTGATGACCCTATACTTTTTTCTGTTACTTGTCATCATCTGGCTGGTATCTCAGAAACATGTGGGTTTTACATGCATGGGATTCTTCTTTTTTTTTAGCTCCCTCTTCCCCTCTAATTTTACTCTGGAGTTTTAAGACGGCATTCTTGTCAGTATTACAAAGTTTATTCCTCAGTGGGACAGAACTTTTCAGGGTAACTTTCTGTCAAATCATCATTACTCCAAGTTAGGGGCATCAATATCATGAAAGCATTTGGTTCCAGGTGCTGGTGGTGGACTTATTTTTCTAAAACAGAAATTCATACCCTTTTACAATCCCACTATTTTAACTATTTATTTCCACTACTTTGGAATTTGCAAATACTGATCTAGAGTATGAATGTAACAAGCAGTTGACCATGAAAACAGAAACCACCTTTCTTTAGGAAAATCACTCAAGGATTCTTGGGAGCTGTCAGGAGCACAGAATGTCACTGCCTTTAGTTATCACCTGAGTTGTTATTATTACAGGCTGCAAGCACATGTGGAGTGATTGGAGAGATTGTTCTCTGCACTCAGCTCTCATTCTCCCACTGTTTTTAAGGCTCCTGAAATGCAGCTCCAGCTTCCCATCACTGCAGAGAAAGGCAGATAGCAGGGCAGGTACACAGCACTCACGTGGGCACTTCTTGACACAGAAAGCCCCATAGGTGTACTTGGCATTGTGATTGTGCTCCAGCTGGAAGGTGGTGGGGTTGTACACAAAGGTCTGGGGGCACTGTGTGACACAAGCACCACTGTCATTGAAGTTCATGCAGGCCTGCAAAACAAGGGGGACAAAAATACTGAATTTAATCATATAGCTGCTTTAAGGTTTTGGTTTTTTTTTTTGGTGTAAAAATGGCCTTGATTGTTCAGACTTGCTGCAATAGTGAGGAATGTGATACAGAGCTCTCTAACATTCATTTTGGCTACTTGGATTTTTCTCAGATCTTGGAAAATATGTGACTTGTCAAATTAGGGAGCGTGGTTAGCCCCATTAATTGGCAACAGTTGCCTGTTACAACACTTCCTACAAAACCAAAACAACACTGTAATTTGTTTCATAACTACTCACAATCAGCTAATTCTCAACTTGATAGGACATTCTAAAACTGCCAAGAGCGAGCAGCTATTTATCATCATCTAAGTAAATGCTAATGACTTTTTCCGAGGTCCAACCCTTCAGATTTCTTACAGCATGAGTACATCACCCAGCTGAAAACTGTAATTCCCAATTAGGATGCAAGAGGGATGAGAACTTCTTTTGAGCTGGCACAGGAGGGGGCCATTTCCCTAAGTGGCAAGTTTAACAAGGTCAGTTGCTTCACACAGTGAGAGAGGAAAATAGGACTTTGTGCCACTTAGCATTCAGGCTCTGCCACACACAGCTGACAGAGGACAGGGCCCTGACAAATGAAGAGGCAGTGTGTGGATAACAAAAGTAATGGGATGCAGGGAAAACAATTGACCATGCAAGGTTGGTAATTAGGAGTAGAAAGGCCCACCGATTTTGACATTCCTTATCAGCACACATCATGCCTATGGTTTTAACCACAGATTATGAGAAAACTGTTGGAGTAATTTTCACAGAGCATACCATGGATGAAAACATTGTATGAATATGAAAGCTGTAGCCTGGCTTGGAGACCTCAAGCAGTTTAAGCAGCCACTGTTACTGGGTATTGCCTCCCCACTGTAATCCTGTAGTCTAGAAATGAATCCTTCTGGTCTCTTTCCAGGTTGTTAAAATACAGATGGTTTTGTGTCTTTAAAGAGTCAACAAGTATAATAATAATATATGTGTCCTGTCCCCTTGCCTCCTGGGCTGGGACTGCAAGAAAAGAGAAAAAGATTCCTCTTTTCTGCTGATTTTACTAGCAGTCCTTATCTCCATCTGGATCAGTACCAGCAGGACCCTGGGACCTGTCATGCCAGAAGATTTCAGAAAGGAGAGGCTAATAATTGTATCCAAGGACAAAATGTGCTGCTGGAAGGAACAAGCAGGGAAATCCATGATGGAAGTACTGTCCTACATGGACATGTATGTGCTAAGCTACTCATCCTGTTTTTCCTGGTCCTTTAAAATGCCTATTATAAAACCTGCCAGTTTGTTTGGTTTTTTTACAGAAACAGATTTTTTTCCCCCTTACAAAGATAAACACTTTACTCAGAACTGGATGGCAAGTCCACCCAAGGAATAGGGTTGTGTCACTTTTCTGGTTCCACTAGGCAATCAACCAGGCCCTCTTATGCATTTCAAGTTCTAGACCCAGTGTGAATCTGAGATAAAAACATCAGTAAAACTTTGCCTTAGCATGTTTACTTGCATTTATGTCAGATGATGATTACTGTCTTGCTTTTAGAACTGAATGTACAAATGACAGGATGGCAGCAGATGGAGGAGTATGGATGAATTTTATCTACAGATATTAAAACCATATTTAGAACAGGATGCTGTTGCAAGATGCCATAATGCTCTAAAGGATTTGTAATTCTTCATAAGCTGTACTTTTGCTTATTAATATATACTAATTTAGTTTGTTTCCTCGACCCATTTCTTACATGTTGACTTAAAAGATACTCCATCATGCACATGACAATTCTCTGATAACATTTTAGCAAATGCATAAAGTAAAGCACACCTATAATCCTTGGAGACATAGCAATTCTCTGGAAAAATTCATCTAGTAGATCTGGGAACTTTTAATTTATGACTGAAATGTTTTATCTACATTTGTAATTGCTTCAATAATATATGCAAATTTCTAGCATTTTGTGCTAAATGCTGCTAATTTGTGAATAAAAGCAGGGAAAAACACAGGGAAAAAAAAGTTCTGTGTCTCAGCTGAAAGCTAAGCACAGTTGTCTATAGCCTAAAGGGTTACACTTTTCACCCACTGTGTCTAAGCAAGTAATGACTAGTCCTGAAAATTGCCAGACCCCTGCTGAATTTCTTTTACATTGCTCTGGGGCCAGAAGGGAATGAGAATAAACCCTGGATGCTTCTCTGCTGTACCAGAAAAAACATACCAGCTGATTTTTAGCATGCGTATTTCCACAGCTGCCACAATTCAGGAAGTCTAACTTCCAGGCTGCAGCATTACACAAATTATGGTGCCAGTAACTTGCCCTTTGTGGGTGAGGGTCTGTAGTGACACAGAGTCCCCAGGCAGGTGCAAAGGAGAGCCCCTTTATTGTAAAAACCAGGCCTTTTTAAGGAGTTAGGCTCTTATCAGTTACACAGTTTAAAATCATAACAAACATAATTCCACCAACCACTATACACCACAATGTGAACATGTAATGGTTCTATAACTTGTTTTTCTACCCCTAATTCAGCTGAGTCCCTTTCCCACAGTCCTTTTGTACTTAGCTGAAGTAACAGGCCTGAGCCATGATTTTAGAAGGCCTTCCTTTTGTAAAGTTTTACTTATTAGTAACAGTCTTTAACCTTTGAAAATCATTACATCAACACATCAGCTCTGGGGATGTTCCTCAATGCTCATTTGGGAGCAATGACTGAATTTTCCCTCTTCCCTTTACCTATTTATATTGTACATGACACAAGACAGATTGGTATTTTCCTGTCTCCCTAGTTCAAAGCCAGCAGAGAACTTCCAGGGACTGTTGGATCCCCCATAGCATATGTGCAGAGCATCTACTTGTGAAAAGCCACAGAGAAGAGCTTCAGAAAATCCTGCTGATGGCTGTCAGGCCACCACTACATTTCATCAGCAGCCAAAGGACAGCATTTAGAGTTTGGTTTTGAAGCACAAAACCTATCACTATCCAACAGTGAGGGCCAGCCAGGGAAAGATTCATTTTTGCCAGTTCATTATGAGTCACACATCACAATTGTGATGCCCACAATTTCAAAGTATATGTAGTTTTCTATACCCTCTTCCCAACCCCACCTGGCAGTCAACTTCTATTGTATTTGTCTCTTCAAACACGTGGGTACCTTTGAAAACCCACCTCCCTATGCAAGTTGTAATTCTAGGCTTCTTTACACCTAGGTTTACTTCCCCTGAAACCATTAGCAAAACTTGTCTCGTTGTGATGGGCTACACATTTTTTGAGAACAGTTTTGGGTTCTAAAGCTGTTCAAACTTAGAAATAGTGGATTAGAAATAAGACGGATTTTCTAAAGGCCTGAACATTTAGATTGTCCATTTCTTGAAAGAAAAAGCCATTTCTTCTTTCCATCTGAAGTACATATGTAGTAACATGCATTTGAGAGAGGGCATTTTGGGAACCACATTCCTTCCATCTCCATGAAGAAGGATGCCCAGTAAAAAAACTGAATTTAAATTAAGTCTGGCAGAAGCAGATAGTTGAAAATATGAAAAGCACACAGCACTAATAAAAACCACGTTCAAATATAACGACAAATACGTCTAAAAATTTGCTATCACCTCTAAAAGCTAATTTTTGAAAAGATAAAGATCACAGAGATAAGCATATTAATGGTTCCAAATCTGTATGTACAAATCTCACAGATCTGTTAACAGGCAACGTTAAGCAGATAAACCACGTCAGCAGAGTACGAAAAACACTAAGCGCTAAAATTCGCATCCTGAATCTGCGAGTGCTTTAGAAGGGATGAAAGTGTGAATTCCATGGGCTGAAGCATTAAGAATCTGGCATGGAGAATAAAGAGAAGGGCACGTACGAAGCAGTCGGTGTCCTTGGGTCCGTAGCAGCCGCCGGCGCACTCGCGGTGGCAGCAGTCGCTGACGTAGGGCCCGTAGCAGCGCCCGTCACACTGCTCTGCACACACCGTCTTGGTCACTGCAGGGCAGCAAAAGGGACATGTCACACACCCAGGGCAAGGCACAGCTGCCCCAGCAGCAAAGTGTGCACTGGGAAAACCCCCGGGAAGGGAGGGAGCTGCCTCAGCTCGGATCCAGAACGCCTGCACCATCCTCTCTTTAGCAGCACGCGTGTTGCTCGAGGACTGTGCAGTGGGAATTCTTAGTGTGCCCTCTTAGCCTTGAAAATTCATGGGGAACATTAGAATCTTACCTTCAAATAATTTGCTTTTTTTAAACACCCTCTCCCCACCAAAAATAACAGAAGAGCCCACCAGGTACACATGAGTTTTCCCCATGAAGATGATATCACCATGGAGTAAATGGGTGAAATTCAGAGTGAGACCACCAGTGTCACAGCCAAATGCTGCCCTTGATGGCAGTCCATTTGATAAATGGGAGCAGAACAGACTGCAGCCTTGGAACACATTTGGAAAAAACACTTGCTATTTCTAAATAATGCAATCCTGCCTTCATTCACAGAACTAGAGCCACCAGCTGGATTGTGGTTCCACACCATTTGGGGTTTAACCTTGTGCAAAGAAAGGTCAACCAGTAGAGCATCCACCTCCCCTCTTCACTCAGCTGTATGGAAAAATATATTAGTATTATCCAAACTGCCTTTTGATAAAAGCTGGGATGATGCACGTCTCCAATTAACCTTCAACATCTATTTTTTTAAAAAAACCCATTTAAAAAATGAAAACATTATGAAAAACACTTTCCAGGAAGCAAGAAAAAACAAAATTCCATCCAACTTTCTGCTTGATTCTACTACTTTACTGTATAAGGTAACACATTTGTGAGTACATTCTGATCCAAAATCCCTTCACTACTTGCCAGAAATACTTAAGGCAATGCTGAAGGTTCTTGCTACATACAATATTTATTTAGGACATAAAAATGAAAATACATAAAGAGAAGTGATTGTTTGTAATCTATGGACTAAAACATTGCACTTTTAGAGCAATTTCATCTTGCTGATACCAGAGGAAAACCCCCAGAGAAAAAGAAAAGGCTTTTGTGGCTTGTGCAATCTAACTTGAGAAATTAGGAAAATTCTGTGAAGGCACTTACTATCAACACTGCCTGAGAAGCACATTAAAAAGATTTGTGTATTTAAGTGACAGTGTTGATAAACATTAAGACAGATGTGAAACAATGGCACCTGTGGCTGTGTGCCACCAGCACACTGTTGTGAGAGTCTTGGCTCACAAAATAAACAAACAAAACTCTAGTCTGTTGTTGCAGCAGATCTCTCGTTAGGGGTAGAAATGAGCCAAGACACAGAGTCTTCATTTAACAACATGAAAAGAGTCCTGGTTTATTCTTTACAGCTGAGCCATCCTGACTCTGCCTGCAGCAAGCTCCTGCTGTAGGGTCCAGCTGTAGAGTCTGACTGCTGGCTATTTCTTGCTATGACTGCAAGTATTGGTTTGCAGACTCCGAACACAACTTTCACCCAGCTGGACTATGACTGCAGGCTCCAACAGCAGGCTGTGACTCCATCAGACCCAGACTGACCTCACAGCACATCTTTTACTGCAACAACTCTTCCTTGTTTCATTCTTCTTTAGGTCTCCCTGGATCCTTCTTTCCTCCTGTAGGTTCCTCCACCTCCTCAAGGTCCTCTTTCTCTAGGTCCTCTTCCTCAAGGATCCCCCTGACCACCCAACCCACCCCTTTTATCACACTTATCTTTGTTAGTCACAGCTGTGACCCATTAAGGGCAAGGCTATTTTTTAGTAATTAGTACAACTTAGACTTATCAGGGGGGAGGTTGCCTGTAATCCCTTCTACACCTACAGTTATTATATTAATTAGTTGGGTCGTGGTTGGAGACAGATGACACAAACCTTCAGTGATCCATAGGACAAAAGCTCTTTATTGTTCCTGGACCCTTCTTAAATTGAGGGTTTGAATCTCCTGGATATACACATGTGAGTGGTTGGGTCTTAAAAATGGCTGATCTGGAGGAACATGGTCCTCACTTCAGCACAATACTTGAACTGGATGCCTTCAAAAAGTGTATTTTGCTTCTGGTTAGACATCAGCTCAAGGAGGGTCTCTACCACAGTGGCCCCACACACCCCAAGACATTAAGGAGCTTTCCAGGCTCTGAATCTTAAGAACTCATATTTAAGACACTTTAAAAAGAAGGGTTTTCCCCAAGACAAAGCAAACACAAGGCAGTTCTGTGCATTGTCTGAAGGCCTGGAACAATCTGATTGCTCAGATGCCAATAAACATCACTCACCAGTTCAGCTTCCTGCAATCATTCTCAGGGGGTAACCCCACAGAAAATACACCTAGCTGCGCTGGTTTAAAAAGATAACAAGCTTTTTTTTCCCAAATGCTTTCCTCCAAATGCAATCAATTAATTTTACAGCTGTAACTCAAGACCCATCTGAAAGAGTGAATTATGAATAGTGCCCAAAATGTCAAACTGTATGGCATTTCAGGTGCCAGGTACTCATATCTTCACCCAGCACAAGCATGAGGAAATCTCACTAATCCCAGCTGAGACTCCAAGCAGACCTTTTGGGGGTCAGCACAACCACCTGCCTGCATTCCTAGAGATTGTGTGTGATCCCAAGAATCTGGAGGGTTCAACTACACAGAGCTGTCACAGTCAGGGCCAGGACCAAAGGACAAACACCAATGTCCTCAAAAATGTGCTGTGCATTGAGATGGATTTTTGGGTGAGCCTGACAGCTTCTACCAGTATTTCACAACAAGAAACTGTGTTGGGGATGGGATAAAATATACCTCATATACATGTGCAAATATCAGTCTCCTTTACATTTTCCCCTTATCTTTAATTGTGTCAGGACACTATGGATCCATGAAGGAAAAAATGGGAAGTAACTGAAATCAATGGAAGTGTTACAAGCATGCAGAGTTATTAGGGCAGTACAAGGGTTTTAATTAAAGATGCTGGCTCCAAGCAGAAATTCTGGTTTTCCCTGACTGATCCCAGCTGCTGGTTCAGCTCTTTCCGTGTCCCACCAGGCTCCTGCTTGCCTTTTTCTGCTCTGATTTGGCACCTTCTCCTCAGCAACACCAGCTGCACAAGGACAGTATAAATACAGTTGTGCTCTGACCACACTCCTGTACACACAGAGTCATGGAGCACTTGACATTTGCTAAATGTTTCATGTTTGATTTCCAGGTTGTATTTGTATTTTTGCATTCCCTGAGTTGAGTCTATATTCTAATTTAGATTGTTGTCTTCTCAGTTACATTCCTCTTGGAAAAAGGGCATAATCTGTCACTTTAATAATGTATTGAATTGTAAAAGTCTCAATTTCTGCATGAAACTCTTAACAGAAATGAACAGCAAGAATTTTAACAACCTGACCATAAATTTTCAAATTCGATTAGTGACTTCCAAAAGCATTTGTTATTATTTTATTGAAAGTGGTTTACATTCTACTCAGTGTGTACCCAATAAAATTTGAAAAATAGACTCTTTTAAAAAGTTTTTTTCACATTTGCCTTTCCTGACACTGAAACAAGTTATATCATCTAGATTTCAAATTCTTCCTATTAACATCTACTAATATTTTAATTATAAAATTAAAAAGGATTGCTAACTGTACTCTGAAATTTTATCTTCTCTACCTCCTAACAGAACAGCTTGGCTTAAATTTCCTATTAATTGTCTTCTTAAATACATGAATCTTCTTGTCACATTTAAAGAGACTTTAGAACAGAGTTAGATGCAAGTGGTGTTTCAGACAGAGCTAGCAACAAAGACATTGCTGGAAGGCAACATAAGAAGCAGCTAGGTAGATGATATTCATGAAAAAAACAAAGGGATTTGGGTGTTTTTTCCATATGTAATTTGAAATGAAAGACACGGATTAAGATCTTTCATTTTTTTATCCCTTCCCACGAAAATAATTTAAATCTTATCTTGGGAGGGGGGCTTATTAAAATATTTTGCTTCAACCCTCAGTAAAAAAAAACAAAGGAAATTATCAAAATGTGTCTCTGAGTTATTTCTAGGATCAAAATGGTTTGGCACTGGATGTAGCACTGCTGGAGTATTTTCCTACACGTGTTGAATAGATGTGCATCCTGACAGGGTTAAGGTAGATATAATGTGCACAGCACCACTCTCCAGCTTGTACCTAACAACAGCACTTGTGAGACTAAAAACCAGGCATGTCTTTGAAGTCAAACATGAAGGCAGAAAAAGCATAGTCCCACTTGCATTTTTCTGTTTTCCTATTCAAATTCTCCCTCTTTGCTTCACTCAGCTTGCAGGAAACACACTGTGTGAAAATCCAATGAAAAAATACTGTTTTCCAGCTTTTTCCTTCAGTCCTGCTCCTTGTCCACTCCAAGGTGCAGTGAGGTCATGGAGGCAAAGAAGAAGTCTGAGATGTAAAATTAATTCCTGTCCCTGATCATCAGAGGCTGCAAGGCTTGAAGTAAGAGGATGTGGGGCAGCTACTCAAGTGGAAGACTGTGATCTGTGTATCTCCCTGAAAGTTGGATGGGTTATGGCTTTTCCTAGTTTGTGATTTCACCCCCATGGTTGTGCCTTAGCCTGTCCCTCTGTTTGGATTTGAGGGCAGCCACTGTGAAGGGAGAGAGAGCTGTCACTCCTGGAGCCAGCCTTCTGTGCAGCCCTGCTGAGCCCCTGCCTTCACAGCACTGCTGATAAGCTTCTCTCTCCCTGCTATTAGCACATTAATCCACCAGATCAGTTCCCTTATCTGAGAGCAGTGCTTTGTAAGGGCTGAGGCCACGGGAGCTGATCCTGCCACATGGACCTCTGCAGGTACACAGCCAGACTTGCCACGAGGAGACACAGCCTGAACCAGCATCGTGGGCTCCTCAGGGAACATCACTGCCAAGGTTTTAAACTAGTCCTGGACAAGCTAGTCACAGAAGGCCTGAATAAATCTACTCATGGTTGGATGGATTATGCAGCTTCTCACAAAGTTACTAGTTTTAATAGACAAAAAAAGTTTCTCATTAGGGCAGAGAAACAAAAAATTCTAACCATGGTATAAAATAATTTGGTCAGCCAGGGTTTTGTTCCCTTTCCATTATCTACTGAAGCACAAAATCCAGAATATACTTCTTTTCCTGGTAAGGAGCACTGACTTCCTCAGTGCCTTCATAAAGACTGCCAGCAAAGGAAGGAGATGTCCTAGCTCAATTTAGACAAAAAAGAACCTGCTCTGCATCACTGTAACTTACTCCTACAATATGTCCTAAGGGGTTTTTAGCCACACCTGCAGATAAAGCACAATATGAGGCAGTGATACAAGAACAGGTTAGCTCTAGCAGAGCTGTAACTGTGAGCAGCTTCTCCAGCAGAATCAGCTGATGCTCCTAAAGGGAAAGCAGCTCCTGGCAGAGTGGCAGAGCCTCTGCAGGTACGTGGCTCTGTCCCCTGGGTCAGCAGGGCAGCTTGGATTTCCTGCTCAGACTCACCAGACATTCCCCTCAAGCTGCCTGCCAGTTCTAACTCCATCCTATCTCTCACTCCAAGTAATCAAAAAAACCAACCAACCAAACAAACAAACAAAAAACCAAAACAACAACCAAACAAACAAAAAAAAATACACCAAAAAAACCCCAAAACCTCAATGCACTGCTCCTACCAAGTCCCAGGAAAGAGGCAGATGACACTGGGCTGAGTCTCCTCAGCTCAGGGCTTATTTGGGGTGCTGCCTGGGAGTGGCTCATTTGTCACAGTCCTTCCTCCCATTTACAACTCAGCCAAAGAGAAGTGTTCTCTGGGGGAGCTCCCAGCAAACACTTCATTTCCCAGGAAGAGTTATTCCAGTAAAGGCAACTGGTTTTCACTCTTTTGTAAGCAGGAAAAGGAAAAAAAAAACTTGTAGAAAAAGATAGTTCTCAATTTTCTCCTCTTTTATTATCTGCTAATATTGTGACTGTACTTCTAGCTCTTTAGTGCCTATGTGAAGGAACTTAAAGCACACGAGGAAGAAACTCAATTTAATGCTCTCTAAATTCACAAGGACAGAAAAACATTGTGAGTAACCCTTCACTTACTACTTCCTTCACAAAATCTATTATTCTCTCTTTCAGTACAACTCAAATTCATTCTGAAGTTATTATAAAGAGAACAGTTCTGCAAGATAACTAATATTCTCAGGCTACCATGAGTGTTTTGGCATCAGGAATTTTGCAAAGTCAGGTGGCCATTAAAGATCTCCAAATCGGCCTTGTAGTTCTTTCTATTCCTGGAGTATTAATTTCAGTGTATTCCAAAATAGCCATCAATATTCTCAAGAGCAACCAAGAAGTGAAAAGAAAATTCAAGTTAGCATAAACAGTTTTAGAAAGCACAAGGGAGGAAAGAAAAATATCATTCACATGGATGGAAAAAAAAGCAGATATTGGTTAAAACATATGGGGAAAAAAACCCACTTGTATATTTTAGAATTATACTGAACCCAGAATTTATAGTATCCCTGCACAACTGATAGAAAAAACAAGTACGATCTCTGGTACATTTTTTTACAGTCTTTTGTTTCTCACTCTTACTTACAGGTCTGGCAGTGATTCTCTGTTGGTCCCCAGCACCGTCCCGTGCAGGACTTGTGGCACCGACCACCTGCAGGACAGACAGAAAGAGAGAGATTGGAAATGCAGCTTCCTTTCATTCCTTCAACATCCAGCAGCTGTGGAAGGTGAGAGTCCATGTTGTCTTTGGAAGGTTTTTATACTTCAGAAAGGTTGAAAAAATACTAAATAACCAGACCAAACTTATATGAAATGCAGGTATTTACCTAAATGCTTTATACCCTAAATACCTTTGTGCTATGCATAGTGACCAGGATATTTTAAAACAAAAAGAAGTGTGAGCAAGTCTGGAGGACTGAGGAGCAATGTCATCACTCAGTGCTATCACTATTGCTTTCCACAGCCTATGCAAGACCTGCTGATTGCTCCACAGGAGAAGAGATGGCTGTGCTGGAAAGGCTGTACAGGTACCTACCTCCTGTCCAATTTCATCTGGACAGTGGGACATTCCACTAATGCCTTTGGTTAAAAGCCACCCCTCTTCCCCACAAACTTGCATGGTCTGCATGTCCAATATTGTGGTGAGGGAAATGTGCCCTGTGCAGCCACTTAACCCCAGTGACAGCAAAGCTCACAGGGCATTCTGTTTTCTGGCTGCTTTCTTTAGTTGCCTGTGGTTGTGCTTCAGAAGGAACCTCAAGTTCCTTCAGACCTTGGATGGGATGCTGTGCATCATCTTTCCACATGCTGACAGGTTTAGTCCCTGAAGAAAAAGAACTGTGGGTGCTTTCACTGTAAAATACAGCTGTAAGAAGAAGCATTAGCAATGTCAGGTTTTGTGAACTACCTAGTAATTAGTGGCTGAAATCCATTTGGACTGAAGTGGGAGCTGAGTTGACATGTGCATGTCATGGCAATATGCTGACCTGTGTGAGAGGGAATGGCAAGCAAGGAGAAGACCTGGATATTCTCTTTGCACTTCAGCACCACTGGGGAGAGAGCTCAGATAGCCCCACACCTGTCTGGACTGTGAGGGAATGCAGAGCCCATTCCATGGCTGCCATCTGCACATGGCCAAAGTCCAGGCACACCCCCAGATGTGACAGGCAGGCAAGCCCTTCACAGAACCAGAGCTGATGGGATGAGCTGAGACACCCAACATAAAGCTTGTGCAAGACTATGCACAGTTCTTATTGCTGGAACCCAGCCCTGTGTTTGATTAAACTTTTATACATCACTGAATACTGCTGAGATTCTGTTAAGTGAATTTCCCCTTTGAACCTGATCCAGGTTCAATCCTTTTAATCGTGTATTAACAGCTGCTGCTGCTAACACTGCTCCATTACACTAAATCAAATACTTGCCACATGCCCTGATGGGAGACGGCGCTGGAGAAAGTACAAAATGTGTCTCAGCTAAGGTTGGATCACCCTAAAGACAAACACTGCTGCTCTCCTAGCAGTGTGCTCACACCTACAGAGCTGAGCAAACCCACTGTGATGTCCTGTGAAATCAGACTGTCACCAATTCTTCAAAGCCAGCATTCCTCCCTTGGCATCCCTGGTGCTATTGATGATGCTGCCTGGTAATTACCACACTGAATGCCAACTACCTTGTTAAAGCTACCAGCTCCTCGTTGCATTCATGTTCATTTGCAGCAATTATACTTGGGAAACACTGCTGCTGATATCACCAGCACATAATTCCCCGTCACCTTCTACCATCTGTTTGTTTAGATCACAAATGTACTATAACTACATAAATGCAAACTCATTCTGGCTGACAGGGAGGACACTCCATCTGGCATGAATAATGCAACTTTAATCAGTAATAACGATTATTATGATTATTAAGAGACTACTGGAACCCTGCACAGAAAGCAAATATATCCACATTGATTTGTAAGAATGAAAGTTTAAAATGGTGAGATAAACAGCAAATTAAAGGAAGAGTTTTAGCAGATGAGGCTGCTCCTTCCCCTTTTTGTCCCTGGATTCCACCCTCTTCCAAAACATTCTGTAAACACTGGGCTTTCTACTGTAATATGTGCTGTGGGATAACACAGAAGAAACTTCAGCATCCCTCCAAGTGATCCCTAACTGGAGAGTCTGCCCACATCTCTGTACAAGCTGCACTTAAAATACAAATCTTCATAGGTCCTGAACTGATTCTCAGTATGCAGCCAAAAATTTATTCAGCCACCTCTATTCCTCCTGGAAATAAAAGCAATTCAGCATCTTCAAAGCATCATTTAAAAAATTTTTTTAACTTGCATGCCTGCTGCCTGGTACATGACTTTGTTTGGCAGTGTCAGATGATGATTTGCATTTAAATAGAGATATTTAACAATAAAGCAAGAAAAGGCTGCCAGTTTCCTTTTTTCTCACTCGGAACTCAAAAGTGTCTGTTTCATTGTTTTCACTTTTCTCAGCTGTACAGACACAACCAGGAACTGAGCTTGTAGACAGCACACCTCTGAATTGCATTGTTATGTGTCCTTTTGAAGGTCAAATATACTGAGAATTAAAAACTAAACTTCCTCCAAATAGTGTGTCTATATTGGCTTGGGTGTTTAAAGAGAAAAAAAAAACTTTCTTTGCTCTCAATATGAACTGGTCCAGATTCTGCCCTCAGAAATCCTTCTGTATTTCACCTGGTTTTCCATTAAACACCAGCCCTACAAAATTAAGACAGAAATAGTCCTGTGGAAGTCAACATAGGCTCTCAGGAGCATAACAAGCATTCATGTGAGGAGCAGATCTCACAGAGATCTGTGTGTCAAGCTTAAATGATAATAAATGCACTGGCCCTAAGGTTGACAAGGTCCTTGGAGGAATTATACTACTACTCACAGATCTTCCTGCATATATTTCTTAAGATTTTTAGACTGTGAAGCAACAGAATTGAGAAGAAAAAACTATGAAATAATTTGTGGCATAAATCATTGCTGTTATTTCTTGTGTCTAAAATATCCTAAACACCTCCAACACACAGCAGAAAGGGCAAAAAGAATTTGGCCAAAAAAACCCCTCTGCAGGGCACAACCTTGGCCCATTCACTTGATTCTTCACATTAGTGAAAGCACATATTTTCCTTTTCCAAGCAAGATAAGGAAGGAAAGATCCTACAAAAGTCTCCTCCCCATTACAGCTGGGACACTGGAGTACATTTCTGCTCCTGAATAGTAGCATTGTTTTGTACACACAGTGACAGTTTGGAGGCTTCCATAATTTTCAAGGGTTTTGTAATGAAATCAAGGTTAAGAAAAGCCAGATTCCCACTGGAACGTGAGAATTAATTTTGCTTTGGCAAATTGCACACAGAAAACCAATGTTTTGTCTCCTGGGCTGTCTTCCTTTGGCTACAACTACTGCAACAGATCTGAATTATGGACTCTAGGCAAAGCACCTTCCTTGTCATTTCCAGGATGGAGTTTTACTTGTGGGAAATGCTTCTGCTTTCCCAGCCAAGGAAAGTCACCAGCAGAAAATGTTTGCTCACTAGCTTGGGAAAGACCAAGGTTAGTTCATCCTTGTGTTTTCCTGAGAATTGAGAAGGGCTTTCCTTTGGCTCCAGACTGACTTTATTATTTTAGAAACAGTAAAACCACAAGGGATTAAGTTACGGATGAGACAAGAAAAATGAAGTTCTGCTCTTGGCTCTAAGCTCAGTGTCATACAGAGAAGAAATTCTGCTTCACAGAATTACAGCATCACAGAATCACACAAGGTTGGAAGAGACCTCCAAGATCATTGAGTCCAACCCAACTCAACATCTCAACTAGACCATGGCACTGAGTGCCACATCCAGTCTTTTTTTAAACACATCCAGGTGACTCCACCACCAGTATTTAATTCCAGTACTTCATCACTCTTTCTGTAAAAAACTTTTTTCTAATATCCAACTATATTTCCCTTGTTGCAGCCTGTGTCCTCTGGTTCTGTCAGTGCTGCCTGGAGAAGAGCTTGACCCCACCTGAGCACAGCCACCTTTCAGGGAGCTGTACAGA
>JAOTQP010000362.1:3643972-3672726 GCA_026413545.1 Cichladusa arquata | reverse complement strand
CTCCTGCTGGCCACACCATTCCTGATCCAGGCCAGGGGCCATTGGCCTTCTTGGCCACCAGGGCACACTGCTGGCTCCTGTCCAGCTGCTGGCCATCAGTGCCCCCAGGTCCCTTCCTGCCTGGGCACTGTCCAGCCACACCATCCCACCCTGTAACACTGCAGGGGCTTATGGAGGCCAAAATGTAGGAGGACTTGGAACCCGGACTTATTAAACCTCATCCCATTGGACTCTGCCCATCCATCCAACCACTCCAGGTCTCTCTGCAGAGCCCTCCTACCTTCCAACAGATAAACACATGCTCCCAGCTCAGTGTCATCTGCAAATTTACTGATGGTGTACTCCATACCCTCATCCATGTCAACAATAAAAATATTGAACAGGACAGGCCCCAGCACAGACCCTGAGGGACACCAGTGGTGACTGATCCCCAGCTGGATACAGCACTGTTCACCAGCACTCTCTGGGCCCGGCCATACAGCCAGTTCTTAACCCAGCAAGGAATGCTCCTGTCCAAGCTGTGGGCTGCAGCTTTTCCAGGGAATGCTGTGGCAGACAGTGTCAAAGGCCTTGCTGGAGTCCAGGTACACAACATCCACAGCCTTTTCCACATCCACCAGCAAGGTCACCTGGTCATAAAAGGAGATCATGTTGACCAAGCACGACCTTCCTCTCCTAAACCCATCCTGGCTGGCTCTGATCCCCTGGCCATCCTGTAAGTGCTGTGTGATGGCACTCAGTAGAAACTGTTCCATAACCTTACCTGGTACTGAGGTCAGGCTAGCTGGCCTATAATTACCAGGATCCTCCTTCCCACCCTTTTTGTGAATGGCTGTCACATTGGCCACTTTCCAGTCACCTGGAACCTCACCAGTGAGCCAGGACTGCTGGTAAATGATGGAGAGCAGCTTTGCCAGCCCATCTGCCAGCTCCCTCATCACCCTGCGGTGGATCCCGTCTGGTCCCATAGATTTATGAACATCCAAGCAGCTCAGCAGTTCTCTGCCTCATCCTGGATAACAGGGGGACCATTCTGCTCCCTGACACCATCTACCAACCCAGGAGGACAGTTATCCTGAGGACAAGCCATCTTCCCACTAAAGACTGAGGCAAAGAAGGCCTTAAGCACTTCCACCTTCTATTCAGCTGCACTTACTAAATTCCATCCCTCATCCAATAGAGAACAAAGGTTGGCCTTACCCTTCCTTTTACCATTTTTTATTTGTAAAAGCATTTTTTATTACCCTTTACAAAATTTGCCACTATAAGTTTGAACTCAGCTTTGGCCTCCCTAATTTTCTCCCTGTATACCCGAGCAACCTCCTTAAATACTTCCTGAGAGACCTGAGCCCCCTTCCAAAGATGATATATCCTCTTTTAATTCCTAAGTTCCTTCCAAACCTCCTCACCCATTCAGGCTGGATGTTTGCCTCATTGACTCATCTTTGGGCACACAGGGACAGTCTGCTCCTGTGCCCTCAAGATCTCTGTTTTGAAGCACGCCCACCTTCCCTGGATTCCTTTGCTTTTAAGGGTTGCTTCCCAAGGAACTCTCTGAATAAGTCTCCTAAATAAGCCAGTCTGCCCTCCAGAAGTGCAATGTAAAAGTCTTACTGATGTTCCTCCTGATTTCACCAAATATCAAGAACTCTTCATGATCACTGTGCCCCAAGCGGCCTCCACCCCATCTCCCACCAGCCCAGCTCTATTTACAAACAACAGATCTAACACAGCCCCTCCCCTGGTGGGCTCACTCACCAGCTGTGACAAAAGTTGTCCTCCACACACTCTAACAATTTCCTGGGCTGCCTCTTTTCTGCTATATTAAGTTCCCAGCGGATGTCTGGCAGGTTAAAGTCAGCTACAAGAACAAGGGCTGGTGATCCTGAAACATTCTCCAGCTGCTCATACAGTAAGTTGCTCACCTCTTCTTCTCCCTGGCTGCTGGATGATAACAGACTCGCAGTAGGATGTCAGCCTTGTTGGCCTTCCCCTTAATTCTTACCCACAGGCACTCAACTTTATCGTCATTAGTCTCAACACACATGGCATCAAAAGCCTCCCTAATACAAAGGGCCACCCCTTCACCTCTTCTCCCTTTCCTGTCTCCTCTGAAGAGCTTGTAGCCATCCAGTGCAGCACCCCAGCTGTGTGAGTAGTCCCATCACGTTTCCATGATGTTGACTACATCACAGCTTTGCTTCTTCCCCATCAGCTATGCCAGCAGACTCCTCTCGGTCTTTAGGAGAAGGAAAGCACAAATAAGAGAAGAATTGTCTCACTTTGCACAAAACTTACATTTACAGATGGTTTCTATCAGGCTAATAAATCATCTTTCAGTGTTAGGATACCTGCAACACACTGATACTGAAATGCAAATAAACACAGACAAAATAAAATGGCTTTGATGGTTACAGCCATAGTTTTAAGTAGCCTCTTTACTTACCTGACAATCTAAAATAATTGATTAACTATCAAAACAGCTATAAATAATTTATTAGCTTCTGTAAGCTACTTATAAACTCATTCTTTGCCTAAAAAATACACTCCTGCAATGCTAGAGATGCCATAGAGATGTTCCTACACATAACCAGCCCTAAAGCCAAAGAAATTCCAGGTATGCTCTGTGGTAGGAGTCCCAGGCTGTTCTTTGCATGGCTTAGGTGAGATACAAGGTTTGAATACACCTGTGTGTTGTTCTTCCAGGCAGCTAAACTCCTTAGTTCTATGTATGCATAGATAACAAAATCAAAATGTAATTCAAACACTGCAACACAGCACTAAGGAGAATTAAAGATACTATTGTTGTGATGGGTTGTTCTGCCTTTATCAGGCCATAATGCTTTCCCTGTCCTTGTCTGACTACTCCTATTGTCACACATTCATTCTTTCATTTATTCACACTTCTTTGTTAGGTAAAAATAATTTTGCATTTCCTACCTGTCCTGTGCTAGCCTTCAGATCTCTCCTATTGATTTGAAAGTTAATTACCTAAGAGAGTCTCACGCTTCCCAGGATTTCCTTCCCTAATGGCAAGAGAGATACATGTTGCAAGAAAAAGTAAAACTTTCTGTAAAAGAAGAAAATGTGTTATAGTGCTAATTTTCTCCTCCTCTGTAGAAGCATTATGGGATACAGAAATTTAAGCATCAAGTCCTCCACTGCCTCATTCACTCATGTCTGTTGAATTCATCTAAGGATCTATCACCAAATAGTTTTTCAACACAGGATTAATGCCATAAAATTCAGGCTTTTCTTTAACAAGCTGTACCTGCATTGGTATTGTTACTTTTACTGTGGCAAATGGCAGCAACTGACCTTTCTGTACCCTCTCTGTATTTCTGCTTCTCCCCTGAAGTCTCCATGCTCAGTGGAGACACCCTGCACAAATATTAATGGGATCACTCTACAGAGCAAACTCACATAGGGTTCATCAGCGAGCACTTACACTGTGGAAAAGCACAGCACCTGCTATGGATTCATCCATCCATCCATCCATCCATCCATCCATCCATCCATCCATCCATCCATCCATCTCTCAGTTCCCTGGAGCCCAATCCCACCTGCCAAGAGCTCAGTAAGGGTGGAAGCAAACTCCTGCTCACAATCACTTCCAACAGGGACTTCCAGTTCTGCCATTCAACACCTCTATCTCCCCCTCATCTTCCTCAGCAGATAAGAAGAGAGACAAACACAAATGGAGAGGGACTCAGGGACAAGCAGCTGAAAAGAAACTGGCCTGGGGAACAGGTCTGGGAAATGAAAACAATCCAAGAGATACACTCTGAAAGACAGGCTCAGAAAGAGATACAGAGACAGCATGAGGGGGAGCGGGGAGAGGGAGCAGAGATAAAACTTAGCCAGCACTGAAGAAAACAAAAACTGAATACCAAAGAGGGATGCATTACCTTGAGTAATGTGGGATGGAGACAACCCTTGTGTGTGCACAGGGAGCTCTCTGTTGAGAACTGCAAAATCACAGAGTATTGCCAGATCCACTGGTGGCAGACAGTTTTGATTTTCAGAGAGATTGGCCACCAGAGGTAAAGGAATAAATGGAAAGTCAAGAAGAGCATGTCAGCAGCACCGAACGGGCCTGGGCTGCTGGATTCATATCTGCTGCTGACAGCTCTGAGCTGATAGGGAGCTCACTGTAACATTACTGCAGCTGCTACAGAGAAATGTCTTCAGGCCACAGTAATGACTACAGAAAGGGACCTGAGGGGGGTAATGAAGACACTGGTTATTTTTCTCTGTCTGGAGCACACAGCGCTGGTAAGGCTGTGTGACTCGATGCATTAATTGGGGGTTTAGTCATCCACACAAAATAAAAACCTTCACATATGACATAGTCTAAAACTTTACACTGATTAATTAGTGTAAAGTTATTACAGTGATTAATTAGGAGCTATTAATTATCACTGCTTATAGCTGTTAGCACAGAGCAATGTAAGTGAATTCCCCCCACTGTGATGGTGAATTAGTTCCAATCAGCATCAAATGCCTTCCTGAACATGCACACAGGGATGCTGAGCAAATGGGGAGACACAGCCAGAAGGCTAAAAGGATAGGTCAAGTCATACCTGCTGCTTGGCAGGCTCATCAAGAACAACAAAGCCTCAGGAATCCTTCCATTGTAATCACTCTGGTTAAAAAAATCACCCACAGGTAACTGCCCCGCCTCCCACAGGGTGGCAGGAGCAGAGGAGCAGCCCCGTCCCTGCTAACACTGGGGTCAGAATTAAACACATTCCCTCCAAGGGACCATCCCCAAAGCACACACATCACAATCCCAGGCCCCTTCTAAATGCTAATATTCTTTCTTTCCTCTGTGGGGAAGCACAGGGTGCTATTCCACCACCTGTATGTGAACTCTCATCTCGTTCTCTCCTTTGTTTCCTGCGATGAAGGCTCTCTCCTCTCAGGCCAGCAAGCCAAGAAACAGTCTGGGGGCTGCTCTCTGGAAGGGGAGAGCACAGAGCTGGCAGCCATTCCTCCCCAGGACAGCTCTCCTGACACTGGCAGCTCCTCAGCCCCAAAGGCAGAGAGCTGGGCACAGCACACAACCATTCTTGGACTCGTGTCCTGCAGCAGTGGCTGTGATCACTGGAGAGCCATGGATCAGAGCACTCCCTAGGATTATTTCTGTCTTTAACTTAATGATTACTTAATACTCAGAACTTCAACAGATCAATTGGAAAAGATGCCAAATAAGACAAGCCTGGGGCAGTTTCCACTGTAAGGTGAGAGCCAGGACATAAAGATTTTAATGCCTTGATTCAAGGTAGGAAACTGAACCCTTCTGCCCCACACCCTGAAGAACTCCTGAGATGATAATGTGGAGATAAAAAAAGAGAAAAGTCTGTGTTACTGAGGAATTTTAGTGTGAGCAGAAGATAGGTCTGTGAGAGGAAGGCACTGCAGATTCCAGCAGACAGAGACCATAGGAAGCCAACAGTGTCTATGCCTTTACACTCACCTCAGCATTTCCCCCTGCATGGGGGTGTCTGGAAGTGCCTACATCTCCTGCCTTAGCAGCAGTGACTGCAATGCCCAGCACTGACACCTGCATCCTTCCCTACCCACTGCTCCCAGACCTGGCACTTTTCTGGTGTGATAGCACACGAAATCCAAACCCACAAACAAGCCAACAGCAGGGAAGCACCTGTGGCAGTGCCTGGAATAAATCAGGAGCCAGGTCTCTGTCCATAAGAGCAGCAGCATTTACTGTCTGATGCATAGCTTGGCTGAGAATGGAAGGATGCAGATATAAGTTACTTTTTTGGGGAACAGGATGTACAGTGTTGGGAGAAAAATTCCTGCACCATTAGATGAGAATTTTAAACTGAGGCTGTCAACAAACTCAAACACACAGCTTGGAGTGTTCTTGTGTGGCTTTAATAGCAGCTCCTCAAACAAGTCAAGTCAGTCACTACCACATAACTCAAAATATTGTGCTGTTATAATGTTCCTGTAATGCAGCCAAAGCAGTGATAAAGTTCAAACAGAGGGGCATAGAGTTTTCATTTTTTAAACAAAGTGATAACCTCAAAGAAGGGAAATCAGAACTTAAAATTGAGTTGGCTTTTAAAATTATTTTTATTCTTTCTTGATCTCATGTAGATCCCATTTCTAGAGCCTGGCAGGATGTATTTAGAAGTACTCATGTTTTAATCAACTTCTGACTCAATTATATGGAAATACTAGAAAAGAATTCCTCATTCCCATGAAATCTGGAGTCCAGTTTTAGGCCACTTTTTAGTTTGGATAAGCCTCTTAATGTGCTTCCCCAAAATATATTTCTACCTATTTGAAACAAAACTGATCATTACAAAACATTACTTGGACTACAGAAGTCCTTTCTCTGTTGAAAAACTATGGTTGGACATATACTCTGATATTTAGATTTAGTGTTTGCAGTACAGAAAAATTTAATGGAAATAATCATACAAATTTCAAACTGCAGTTTCCTGGACAATCTTCATTTATCAGAGATCTGCTAGGAGGTGATTCTTTGGGCATGATGGGACTGTCATGTAGGTGTAAATACTGCAAGGGGTGTGAACGGACCAGAAGGAACACCCTGAAGCTGCCCTGGGTTTGAGCAGACCTGTGGCCAGAGCCCTTTAGTCAGGCTGTCCACAGAACAGACAGAACAAACAAAATCCTTAAAAAACACTGATAGTAACAAAGGCTTGGGGTGGTTTTGTATTTGATGAAGGGAGCAGAACAGTGTGTTGGGAGAAGCCACCTGGGTAGTGCCAACACTGCACCCACCCCTGTGAGGCACCAACCAAGCCCATCTGAGCAGGGGGCTGGGACATGCAGGGTGGGAGGCACACAGCAGCTTCCACACCCTGCAGACACTATTCAGCAGCTGATTTTATACTCTCTCTTTCCTCCCCCTTTTCCTAAGCAGCTCTTTGAAGGCAGGTCATGAGAGCAGCTGAAGCTTGCTGTGAGAGACCAATCCCTCCCACCCACTCACTACAAATCTGGCAATCACCATGCAATTAGGCTGTTTTAAATATCTGGATGATTTGGGGGGTTGTTTCCTACTTTCAAGAAACACTGGTGCTTGTGATAAACAAGCTGCCTGTAATGGAGAGGAATGCTTTCATTCAGCCTGAAAGTCTCTCCCTTGTGCAATACACTGCTCAAACACCAAGCTGCTCATAAACAGGTGCTGTGCAGTAATACATTATACACACACAGGTTGCCATTAACAGATAAGCATTTGCCAACAGTTGCTGCACACCACTACGTGGAGCCCTACTTCAATTCTGCATCTCCAGAACCACTGCACTATTTTATACATCAGCATGGCAACCTCTGCCACTTGGTGAGTGACTTTCACCCCACAACTGCTAAAAGAAGGAAGACACTCAGTGAAACTGGTCAGCACTTTGACAAGGATGGGGTTGGTTCTGCAGCTGTGTATTTTTTGTTAGTGTTTTGCAAAATATATTTCTCAGTGCCAAGAGATGCCCATGCCTGAGATCCTTCAGAACTGTTAATGCTGGTTTTCTCTGTGCCCTCCTCTCCATGCCCATGACT
Source organism: Cichladusa arquata (assembly GCA_026413545.1). Taxonomy (NCBI): domain Eukaryota; kingdom Metazoa; phylum Chordata; class Aves; order Passeriformes; family Muscicapidae; genus Cichladusa; species Cichladusa arquata. The sequence goes on along the minus strand of JAOTQP010000362.1, from coordinate 3,665,169 downwards.
TCTAGAAATCCCCACGCCTGCAGCAGTTACTTTGCTGGGCTCTGCAGCATACAGAGTTCTGTCTCTCACAGCATTATTTTTTCTTATTTGTGTTCATTACTTATTTTTTATTCAGTAACTCAACTACAAGAGACGTTGTATTTCCATCAGATGCCACGTCCGCTTGCCTTCCAAATCTGTTTCAAGGGCAGTCACCAGCTGACAAATCCCTTCTGAAAATGCTGGCTGAAGGTATTTACTAGAAAACTAAAGTGATTCCCTTTATTTAAAACACACTGTTCTGGGTTGAGGAAAAAACATTACAGGTAACTTCAAGCAGTTCTGCTTGCCATTCTAATGCAAATCAAGCTCATTGTACCACTAGATTTCACGTATTCCTCCATCTTCAGATATATCTGCTTGGCAAACAATATTCTTCAAAATCAAATTTTTTTGTTACTGTATTTGCCTTTCAATTCCAGGTAAATAAATTCTGTCTGGACTAGAGATTCCTTAATGGAAGGAAAAGCAGCCTCCATGTAGCCTGAACAAAATGCAGATGTGGGACTTTCTATCTATCTGATATAAAATTTTCCTTCCAGCTGAGATATCCATAAAACCTTAACTGCTGCTGAAGTGCAGTGCTCTAAGCCCATGAGGTGTGTGCCACATGGAAGGAGCTTTCACAGAACAGTTGAGGAGTTTGTGGCTTTTTATGGAAAAGAACAGCTTCTCCTCCTGGTTTTGCCATGGTGATATTGGTGGCAGGGAACGTGTTCTGTACCCAGACCACCTCTCTGCTGAGGCCCTGTTTGCTGGTCTCCAAACATACATTTAAAATGTTAATTGAACTCCAAGTAATAACCTCAATGAAAGGCTATAATTTAACAAACTCTGCAATAACAAATGTCTTCAGGGTATACTTTCTGCAATGCCATTTTCTCGGTAGGTAGTTTCCAATTTAGATGTACACCAAAAATGATACACTAGCTATTCTGAAAGGTGGCTTTAAGCATGAATTAGTCACTTCCCTCTTTTCTTTTCATCAGCATACATAAATATACTGCTGTTACTCTGGCCTTATTCAGAGCAAAATCCTTGTGCTTGGAAAAAACACAAAATACTTTGTAGGAATAACTGGACAAAATGTGGTTATCTCATCTGTGTCCTAGCAGCAAGGGCTGGGGGGTTGGTTTGCAAATACTCATGATTTTCATGTAATTGTCTCCTGTTACAAAAACACCCACTGGTCTGAAGGAAAGCTTTCCTTGTACTTTTTTTTTTTTTTTTGCTGCATTCACCTCTATTCAATGCTTACTAATCAATGGCTTTTTTACAGCTGAGAGAAAGGACTCCATCCTTTTCCTGCTCTGATCCAAAACTCCATATTTCACCAGTGTGGCTTTGGCTTCCCAAGAGCAGCAGGAAGTCTTTTGGGTGGCCAATTGAAAACCCTGGTGTGGACATGAACAGCATTTTATACAGTTTAGGCACAGCACACCTGAGAACTGTGTAAGGTCAGGACTTTTGGGAGAGATTGCAAGGATCTGACAAACCCCTATTCTTCATAGCTATCACATAATTAATTCAGAGTTAAACAGCCAATGGTCTGACCTGAGTATAAATTTCCAGACAAGTGGCTTTGTGTAAAAACGATCCTTTTCTAATATTGCAGCTACTGGTAGAAAAGCTGAGTTACTGTGCTCTGTGAAGAATTACAAGGTCACTACTGAACATTAAATCAAGGGGCTTCCCACCTGTCAGGCCTCATTCTGTGGCTGCAATAAATGGCTGTACACAAATTCACCCTTGCTAGCAACTCCAAAGGGAGACTCTTAATACCCAAGGGAGAATATAAAGCTTATATTCACTTATACAAAATTCACTTATACAAAATTCCCTGCAAATATCAACTCATGCTTCTTGTGAAACACAGCACAAGGATATAGCACATATGCTGAAAAGAATGTACATGTATCCACATGGCTGATTTTCTCCTAAAACAATAAAAAAAAATAAATAAGGAGCTTCTGACCTTAAAGTAGTTTGACATGAAGACATTTCTGCTGAACTACATTTCTACCAGATTGTTGCAATTTCTGTAATATTTTAAGGAAGTGTATTTTAGAAACCCTATTACTCCTTTTGCTAGCATGTGGAAAACTGCCAGTAGACCATGGCCCAGCCAACACTCAGTTATTGGGGCTGGTGGCGCAGGTTAACCTGAAAAAGCAACTCACAAAGACAGTGTGAAAGAAGAAATTAAGAAAAAAAAATTACATTACAGAGCCAGTACTGACTCCCATCAGCCAAATACAGGGATAAGTATGTCAAACTGAGCTGTAATGCTGCCAAAGACACCTGCTCCCAGGTAGGGTCACTGGCAGCTTGCATTGCCAGGAGCACAGAGGGCTGACTTCATAAGCAGCTACACAGCTGGGAAGTCCATTTTTTGTTCCTTTAATTACAATGCAAAGCACTGGCTAAATGGTAAACATTTAATTAGATTTGTCTCTATGTTTCAATATTAATAAAACACATGAAAAATGCATTAAGACCCAGCTAATTGGGGACTCTCCAAAAGTAGCTGTAAATGAGCAATTATAATACAATTGGGGTGTTGTTCCCCAGGGATCCCTAGGACTGACACTTCTTAGTATTCCAGACAAAGGTTTAGAAATTATTAAACTATCCCAGGCAACAAAGTGTACAGATGACAGGAAGAGTGAGATCCCAGAAAATTACAGTGAGGAGCAGCCAGTATCAGAGAGTGAGCCAGGCTGGGGAGTGAGCTGGAGTCACTCACTCCAAATGACTTTTATAGAGCCAAATATAAGATTGCATATTTCAAAACAGAACACACAGGCTGTATTTGCTGGGGAAAAAAACAACAACAAAAAAAGAGAGTCTCTAAACCACACAGATATCAGAACTGCCTGAACACCAGATTCCTCACATGAAGCTGAAACACAAACAGTATAATTTTTACTTCCATTGGTTATATGAGGAATAAAATGTCATGCATGCTTTGGCTTCCTGCTTTCTAAGAGCAAACTGAATAATACACAGTTTACATTGACCAGCAGTGAAAATTACTCTGGGGCTGGAAAGAAATTCCTCCTTGTGAGAGATGGGAGAGCCTCTATCTGTCCAGCTTCTGGAATAAAATCAGGAGGTGAGCTGATGACATGGTGCATAGAGAAAAAAACCCAGCTAAGAGAGCTCTTTGAGCCAGACAGACAAAGTGGAAGATGCAACATCTATGATTTAAAATTGTGCTCAGATCAGAGATAAAGGCAGGTGGTATTAATCTCTTTAATATTAGGAAGTAACCAACTTCTGGAGGGACAGCTGCACTTGTGCAAAGCTCCAGAGCAGTGCCAGGAGAGTGCACAAAGCACCAGAGCCTGCTGGAACCTCAAAGCCAGGTTGGAAGATACTGAGCCAGGGAAGTTACTGAGCTCCACACTGGGCAAGCCAAAGATATTCCAGGGCTCTGCATACAGGAAATAGAGCTAGTGATGTTTTAAGGCTCTTTTTGCCCTTGAAAAATCTATGAATCAACAGGCAAAAAAGTTTTGGAAGAGCAGAGTTTTCAAGCAGCGTTTCCCTGGAATACACCATGGGATTTATTGAGTCACAGGCACACCCCTGAAGTCTTTTGTGCCTGTAACTCTGCAGCAGTGCTTCTGCACAGCTCTGAACTGGGGTGTTCTCACACCACTGCAATTAGATACAAAGCAATGACAGAGGAGCACCACGCTGTGAAGAGCAAGGAACTGAGCAAGGAACTTGTTCTGCCTGAAAAAGTACTTTGCCAAAAATTCCAGCTTTATTCACAGCTGACAGGCACTCAGTTAAAAAGCCAGACTGACAAAGGGAATTTTTTCAGAGATCTCACTGCACTTCAGAGTCTGAGCAGAAACTTGAGTTCAAGAAAATACTTTACGATGGATTTATTTTGCAGAGTTTATTTTGCACAATTCTGGGCACATATCAACACACAGTCTAGTATTTTTTTTAAATAACTCGTTGAAAAGCAACTTAATTTTCTTTTAAACTTGAAATTGGAGAGTGATTTTTGCATTCATATTAACCAAACAGTCACCAGCTCTATCATGAACATGCATCCATAGTTCCAGTATTTTTAAGAGCATTATTGACTGATTTGAACACATACTATTGGCTATGGAAGTGACCTCAATGCAAAAATTCAAACTCTACAAGTTTTTCTGTGAAACAAAACCTCCAAGTAAAGTTCCTCTGAAAATTCTGATTTAATACTATGGTCTTTGTCAAATCCTGTAAAAGAGCTCACCTGACAAAATGTGAGGCTTGTCCAGCTCCTGCTAACAACAAAACTGAGGAGAACATTGAAGACACAGATGAAAACAGCCAGATTTTCACTGGACTCTCCCAAAAGCTGCTCAGAGAGCTCTTCTAATTTTGAGGCATTTTAGCCAAGAAGCCTAATTCTATTTCTCTGCTTTATTTATTTTCCCTGCTGGGAACTGCACCCTGGGTTTCTACCTCTGAAGAGCAGAGCTCCAGCTCCTCAGTTAAGGGACTGAATCCAAAAAGTGGATGTGCTTACAGAGGAATAGGCTCTTGCAAAGCAAGGCTTCAGCATGTTTGCCCGATGCTTGAATTCATGGCTGATTTTTCAAAGGAGAGAAAATAGATTTTCAGCATTGCAGAAACAATTTCAGCAACGTAAACCTGAAGGGAAAATGTTGTTCCTTGGAGAGTTAAGTGCTTTTGAGATTCCCACTGCGATGTGCTTAGCTTAAAACCCCAGGCTGGCAGCACAGGATTCAGGTAAACAGAAGAGAAGGCTGCTTTCAAGTTACAACTAATTCCAAAAGCTTCAGCTCCAAGACAGCAGTATGGGAAGGTGGTGCAAGCAGTGAATTTTTCAGTGTGTGTGTGAGTCAGAGGCTGTGTCCTGGGAGAGCTGCAGCACGTGTGGTCCCTGGTGCAGGGTTTGTTTATCCGAGTGCTGCGCATCTGAATGGTGACACTGTGTCACTCACAGGCCTCCAGCATGAGCTGTGCTGCCTGCATTTGATCAGAGCTTGGAGAAAAAAGGAGGAGCAGCACTCAGGATTCACATGGCTGCAGCATTCCTGGCGGTGTTTAAGACACCATGGCCTTTTCAACTGGCTCCGTAGCAGTGATGTGACAATGAAAGCCTGTGAAGAAGGGAATCAGAGGAGCTTCATTCCCAGAGTTCACTGGCCATGTTCTCTTCTCTCCAGCACTGATGTGAATGAAGGAGATTGCCAGAATTGGCAGACCTGAGGTATGAAACAGGTACAGAGGCAGGGGACTGATTTTACTTTAGAGCATCTTCTTGTCACTCCACCCTTTTGTCTTCCTGTGCTGATTGCATTGGAGCAGCAAGGGAGGGCTCAAGTGAAATTATCCCTGCAGTCAGACCATTATCAGCTTTTCCAGTGGGCTGGGGAAGGGAATAGCATGGGCACCTGCACTGTCAGCTCCCTGACTGGGCTGCCCTGAGCTCCCACACCCGCTGGTGTGCCGGGTGTGACACTGCACTCACATCACCCTGCTGCAGTCACTCTGGCCAGGGCCAAAGCCAGGCTGGACACTTGCTCTTTCAGACATGCAGACACCTCTGGGGAGGTTTTATATCCTCTGCTGATGGCTGGAAGCAACCTCAGTGATGCCAGAGCACCAAACTGTGTCTGAGGCTGCTCCTGCTGAAATGATGAGGTACCAGATTCTCACACATCCTCTGTCCCTGGATGTATCCTCCGTCAGGGAGCACTCAGTGGAACAGCTCTCACAATTCCTGGGGCATAAGGTTCCTCCAGTCCTGCCAGGCATGGTTAAACACGGCACATGATGCTGCTAGCCAGATCTCACAGCATCTCACACTCCCACAGACTTCCCTAAATTACTGCTAGGATGGACTTTGGATAGTCCAAATAGGTTGGATATTAGGAAGAAGTTTTTTATGGAAAGAATAATGAAGTATAATGAAGGTTTATAGATAAACTGTAAAACCCAAGAGTTCTTTCCAAAATATTTTGACATTGGGATATTTTCAGTAATGCCAAGCAACATGTACTTCTGTAATTCCAGTGGATTTAGCCAATATTTCCATTGGATAGGAGACACCTGAGCTTAAACAGTATTTAGTGTTTAAGTCTCAGGTGTCTCCTATCCAGTGGAAATCTTGTATCTCCTATCCAATGGAAATACATATGCTGGATCCAGAAAAGCATGAATCACAGTCTGTGCAGGAAAAAAACCTTTGTAATGCACTGAGCATCATTTGCAGCAGTGGAGAAAAGCAAGGCTGGGCACAGCAAGCAGGTTGTGAAAAAAGTCATGTGAGCCAAAACTGAGAAGCATATATCTTATTTAATTGCATTCTACACCAATTTCCAGGGTTAAAATTCAGTGTTTATTTCTCCAAGTCCTACATGTGTGCATAGTACATGCATGCACCCACACACAAGTATTTAATTACATTTTTTTAAATTTAATTTTAAATTAAAGGCTATTTTAAAGGGTGGTTTCTGTACCTGGGTTCTTTGTTACCCAAAGCCTTAGGACCTATTTAAGCATTTGTTGGCTTTTTGTATAATGGGGTTTATATTTTCACCTATGTAAGCTGTGAAGACCAAAATGGTTTGAATTAGCTAATTTAATCAAATTTCACAGGACTCATGAATTGTACTGAGATGGGATTGAGTTTCTCAGAAGACATGTATGTTTATTAAATTAAATACAGTCCAATTGTGCACTGTTTCACCCCAAGTAATGAAAAATAGTGTAAAATTTGGGTGGCTATATTAATGAAGCTGCCTTGGTACGTAGTTCTCAATCATCATTGAAATAATGCTGTTTATGTTATTAATCAAGCACAAAATGTTCCTTTCCTATGTTTCAAAACAACTGAAAAGGAATAAAAAAATCATTTGAAAAAAACTTGCTACATATATTCTTTCATCTAGCTCTGTGTGAGTGCTAATATTTGACTTCTTTGCTTCCAGGGTGTGATTTTAAAAGTACCCACAATGGATCTTGTTCCAGTTCTTCTGGAGTCACCAGTAAAAGTTCTTTTACCTCAAAAAAGACAGTATTGATGTTGGTTGCTTTGTTAAAAGAGCAGAAGCATTTGTCTTGAAGAACTGGGAAAAGTTAAAAGAAAATCCAGTAACAGAACAAAGCAGAGTAAGAAGCAAGTGTTTTTCTGGAAGCAATGACTCATAAAAGGGTACAGGCATTCCCACACCTTCAAAGGTTTCATCAGTTCTGCCTAGAACTGATCATCAGCAGTGATGAGGGTTTTAAAGATGCAAATAGGAGAGCTGGCTGCACTACAGCTATGTCAAGTTTCCAGCCAGAAGGCAGAAGTGATGAAGCTCAGCCCTGGAGCTGGGATGTCCAGGAGCAGTGCAGCTTGGCAGGCTCCTGGAGGAAGTCTTATCTCAAGAACCTGTGCTCTGGTGTTCAGGGGAACAGATAAGATATACAAAAGCAAGTCAGCCTTCTATAAAATCTATAACACCTCAAAGCACCTGGTTAAAAGCAAGTTGCTGCTTAGAAATCATGGGGACTCATCAAAAGGTCCCTACCCAGAGTCTCAACATGTTTTTTTCTGAGTTCCCAACATACAACAGAAGAAATGAAATGTTTCTTGGCTGTAGTGAAAGCTAGAGAGGCAATCAGTCTTTTACACATCCTCGAGGGACACCCTCAGGTATGGAAAGCAATCCAGAATGTCCCCATATCTGGAATGCTCAGAACAATGTGTCTGCTGTGGTGCCACCTTTGACACCTGATACAAACTTCTCCCCAGCCTGTCTCTGAATTTCAATGTTGGTACATCCTGAGGCTACTGTTTAACAGCACAGCATTCATTCTGAATGCACTTTACTCCATTATGGAATATTTTGCTTAAACACTCTGTATCCCTGTCACCACCATTCACTACAATTCATTATTGCTGTAAGAATAAGAATGATTCACTGAAGGCAAATAATTCTTGGGAAGGGAAATAGAGAAACTCTAAGTACACAGATATTTCAAGGTTGGAATGGGAAGCATTGAAAATAAAGAAAACATTGTAAAAAACACAGACTGATTGGTTATATTGTGAAGAACACTCCATCCTCTGCAAATTCTCTCTCGTATACACACAAGAAAACAGGATAACTGTTTCTTTCAGGTTCACTTCTCATCTAAAGTCAGAATATCTGTGAGCTTTTACCATAATTACTCCAGCAGCTAATTATGATGCCAGGGACAGACCATTGTGACTCAAAGACCAGCCTGAGCAGAACAAATGCAAAGCAAACAAGAACTTCTGTGCTTCTTCCACAGCACCACAGTGGCTTTAGCAACAAAGAAGAAAAAGAAAATGCAGAAGAGAGAAAGCAGATGACAGAAAAATCAGAAAACGTTCACAAATCCCCTCTACAGACACTGTTTTTGAGAACAGACTAAGTGGTCCTCCAAGCAGTAGACAAACTTAGAAAAATGCAGAGAGCAATGAAAAGAAAATTTACCAATATAATTCCCCGTAAGAGAGGATCAGGGAAAACTTGTGGCCATAGTTATCCTGTTTCATGCTGAAGGGATGACAAGGCTGAGAATAAAAGCAGTACTTACATCCTGAGCTGCCATTTGTTGGAACCAGAGTGAAGTTGGAGGCCCAGGGGTTACGCACGATGTCTTGCCAATGAATGGTGTCTGCGAAGCAGAGGAATTTGTTCTGCCCAACATACACCCCTCCATTCAGTATCTCTGTGCAGAAGAACAAGAGAACAAAGTGCTTGTAAGATTTCAGACAGCTGATTAAATCATTGCTAAAGGTGTGTTGGAAAGAGGGCACAAAATTTAAATGCAAAAAAAAAAATTCTCACTGTAATCGCATTTAATAATCTGAAAATGGGAGGACAAGCAGCTCACAGTATTTGTAAACAGGAACCCTTTATTCACATGCAGAAGAAACCAGGTGAAGACTGACACACAGTTTACCTTTTGTTCCACTGTGATCATGTATGGAACAGTTCTGTATTTTGTGGGTAAAACAACCTACAACACTAAAATGACTTTAAAAACACAAGCAAAAACACTATACTGCATTTCATTAATTTGCAGAAATGCTTAAAACTTAAAATAAAATATCATGCTGTGATGAGCCCACAGGACATGAGAAGGGTCAGCACAAGATTTTTTTTTGTAGTTTTACTACAGCCTGTGCTGCTGTAATGCCATCATCCAAAACACCCAAATACTCCATAGCAACAATCCAAATCTCAAACACATCTCCTATGGACATGCCTTGCTGGAAGCTTTGTGTTAAAGGGAGATGGTTTTTAAACAGGCAAAAGTTTTGGGGCTCTTCTTAGGTTGTGTGTTTTGTTGGGTTTCTTGGGTTTTCTTTTTATTTTCACATTTATAGCAGTTTATTTAAACAAACCTCTCTGTTGTCCTGTCTCTAAAGACTTGATTCATCAAATCTCAACACGAAAATGATCCTACAGTTGTTGGTTGTAGCACCTGGGTTTCCTCTGGAGCAAAAACTTTTTTTTTTTTTTTACCCCCTAAACCCTTGTTCAAATTCACAATTCCTCTACTTAACCTGTCTTTTATTTCCAAAGCAGGAGACAATGCATGTGACTTTCATGAAAGATAACAGGACCTATGAGTCTAAAACCTTCAGTGTCAGAGATTCAAGGCTCAGCAGAGAAATGCTGAAGGTTAGTTACTAATGGCACCTTGGAATGACATGAAGTGGTGCTGTAGAGCCAGGAGTGCCACACTTCTCACAGAAAATGAAGAGTAATTCCTGATTGTGGCAGTAGCAATGATTAGGGCAGTCTGATAATTCTCATTGCCAGGAAAACCTTTAAAAGCTGTAGTGGGATGTAAATGTTTACATACACCACAGAAGGAATTACTGTGTTTTGTTTATTTTTTAAATTTCAGGGTTTACAGGACACAGCATGTAAATGAGGCAGCCTCCAATCAAGGAATTTATTAAATAAAGGATCATCTGTAAATACATCTTTCCACCATATTAATCAGTATTACTATTTCTTAGAAACCTCTGGTTTAAAAGCTTGGCTTTTCATTGTAAAGGAGCTTATAAATGAAAACAATTATAATAATCTGATACAGAAAAAGAGTCCAGATTAAAGATATAGCAATGATCTGTCTGTATAATATTCTTATGATCACAGAAAAAAAACATACAGCATCTGTTAACAATTTTGCTCTGGGGAGAAAGGGAGACTTAGAAGTACACCTGAAATCATGATTAGTAATGATTTCTCTGTGTTGTCCCAGCTACATCAGATTACCTAATCCATTATGGCCCATATTTTGATTAAAAATAGCAGAAAAGCAATGAAAAACTGTGAAATCTGCATTTATGGCTTCTTAAACACACACACAATTCTACATAGCTCCTCTATCAGCTGGCACACTGAACTGGCATAATTTCTGGGTTTCAAGAGCATCCCCTCATGGCAATACCTCTCCAAGTTTCTCTCCTGCTAGGAATTTTGACACATTCTTGTAAAGCAGGATCTCAATCTAAAAGCAATTCTTATAGTTTCAATTTGTGGAGAAAGACTTTTTTTCAGCACAGAGGTAACCAGGAAGTGTAGCATGTGCTATACTTCAGGGAAACCATCACCTTCCACTGTGTTTTACTAAAAGTAACCACAAAAAAATGCTCTGACTTGCCTCGTCACTGAATAGCAAGTGCTGTTTCTGCTGCTTTTTCCCAAAAATGGGATACAGTACCTCCATTTTCCCTGCACTGCACCATTTTTCACCAGTGACAGAATTAAAGTTTCCAGGTTATTGATGCACTCAAGTGCAACAAACCTGAGTCATATCAAAAGTGAGCTCTTGTGGATATTAAGTAACACTGAGCCCAAAGTTTAGTACAATCTTTAGAGCACTTGTATTTGACTCTTCCTGCTCTCTGGGACCCAGACTCATTTCCACTCCACCTTCCCAATCCAGCCTGCTGTTCTGCTTTTCTTTACAGCAAGCCTCAGTGTGTGTAAATCAGCACAGATGAATTGGCTTCACTGACTTCAACTCAAAATGCATTTTGCACTTCTTTGCCCTCTCTTAGCAAGAACAATGCCTGGGAAGAGCTAATAAACCCTGTTGCATGTTAAGCAAATGAAGCACAACTGTAATCAATATACAATAGAGCTGCTGTATAATGAACTCATCATCATAAAGTCATCATCTCATTTTAATTTACAGCCCTGAAAGTGAGAGATAAAGTTAAACAATGAACAGAAGGAGAAAGGCAGGATCTCTCTCTGTGCAGGCAGGCTAGCAAAGAAGCCAGGCAAAGAGGTTTCTTTCCCTGTGTGCAACACCTGAGGTGCCTCTTTGCTCAACTCCTCCCAAGGCTGGAGCAGAAGAGAGAATGGCAAGTCCCTGAGTGAATTTTGTGAACAAAGAAGCCAGTTCCTGCCAAAAAAAGCCCAAAACCAGACTGCTCAGAGCGAAACATATTTTAAATACCATTTGGAGAGTATTTTTGTCTCCTAAAACAATTTTTTTGTGACACTGGAAAACTGTTAGCCCAAGTATGACCCTGCTAGTAGCAAGTGCTACCCTTGAGCTTCCACCCTGCTCAGGGACATCAAAGGAACAAAAGAGGATTTCTAAGCACAAGACCCACTAGCTTTCACTGGGAAAAGAGCCTAGAGGTGCCAGACAACTTTGGACATCTTTCTGGAAGGTGTAATACTTCACAGTACCACCATCTCCTGGTTTGGCACCAGGGCTGCAGCCCCATGCCTTGAGCAAAGGAATAGCACCAAGGGCTTTTGCCACTTGATTCTGAAGTGAATGACAAATCTTATCATCTTCCTCATTAGAGCTACTCTAGTGGCTCAAAAGCAGTATAATTCTGCCACCAAAGTTACATGAAAATAAATCAGCATGTGTCCTTGCCAGTGAATTCTGTCATTATTTTGCTTATTACTCTCAAATGATTGTGAGGAACTTATATCTGCAGATTATTAAAATTCTCTTAAATGGTTATTTACTCAGGAAGCTAAATCAGAAATGTATTATCTGTTGTTATAGCTGCTATTTTCTTGCTTTCAAAAGCCTAGAGAAACATTCCCACAGACTTTGGTGACCTACCATACAATACTAACAGAGAAATGGAAATGTACAGGTCTCTAGCAACCAAGAAACACATCTCACACTGAAGTGCCAGGATCATAGACAAGTACATTACATACAGTTCGTACTTTGTCAAGTTCAAAAAGGGACTCAGAGTTTGACTGGAGTCACTGAAAACATATTATCAGACACCAGAAGCATAAAATCACTGCAAAGGGACAGTGGCTCTGCAAGAGTGGTGTCTGCTTAGAGAGGGAAACCACTTTTCTTCTTCCATCTGTTAAGAGGGCATTTTATTGAGCTGACTTTTATTTTTGTGTACAGTGTAATCCCTCATGGTCTGTTATCCAATTTCTAATGTGGGTTAAATTGGCAAAACATGTTCTCATTCTGTAATGTATCCTGGAGTGAAAGTATGTTTGTATGCAGTGGGGGTTGTAAACATCTATTTAGCTGTAGAATCTAAAAGTTCTCTAAAATTGTTACAAAAATGGTTATAAAATGGCTATTGCTCTTCCAGGTTGCAAATTAAAAGCTCTTCTCTGGTGCTACAAAATCAGCTGGCACCACGAACTGGAAGATGGCATGGTGAGAGGGAAAAGAACCAGCTCTGAAGTGGGCAGGGAAAGGGGGAGGGAGTTAATCAGGGAAAACTGTGGGACATGTCCACTCTAGCCACTTCAAAAGCAAACCAGAATATATCTTACACCTTTCAAGCTGACTGGCTATGAAGGAAGCAGCTGTCTTTTAAGCCCACCATATAAAGGTATATCCTGCATGTATGTATTATATAACACATGTTGACAACACCTGAATTTCCAAAGTCAGCCTCTCTAGAGCTGAAGCACCTTTGCAGTGCTTCATCTTTACCATAAACACCCTGCTGATGGGGATCTCTTCTCCTATTTCACCCAAGATGCTGAATGCATCATCTGAAAACAGCTTAGGTTGGAAATTTCATGCCAAACCAAATCTTTTGATCCCTCAGCATAGTTCATTGCTGATGACCCACTGGGAAAGCACTTCAGGTCCATCATTAATAAGCTCTGCCTTAAAGGGTAATGAGAACTGGGTGCTTGAGGAGACAATAGCTCATCCATCATCAATCAAGATCTGAAGTTTTTATACAGATGATTTAAGAAGAGTTGGACTGTGCAAAATTGAAATGTCACATTTGTATTGGGAGATGGGGGGCGTTTGGTAATGAAAATGAGAGTTTTAACCTTCTCCATTTCAGCTCAATGACCATACTCAAAAGCTCATGGATGTGGAATGTGTGTCCCAGCTAGAAGCCCCAGACAGCCTTCGATCTCAATTATACAATTTCAAGTGCAGTTTATTTGGGTCATTAGCTGGAAGTCAGTTTCAAGGCTTGATGGTAACAGCAAGATATTCTTTATTTCTATCAAAAGCAATCAGTGTTATGTGCAGCCTGTGGGTTTGTACTTGCAACTGCTCAATAACTAAGAATACTGGGTTGTAGAACCTGAGCATAAATCTTCTCATCTTAGCTACCTGTTTTGCTGCTTAAATAAAAATTGATCATTTGATTACCTTCCACTGAGTTGGATGGGGTACCCTTCCCATCCCAGAGGTGTGTGAAAACAGGCTGATATGGTTCTTGCAACTATTTAGCTCCTTCATTAGAGGATAACAGGCTCTGGGCCACTCTTTTTTAGCCATGTCCCCAAAGGGAATATCTGTTTCATGAACAGGTTCAGCCAGAAAGGACATCTGTACTTGGGTTATTCCTCTCTCTGTGTATGCCTTGAATTATTCCTTCTCATGGCCTTATTAAGATAAGACTCCAAATAATTTGCCTGGTTAACTCTGTAAAAGGGAAAAAACACTGCAAAATATCCTGCCCTTTGGGATGAACACCCCAGAGTTACAAGGTTTTTTTTGGCAAGTGCCTGTATGTGTGTGCAGGTCTGTATCAGGCTGCTGGACACCATCTCACCTTCCACCCTGCACAAGATGTGTCAGACACACGGCCCCAAAGGGCCTGTGCATGGACAAAGAGCAGCAACAGCTGAATCCAATGAGTAACACAAATCCCCTACAACCATCCCAAAGGGAAGAGAACACCTGGGTGTGAGCTCAGTTTAGGATGTGCTTCTGCTCATCAGAAACAGTCCTGTTCTGAAGTGTAATTGTTTTTTTTTACTCAATACACTTGGCTTGTGCTGAAGGAAATGGTCTCTGTCCCCAGTGCTCCTAGATTCACTGATCTTAGTGGTTTCTCCCTTTAAGCCACCTTCCAGTGACCATAGCAGATTCTGCCTACTTGGATGTTGATTCCCTGAAATACCCAGACCCAGGTTTACATTTAAATCATTCCCTTCCCCTCCACTCTGCAGGAGGCTTTCTGCTCTGTAATAAATGCTCTGCTTTGAGGGGGGAGATTCAAACCAAGGTTACTTTTGTTAACCACACCCCTGCCATCAGCATTACATGTCCTTGATGTTAAATAAGCAGGCAGACACGACTGTCTGACCGGCCCCAGCTCTGCAGGAGCAGCACTACCTGTTTACAGCTTTACCCACCTCATTTTTTTCCCATCAAGAGCTTTTCAAAAGCTGTTTGACCCTGTTGACTTTGCAGGTGAGGAGCTTTACTGTAATATATTGGCTCTGTTACAGGGATAATAATTTTCAGGACAAGATGCTAATTGCCTCACTTTGTCCAGTCAAATTCTGAATCTGGTGTAAGAAGCCAAGTGCCTTGAGTCACTGTTTACTCAATATAATTCATGGGATTGACAGGTAGATTAACAGATATAAACCTTACAACTAGAACAGTCCAAGGGGCTTCCTGTGGGTTGCTCCAAGTCAGGGAAAGAAAACAAGCCTAAAGAAGTGATGGTTGGGGAGGAGGGACCTCTGATTGCAGCCTGCCTTTACCTAAAGAAAGAACACACGCTCTTCTCAGAAGTGCCCAAGGACAAGAGGCAACCAGCTGCAATATGGGAAACACTGATTAGAATTCAGAAAAGTCTTGTTCCCAGCTGAGTGTGGTTAAGCACAGGAGCAGACTAATCAGAGAATTGGTGCTATCTCCTAATCTGGAGATTCTAATAAACAATGAACAACCTGATTCTTGTCTGAAGTTACCTTGCTCTTAGCAGAAGATTGGACCAGATGACCTCCAGATATTCCTTCCAACCCAAATTATTTTGTCCTTCTACAGTTATTAATCATCTACTACCACAGTACTCACAACACTCCATTAGCAATCCATTCTCTCAATTTGTATGAAAGCATACTTCATTTTAAACTTTTACCTGCTGCTAAGCATTTGGTGATACAAAACACCCACCTGGAAGATGACATATATTTAGAAGTGCATGTATAAAGAAGTGCTCCAGTATTTGAAATACAGAACCTACATCACTGTCACTGTCCTCCATTTCAAAGGGGACATGTGGACTGAGATGAAAGACAAAACTACTGTCCTTCAATCTTCTGATTTTTGGTTAGCAAAAAGAAAATTGCATTCATTTAAGTCACAGGAGTGAATCAGTGATGAGTTTCAAGCTACTGTCTAGGGAGAGAGTGACACATGGCTGGCTCACCCCAGAAGACAGTCTTGTGCTCAGTAAGAGCAGCAATATGCCAACAGCCATATGAGCACTCATTCCATTCACAGCAGCCATGACTTGATCCTCAGGTATCCCAGCCCTCCCTGTGTCCCAGTCACAGGAGCACACTCATGAAGAGGTGAGCTGGCTCTGCAGGGTACTGGTGTGTGCCTCTTCAGAGTCCTCTGATGACACACCACTCCTGGGCAGTGCCTACCTTCCAGCTATTCCAAAAAACACAACTCTGAGCATGCATTTCAGCCATGTCCCAGCTGTGGACATCCAAGTATTCAAACAGTATTAAAACCTTCTGAATCCAAACCAAATCGTCTTTCCTCTGCCCTGCTCACAAAGAGAGCAGAAGAGGCAATGGTGTGTTGTGCAGTGGGTGCACCAAAAGGACAAGGTCTCCTTGGTATCCCAGCAGGCTCCAGAAAGCCTGGAGGCTCTGACAGATACCCCAGTATTGGAATTTATTTCTGCTGTCTGGTTATCTTTAACAGTGAGCATCCTATAGGACATAATCTGGTGTAATGACCCAAAGCAGCTGTATCAGCGCTTGCCTTGCTGTGTCTTTCACAACACAACCCTTGTTTTCTGCATCAGGCACCCTCCAAATTTGTTCAGTGAAGGCTGAGCAGACTTCAGTGTCACTTTGTGTGTCCCTTGAAATGCTACCTATGCCCTATAGCATCTCACTGATCAGCTGACACACACCCAAACCACCTTTCCTGACTCACCACAGTTGTTTCACATTCATTTTTCCTCATCATTTCTCCAGAATTTTTGCTGCGACTGGAATGTTTCTCCAGGTGAGTGTCCCCTGCTCCTGAGGGGCAGTGTGTTTACTTGCCAGCCCTACTACACCAGTAACTGCCAGCAGTTTCCTAGTGCCTCCAGAGCATTTCCACCAGCTGCAGATTCCTCCACAAACTGTTCAGTGAGCCACCAGTCCAGGTGTCCAGAGGGTGAGACTGCAGAGTCATTCTTCAACCATCCTCTGACTGCTCAGAGTTCTGCTGTAAGACACAGGAACTGAAACCTTCCTGTCCCTCTACTTCTACAGGGACTCACCCAGCCTCCTTCCTTCCCTGATGCCAAGGGCAGGCAGACAACATCCAAGAGAATCTGATGAACTATGGGGAAGCAGTGGAGAGAGAGTCCTACTCCAGGACAGAAAAAGAGGAAACTGATGCTTGGGTTCACATAATTGATATGAGGTCCATTGAGCCAAACAGAACTCATAAAAAGAAACCACTCTCCATTGAAAATTACTTACATTTCCCATCACCTCTGTGGGCCAAATTTGAGAAAATGGCACTGAGAGAACTTTTATTTTTTTCCCTTGAAGTTTTCACAAAGTTCTCTCCTCACAGGATATTAATCTCATTTCTTCAGGCAGGATGAGGCTGCATTCCTTGACTGCTTCACTTTTGTATTGCCAAGACAGATCCAAGCATTTAAAAGCCTCTCCTTGCCAGGATATTTGCTATGTAATATTTTGAGTAAATGATCATGTAATGTTTCATGTATGCTGGTGGCAACTCTCAGTCTATCTCTTCCATCAGCTGAGATATGTAACTGTGAGACTGCCATGTCCCTTTTCTCCTGGTTTCAGCTCTTTCTGTGAGAGTAAATGCTGCATGGCAGTTTGTCTGGCACCGCTGCTGCATCCAGGCCAGCTTTCCACATGGAAGTCAAGCAGCAGTAGGAACAGGAACCTCAGCAGGGGCATCTGAGTGCAGCAGGGCTTCCCTGCAGCACCCCCAAGAGCATCAGCTCTGGCATTATCTGTACTCTTTTGGCATTATCAACTCTTTTCATACAGCCCCTGACAAACCAAGCAGAAGCTTTCTATCCCAAGCACATCTGGCACTCAGGGCTTAAACTTGGCAAACAGACTGATGGCCTTCTGTCTTGGAGTGCAAGTGCCTCAAGTACATCCTGATTGGCATCAACAGGCAGAAATTCCTTCTCTCTTTGAAAATAATAGTCAAGATCTGGATGTAGTGGTACTTTCCTCCATTTTCTGAAAGGCTGTGAAAAATTACTGGCTCCATAGAGCCCTGCTCTTTCAAAACTGTCATAATGTGGGCTTGGAATAATCCTGGCAGGGTGCCCAGACCCACGTCCAGCTGCATCCTGAATTTCAGTACAAGTATTTGCATACAGGCTAGTAATTGGCATGCAGCTGGTTTTATGCCAGCTCCAGCAATTGCATAACCCAACTAATCTTTTCTCTGGGCTCGAAAGAGGAGTCTGTGTCTGCTCAGCTTAAAATTTCTGGATGGGATCTGTTCAAGTATGCTCTCACATTTCTATGCTATGCTGTTAACCTCTCCTGAGATACAGTGCTGACTCTTCAAAGAGGAATTTTAATTGAAATTTGTCTGAGGTAGGAGGTGCCTCTGCCTTTCCCTGGCTCTCCTGTGCAGAAACTGGATGAATGACATGAAAACCCTCCTCCTGCACAGAGGACTGTGGAGGGACTCTTCCTTGACTCCTATAATCTGTAAGACCTTGGATTGCATTTGCCCTCCCAGTGGTGTGGCTGGGGACAGCCAGATAACCAAAAGAAGGCCTGTAAAGTGAGGGACATGCATGTTAATCACAGTAATCAGTATGTCCTTCTTTGTAAGTTCATAGGTTTGAGAAGGTCTGAGCCTCTACTATCCCAACTCCTATTTTTTTCCCCTTGAACTGCCATAATGGCTACGAGGTCTCTGTCAGTCCTGCTTCTTGCTTTTGAATGCACATTTCAATCAGGTTTCAGATCTGACGGGGTGTCAGGGAACCTGTCTATGCAGCTGAGCCACAGACCCTGTGCTAACACAGATAACATGTTCCTGCTAACAGCTTTCCATCCCCCAAACTCACATGCTTTCTGTGATGGTCATGTTTGACCACACCTTTTTGACCTTATTATAGCCATTTTCTATGCATGTATCATAAGGTAATAGTGAAACAGTGGAACCCACTAAAATGTGGCTGCTGTGTAAAACAAATCCAGAATTCAGGCTAATTTTCTTTAAACTTTGTGTTGGTTTTGCTCAGCCTGGTTTTTGGTAGCAGAGTGGCCACAGAAGTGGCTTCTGTGAGAAGCTGCTGGAAGCTTCCACCATGTCTGGCAGCACCAATCCCTGATGGCTCTGAGGATGGACCTGCTGCTGGTCAGTTAGAGAGGCTGGTAACCCCTCTGTGATAACAGATCTAAGAGGAAAATCAAAACAAAGTGGGGCACACACAGTTTATTCTAGCCAGAGAAGAGGAGGAGGTGAGAACACCTGAGGGAAACAACATGACAACACCAAGGTCAGTGCAGAAGGAGGGTGAGTGCATTCACTGTTTTAAGACCACCATCGCTCTCCTCAAATGTTCCCTAGTTCTTCTGGCTGCTCTTAAATAGGAGCCCTTCTCATTCTCCACAAATCCTAATCTTAACAACATCTCACCCTCCAGTCTGGCTTTTTAAAAGCAACAACAAAATCCCTGTTCTTTGTTTCCTCCCATCGATATTTTGATGGTTACAAACATGCTCCCAAGACGCCCCTTTCTTCTCCCAGCATAGAATTGCAGTGAACCCAAACTGCTCTCAGTGATGCTGCAGTAGATCAGGAGAGATGCTGTGGCCTGTTGTGACATGGAAGTAAAACTGCAGTGAGATCTATGTCTCCACTAACAGGACACACCCAGCTCTCAGTAGTGGCATTTTCTGACCCATTCCTGTTCTGTATCCAGGGTCTTGGGTTGCCTTCCTGTTCATATTTGATAGCAGAATATATATACATACTTCCTGGCAAAAGGGTCAGTTTGCTTCCAGTGTTTTACTGCAGTTAAACCAGCCCAGTCTCTCTCTGCAGGCAGCAAATGTGTGGTTTGTCCTTGTCTGGATTCCTGCTAAACTGCAGCTGGCACTGATTGATGGTGTTTATTTCAGTGAGATCATTTTTAATAATGTAGACAACAGGAGGGAAGATCAAGTGCCCTGACCCACCAATTCTGCTGTACTAACTGCTATCCTTAGCAATAAGAACAAGTCTTGGTAATTTTTTTTTGCTGAAGGCCTTCCCAGAGAACCCTACACAAGAGAGGGGGAGCAGAGTTGCTGAGGGAGAACCAAAGCAGCTCCTCTCCCAGCCTCAGGGCTCAGCTAAGCCAGATTCAAGCCTGAATCTCTTCCCCTGCACTGCCCAAGGTTACCTTTGTGGCTTCTCTTACCATAGCCTGTAAGTTCACAAATTATAAACAAATAAATAATTCTACGAGATCTCCTGAATGATAATTTCATTCTCAGTCCAACGAGCACCATGTCCAGAACTTAAAAAATATCAGTAAAGGGATGGGAATATTCATCCAATCCAGTATAAGGAGGGATGGTGTTCTTTGAATTATTGTAACTCTTTATTTGTCTTTAACAATCTGTCTTTCTCTTGAGCTTCAGGTGTCCTTGTTCCAATTGCATAGGCAGTGTAAGGCTGCAGAAGTTATAAACCTTGCCATGCCTGGTCTTCAAAGGCTACAAAACATCTGTTGGCTGGCAAGAGCAATTAATTAGCAAAATTGAAAAGATGGTTCCTTTTTGCAAAGGCTTGGATGAAGCAGGGGAGGGGGAAGTGACTCCAGGAAAATGAAGCCTGGTGAGGGCCTGTAAGCTATGTGCCTCTGGGCAAATTCCCAAGGCTGAAATCTCAAGGAATTTAATGCTTCTTAATTCCACAGGATCTTTAATTACAGGCAAGAGAAGGCAATGAGATGTGATGTCAATGTTTAAATGAAAATAAAGATAATAAAAAGCCTGTCAAATTTACCAGCCAGTCTCCCAGACACAGTCCCACACACGCTGAGCACCTGGGTGGGTGCTCAGAGAAAATAACCAATTCCATGAACACAGTGCCAGGAGAGGAAAATAAAAGGGAGCCCAAACCACCCTCCCCACACGTTCTTAGAGGCTGCCTCCTCCTTTTGTCTGAGTGATCTCTGGAAATGACCGTGCTGGTACATGTGCATTTTGGGAAGAGCTCATACTCTCACATGAATTGGACCAGCATCCACTTAAAAACCATCCTAGTAATTATGGACTTAATTACAGGTTTGGCTGTTTGTAAGACACTTTCTTTTGGAAAGCAAAGCTAACCCTTCTAACCCTTCTAGCTTAATACCCCTCAATGGTTCAACAAAACTCCCACTGGGCCACTGCACAGGCTGCATGTGTGTTGCCAGCTCTGGTCTGCAGTTTTTAGATAGTTGGTTATTTTTCACTCAAAAGCTGCCAGGTACTTCCTAGGGGAGCTTAGGATTGCTGAGGAATTTTTGTAAATAACAAGCAATATTCCTCTTTATCTTAGGTTGCAGTACAGGATGTGACCAAAAGTATGTATTCTATCACTATCTGTTGAAACCAGGTGGGGCAGTGTTCTTTATCTTTCCCACAACCCATCCTCCCTCCAGGAAGATATCATCTGCTGCTGGCCCATTCAGTCCCACTGCATGA
>JAOTQP010000362.1:3614388-3639381 GCA_026413545.1 Cichladusa arquata | reverse complement strand
TTTAATTTTCCTAGTAAAGAACTGTTATTCCTAATTCCCATATCTTTGCCTGAGAGCCCTTTAATTTCAAAATTATATTAATTTGGAGAAAGGGGGTTTTACATTCTCCATTTCAAAGAGAAACTTCTGCCTTTATTGGCAGACACCTGTCCTTCAAACCAGGACACCAGATTCTCTTTTCTGACCACTCTGCACACCAACAACCTTATGGAAGCATGCTTTTTTTTTCAATTCTGACAGATTTTAAGCCACACCTGTGGCTGCTGCCCTGCGGCCTCTTCTCAGGGGTGGGAGCTTTCACTCATTCCGAGTGATGAGGCCAATTGCAGGGATTACTGCAATCGGCCTCCAGCCAGCTTCCCACAGAGAAAGCCAGAGTGACTGGAAGATATTTCATCATACCCTGACACTCCATATTTCTCCATCACTGACAGGACCATCATCCTTCAAAAGTCCATTTCCAACTCAGCTGTCTGAGAAGAATGAAAAATCATTCCTCTAAAAAGTCTAAGCAAGGGAAAAAGAAAAAAGATAAATAGATTGGACCTAATTTAAAAGTTGTTGGGAATGGAAAATGACATGAGAAGACACAAGCATTAGTTTATTTAGGACAACAGCCTCTGGCATGGGCTTAAATGCCCATTTTTGGGTAAGACAGGCAAGTGATCTTTTCCAAAGCTTTATTCTCTAGGGGATTCATATTGTAGAGATCCTCTCAGTACAGATATGATGTCCTTTGCTCTAGCACCTGTCACGTACTCCCTTTCTTGTCTTGCCAAGCTCTCAGGGGCCATGCCTGCTCTCTGGAATAGCAAACAGAAGGCATCTGTCAGAGTGCCAGGGGTTGTCATTAAAAAAAAATAGAGAAATAGCAACAAAATAAAGAAACATCCAGTGCTTGGGAGCCTCTGCCAAAACCTCTCCAGTTTAAGATGTCACTACTGCTGTAACAAAAGGACTGGATGAGATGCACTTACACATGCCAGTGTTGCTACCTTCATAAATTGCTGGATCAGTTCCTGGCTGTATGAACCATTCTCTGCTCTGCTTTTTCCCAAGAATAAATACCACTGCTCAAGAAACCCCCACAACCTAAAAAAACCATAATCTTTCCTAAAAGTATATTGTCCAAAGTATGCAAGCCCATGCTTTCTACAAGTATGTAAATCAAATATGACACCTTGCAAGCCTTTCAAATCAATTGTCACCATTTTCTTTGGTTTATTTATATCAACAAGAAGAAAGAGCAACTCACATCTACTGAAACAGAAAGAGGGAGAGAAAAGGGCAGTTGTGCAGGGAACTCAGAGTTCTGAAATACTCTGCATTTGTATATCATGGAGAGGGAGAGCCTATAGGATGCAGTTCCAGAATGAAGTTCACATTGAGTCCTACTTCCTACACACTGCTGGATCAAATACCATACCCATTATTTATGACTGGAGGTTTTTAGGTAATAAAAACCCCATAAAACATCCCATTTTTTCCTTCTCCCTTGTATATACACTCATTTTGCAAAATGAGTGTGTTCTTGCTTCAGCCCAGGGCAATCTGCAATCCAACCTATTACCACCCAAGACAGCACATTTAAAACAAGAAAGCTACAACTATAGTATATGACACTCCAAGGCTTCTTGGTTAATACTGGGTTTGGCACAAATGTGAGGTTTCTAGGCCAGAAACCAAAACTGGCAGTAATCTGCCATGATATTTCTGGTGCAAAGGCCACAAGGAAAAGGCATTTGGTCATAAGAACCAATCCAAGGCAATTTCTAGTACCACCAGCTCTCTCAGCATTCTTTTCATTGCACGGTACACAATGATGAACGATAAAAGATGGCAAAGATCATGAGAAAACACTTAAAATCTACAAAAAGTAGCATCCACACAAGATTTCCCTTCTCCCTCTTAAAATTCAGATTTAATTTTATACTCCAAAGCAATTAAAATATCCTCCTGAAATGTCAGCAGTGCCGTGAATATGAGGTGGGGAGTCTTTAGCCAGGAACTCATCTCATCAAAGCAATGCTATTGGGAAGTTTTCCCAACAGCTCAGGTACAGCATTTTCCTCATGTTATCACTGACTGAAGGAAATAAAGCTGATTGTTACTTGTAAGATGCAATTTCTTGACAAATCACAGGCGTAAGTAGTCATGGATTGCACACTGATTTTAGCCTTTCTTTAGGATTATGTGTAAGAGGTGGCAACACGAGAAATGAGTAACTTACTACAGAGCTCAGACAGAGGTAAAACAGCTGATGCATTCAAGGAACCAGATGTTCTTGTGAGTACTTGCAAAACTGAGTTGAAGCCATCTGGTCTCAATGCTTTGCCACTTGGAAGATGTGATACTGCATCCTCAATTTCCTCTGTTGATATTGCTGACTCTAATTGAGGTTCATTTCCTTCTGAGGGTCATGGTGGTTTTAAGTTCCTCCCAGAAATTACAGCCGGATTCAAAAGTGACAGGAAAAGTGAAAGGAAGTTTAAATAAAAAAAGAACCAAGCCCTGTCACTTATTCATTCCCCATGTAGCCCAAGCATTGGAAAGGGATCATTAGGTATCAGTAACAGCCTGACTCCTCTAAACCTCAGTTACAGGTGACACTTTGTGGTATTGACACCAGGAGGCTGGGGAGCAATGAAAGCACTTTGGCTTGCAAAGCCCAGGGAGTTATTTTAAGACCTTCTGCTCTGTGTCTAGGGCACCCCTGGACACTTGTGCCTGCCAGGTTATTATCTCCCACCAGATGCCTGCTTCACAGGGATTTCTCAGGTGGTGCAACACTCCCAGGGCAGCCCTGCCCTTCACCTTTCCATGAGCTTGCCAAGGGTTATCACCAAGTAGCAGGGCTGTGGAGACAGCTCTGCTGGCTCACTAGGGTTTGGCTACACCTGGCCCACTGGAGACCAGCAGCTTAAATCTTTGAAAACTTCTTTGAAACCAGAGTGCCCTTATTTTATCAGTGCTGAGGCCTTAGCAATACACTCCAGCTCCATGTTTATGTACAGCATTTGCAAATCCTGCCCTACATCTTCTGGCATGTTATTGCTGCCTTCCAATGTACTTGCCCTCTCTGCCTCACCACTCAGTATAAAGATGCTCCACCAGGATAAATGCCAACTGCCCTTCTGGGATATTTGCAGCAAAGCTGCTTTTGGGCTGGATGGTCCCTGTGTTCCTTCTGTGTTGGGTTTTCCTGAGATATATTTTTTCTCTTATTTTATATTTACATATATCTATGTACACAAACAATGGGACAGGAATGCTGGAGTAGCTGACTCAAAGCTTTAGCCCATCACAATCATCTTTCTCATTTTACAGAACCAAGCAAGGGAGGTGGAACAGCTTCAGCTGCCAGCACAGCAGATGAAATTCTCTTTGTTATAAAGTCTTTTACCAACTTTCTAGGCAACAGAAAGCGTTTGCTCAAGCCAATTAATAAAGCCACACGTACATCTTGCTTTGAACAATGCTTGCTTGTAATAGCTTAAAAAAATGAATAAAGCTTTATTATTAACCTTACATATTTCTACTGTCTTGCTTAACATATTTTCCTGAGGCCAGTCTCTACAGCTCCCAGCCCTATTGTTTCTCGTCCTTGTATCTTCAGCATTCTTGCATATCTCCATCCTGAGATTTGCTTTCACACAACTTTCTAAGAGTTTTATATTTTTTCTATTTCTCACACTTCTGGAAGTGGGCTCTGCTGCAGGATCCCCTAATGCCACACCTGGGCACACAGGCAGTGTGAACACTGTACTGTATTTTCAGTACAATCTGCTTGGAACAGAGCTTTTGATTTCTGGGTCTTGGGAGTTTATCTTAAAAATCAAATGGGCCACATAAAGGAAATGTCAACTTAATGGTTCATGAAAACAGTTTCCTGGAGAACAAACATTAAGTGTTCAGCATAACTGAACATGAAATTTTCTGCTCTGGAACAGGCTATGTATGCAAGTTTGCACAGAAAGGCCATCTAGAAGATGGAGCTGGCATAATAACACTGACACCTGCAAAACAATCTGCTTTCTCTGGGCAGATTCAGGTAAATCAGGACAAAGAATTTTTGACACTTCTGAAGTCTGCAGCATTATTACTGGAAAAATGTTCTAGTAACAGCTCATTCTCCATGTCTGGGCTTCATCTTCCAGAATTAAAGCAAAGAAAGAAGTTAGGCTTTTGTTGCTGCAGCATTCCCAACCCTCCTCCACAGTATTTCATGCAAGATTGAAGACCTTCCAAATCTGGATTCTTCCTTACTTGGGAAAAATCCTACCAAGAAGAAGCAGTCACTAACATTCCCTGCTGCCACGCCATTTCTGTAATGGCAGGTTTCTTGCTTTGTAGCTCCTTATAACAAAGCAGAACAAACCTCACAGCACGTCAGGACTAGAAGTGTGCCCATGTTCTGGGAACACACTTCTGTTCCCATGTGAGTGCATATTGTTTCAGGAGAGCTTTGATGACATGGTGTCAGAAATAAACCAGCAGAGAGATTGCTCCTGTCAAGTAATCACAAACACCTAATTTTAGTGCTGCAGGATGTTCCAGCTCTAACAAGGACCAAGCAGAGGGGAAGTTGTACACATCCCTGCAAAGTTCAGGAAGAACAAGGTGAAATCTTAGGTGAACTGAGGCCGCTGGTGTTGTAGACTGAAATCTTATAATTTATGGCTTAAATATCTTCATTAAGGACTTTTGCCTGTTATAGCAATACTGTATAAAAGCTGCAGAGAAAAACACCAAACCCCTGAATGGGTTCCTGGACTGCATGTTGATAAGATAAAGTAATAACTCAGGGCTGGGGGAGAAGAATACATCACAGAGGGATCAGGCTTAGCACCTTGGGCTGGAGACCACAGCTCTGGGGTTATCAGCTGTGAGACTGGCATAGACCCTCACACCAAAGGGTGGGAGAGAGGTAAATTTTGGGTGTGTGGTGAAAAAGCCTCTGGTCAGAGGGAGTGAATGCCCATCCTGTGCTGTGCAGAGCTCAGCTGTGGGGCCCCTTCACCCCAGGAGCAGCTGCATCCATGTGAAGGACGGCAGAGGGGTGTCATGGCCCATCAAAGGCCCCCCCAAAGGATGCTCAGACCCTGCACATGCTGCAACAGAGTCCTGCAAGGGCAGTGTCAAAATTGCCCATCCCAGGGAAGGCATGTGAGTGTTCCTACCTAGCCCAAATGTGTATTAATCCACTGGATTCTATAATTTTTGGTGGCAAGGCTGCAGGGGACCTTCACCACCAAGAAGACCAGATGGAGGGGAGCAACAACATGTCATTGGGACCCTTGGAAGGGTGATAGGTTTTTATTTACCCTATCACTCTCTCCATGCACACCATGCACACCTCTTTCTTTCTCTTCCTACCTTCCTTCCTCTCTTTCTTTCTTGCTCTCTTTCCTTCTTTCTTGCTCATTCTTTCTTTTTCTTTCTTTTGTTCTTTCTTTCATTCATTCTTTCTCTTTCACCTCTTTTACTGTTAAATAAAATGTATCAAGTTTTTAGGCACCAACATCTAACCTCCTTTGGTTTTCATTGTGTTTTTTGGGTGAATTTCAAACTTTTCTGGGCTCGATCTATCTTATCCACAGAGGCTTAGCTTCCTCTGGTCTTCTGTGTTAATTTGGATCATAAGAGCTGTGCAGAGTGCTAGAGTTTTGGCCTCTTGAGAGTCAAAAAACTGATGAGCATCCCTTGAGAATGCCATGTCTTATGCCCAACTGCAGCTTCATTGGGAAAGTGGGTTGGGGAGGTTGTGGTAAAAGTCAAGGGCCTGGCATTAAGAAAATGTTTTTCTTGAGTTCCTGTGGAATTTACCAGAATCCTTCTAAAGCATTGGGAGATGCAGGCTTGGACCTAATGGTCTGCCCTGACTCCAGTGCTGCACCATGTGCTGCAAGCCCCAGTGGAAGGGGAGGTTTTACCATCGTGTTCTCACTTCTCACACCAGAAGCAGCACATTCCTCATTAACTTTTTCAATGTGACATCACAGAAAACTCAAATCTAACAAATCACTCCAATGACAAGCCACCTGAGATGACTAATTCCTGAAATTAATTATAACACTGGGAAGAGAAAAAAAAAAAAAAAAAGTGATGTAGGAAACTTAAAACTCTCTTAGTAGATAATGTCTCTCCTAAACCAAAAAAAATGGAGGCAGAGAAGACAGCATTTCCAGGGTGGCCACACCAGCAAGAAAAACGAGTATTTGTTAGTTTTACTATCACTACTGCAGTGTAACTGCCTAGGACTCACTGATTTAAAAACAGTAGGAGATACTGGGTTTTGGCTAAAGCCTCAACAAACTTCAGTGGTGCAGTATGAGGACCACAGCCTCAAAGGAACAGGAGATTTTATCATTATTATGTATTTACCAGCTCTTCTGACAAATTCTGCTGCATCCAGAGAGTGCCAAAATAGCTATGCTGGTTCTGCTGGCCCAACACTGTTTTCTGCACTGACTGGTTTGGCCAGTGAAATATCTCCACCACCCAGGACTGAATTGCTGCAGGAGAGAGATAAATTTGTATGTGATATTTTGATTTGGGATTAAATCATTAGTATTATCTGGCCTAGTTTCCTGAACCAGTAAGTGAAGACATGTTGTTGTAGATGAGAAAATAATCCAGCTGTAGAGCTGCTACAGAGAGAAACATGGGAAATAGTTTCATAACCATGTGAGGTGAAGCCTGCAAGTCCTGTTTTCAGGAGATTGGAAATTCTGAAGTCTGACTTCATTGTCTTTTAAGCTGAAAGTCAAAAATTTAAATTCCTCTGGCAAAAAAAGAGATCCCTTTGTTGGATCACTTGAAGCATTTAATTTCAGCAAATGTAAATATTTCCTTTGGATTTGCCCTGGGAAAAAATTAATATATATTACAAAGGAAAATATTCAAAGCAAAACGTATTTTTAAATAAAAATCTGAGATAGTGCATCGGCAGAACTGTCCTGGGAGAGTTAGGAAATCCCCAAAGTAACTTCTGCTCAAACAGCCTCCCCTGCAAAACCATTCCAATTCTGAGAGGAGCACATATTGCCACTGAACATGATTCACTTGCCACTTAGACAGTCTCATGGCCCAAAAAAAGCCCACAGGACAAGCCCTGAAATGAGCTCTCCTTCCACCAATTAGGCTCAAAACACTCTCTAGGGCATAATGAAGAACAGAAGAGCATGTTCCCAGCTGGGAGTGAGAAAAAGGGATAACTGCTAAAACAGGAGAATTACTGCAAAGGGAATATTTAGTATATTACTTAATTAGAAGGGTATTTTCTGCTCTTTCTTGTTAGTTTACAGTACTCAAAATGTCTGGCAAAAAGTAGAGTGCATGAAAACTGAAACAACAGGTTTAACATTTTCATCATGTTCACAACTAACTCTAATTAAGATCTTTTCTCAAAATGTGAAGAACTAAAAAGAAAGTGTGCATTATCTTGGGAAACTAAAAATATGCTTCCCCAGGCAATAGTAAGGTTGTCCTGTCAGAAAGCTCCCTCCTGCCTGGAAATCTTGACAGGAGAATATGATGATGACAAGATATTAGCAGTAGCACAAAACCAGCAGAGAGGACTGAAATAAGACACACCATGAGAGAATGAACTGCATTTTCTCGTTATCATTTTGATTAGAAATGCATAAAAAGCCAAGAAATGTTTCCTCATTACCTTTTCACAAGAAAGGTCATGGAAGGGCTTCCTGATGTCTTTAAGACAAAGGATGACAGCACTGCGTGATAAATACTTATTTTCATGATATTTGCCTGAGACTTTCAAATCTTTAGGAAGTTTGGCATGCTCACTCTGAGTAAATTCCAAGCCATTTGTTAAAGATAATGCACAAAAAATTTTACACAGCAAGCTTTCAAGATTTAAGGAGACAGACAAAATAGCTGTCAGGGCAGCTAAGAAAAGTTCCTAATGTGATGATGCCTTTTTGGCCCTAATAACTTAGAGAGTAGTTTGTTCTCACTGAATTTGCCTCCATTTTACTAAAAGAACAACATCTGGAGCCAGGTGTTCACCACCTGTGCAAAGAAATCCTTTCTTTTATCTCTTAGAAATCAATCTTGTACTTAATTCACTGAGTGCCCCTTGCTCTAGCATCTCAGCATTTAGTGATCAGTAATTCTAAATTCGACTCATCCATCACCTTCCTGATTTTTCAACTGATAATCACACAGCCTTCAACTCTCCAAAGTGAAGTCTCAGACTTTTTAGACACTCTTTATAAAGCAGCAACTCCATGCACCTGGATCATTTGCCTTTCTCAGTTCCTGCTGTAATTCTACAAGAGCCTTCTTTGGATGTAAGGCCAGTATCATAGGTTTGTGTTCTTAATTATAGCTCTAAATGGTCCAGTTGGACTAACTTGCCTTTGAAAAAGTACTAAACAAAGTGTATCATGGACCATCTCTCAAAGGGAAATAGAAATGATGTTTCCTGCATTCCTGGTCTTCATCTACTAAAGCCAAACCATCTCTGATCTTTCCCTGATAAAGAGAACCCCATTTCCCAAGCTAAAATCCCAGTTTTTCCAGAAGTCCTGTGGTTTACTGACCCCTAGTCTCTCGAGGGTTTTTTTATTTACTATACCACACATTTTGTGATACAGTAACTTTGGACACCATGATACAACAGGAGCTGAGAGCTTCAATTCTGAGCGACCCATAAGACCCAGGTGTAATTTTCTTGCTATGCCCCAAAATTGTCTCCTCCCTTGGGCAGGTTATCCTTATCCTGGCACTACAGACACAGCAGCAAGTGTCTGACTCCTGAGGGTGCTGCACAGCTATAGACACTGACAATGTGAGTGTCCAAACCAGCAGGTAGAAAAATAACAGCTGCTTCATCAGGCAAGCAGGGCAAGTCTTGAAGGATCCCATTTTAAACCCTCTCTCAAAGGGTCCCTGGGGCCAGGAGAACAAAAAACATCATCTTAACCTCAAATCATAAGGTGCATCCTTTGCATTCTGCCTGGGGAAAGGCTGCTCTGCAGGAAGAAGAAAAATGCTTCACCCTGTGCACAGCGATGGTGGAGGGGAAACAAAAACCATCTCCTGTTCTCCTGGGGATGTGTGTGAGCAGCACCCAGGAATTATTTGTTTTTCCATTCTGAACAAAAACCATCTCCTGTTCTCCTGGGGATGTGTGTGAGCAGCACCCAGGAATTATTTTTTTTGTTCCCATTCTGGATATGCACATCACAGCAGCTCTGGGGAGGATCTTTCATCTTCCTGCTGCCTGCTCTGCCCAGGGATGGGGATCCTCAAGACCTTGGGCCTCCCACCACTGCAGCAGAGGTTCTGCTCTAAAACATAAGATTTTATTTTATTTTATTTTATTTTATTTTATTTTTATTAAGTGCTCTGATTAACTTGCAAGTCTGCTCATTGGCTGAACAACTAATATGCACCTTGGCTCCTTGCCCCAGGAGGAGATCTTGCTGTCTTCAGCTCCCTAAGAAACTGGTTTATTCATACCCACATTGTCCTGTGCAAGGCAAATGTGATTGCTTTTAATATAACATTAATATTTTGAAGTTTTGATTACCATTATGGGAAAATAACTGAGGTTTTTTGGGTTTTTTTAATATGTTGATTACTCATCTCTGTGCATAGCCTATGAAGAGTGTAACAGCAAGATATTTTCAAAACTAAATATCTATTTCTTCTTGGTAAAGGGTTTATCAAACCTTAAAAATCAAAGGAGAAAGAGCAATCATTATCTTTCAAAAAAAAAAAAAAAAAAAAAAAGGTTACCACAAAGTAGCAGACACAGCTCTTTCCCAATACCAAAAATGAGAAATAATGCACTTCTTGCACTTTCAGTTAAGAAGCAATGTCCCCTTTAGCTTCCTCCACTAAAGAGACACTCAGTGTTGCACAGTCTTTCTCAAAAGCTGATTTCCACCTCAAAGCAGGCTGCAATCCACTATATGCATAAACATTTGGGTTCTGAAGACTTTTGTACAAGATATAGAGAAATGCAGGAGGAAAAGGTAATGGAATAAAAATACACAAGAAAATATTCTGTTTATAAAGTTGGGTTTAAATTAGAGCTGCTATGTTTATAGCATTCCTTACTCTTTTCTTCATTGAATAATTTTTTTCCTTGAAGCTTTTGAGCTCTTTTATTTAAAAATAAAAACAAAAAGGATTGATGACTCTGATATTCCCACTCCAATGATTCAGTCCAAAAAAATAAAAAAACTTCCCTTGTGAATTTCAAAAATTTTTCTTCTTAAATTGAAGACAATATTCTGTAGCTATCCTAGGGGCTAGAGTTTGAAATTGATGCTTTTGTCTATTTTCCTCCAGTTCTCACAGAAGAAATGAACCAACACCCTTAACAGTGTAAATCTAAAATGTTTTTATTAGTATTATTTTCATGTCTGCAAAAGAAGAAAGAAATGAAAAGTCCTATTTTGGTGTAACCTTCAAATAAAAACTGCTAAACTTACCACCAGTGAGAATTTCGAAATACAAGAATGACTTTCAGACAGGTAGAAAAAGAACATTTGACTAACAAATAGAAATTGCTCATACAACACCTGTGTTATAAATAACATTATTGACTTGTCAACCTGTAATTAAGCCCTATTGTTTTGATTGCTTTAACTCTGCTGCTGTATACACAAAATCCTCTGCTGCTTTTTCAGAAAACCGAGAATAAACACAAGCAGAAAACTGAAAAAACTCCTCAAAACTGGAGGAAAGAAAACCTATAGAAACTTGAAAAAGGATGTAAGGTGGATTTTTCCCTTTGAGAGGGAAAAGCCTCTAGAGTGAAGGCTGGCCAACATATGAAAATATTTCAACATCAGGCAAGGGAAGATGAGGCAGCAAGTGCTGGAGGCTCCAGAAAAATTCCTTGATCCA
Source organism: Cichladusa arquata (assembly GCA_026413545.1). Lineage (NCBI taxonomy): Eukaryota > Metazoa > Chordata > Aves > Passeriformes > Muscicapidae > Cichladusa > Cichladusa arquata. The sequence goes on along the minus strand of JAOTQP010000362.1, from coordinate 3,628,494 downwards.
TGAGAAAATTCCTTGATATATGAGAGGCAGCTCTTCAGAATGGCTCTCCTGCACCATCCCACCCAGCACAGAAAAAAGCTTCACCAGCACCTGCCTAGAAGCATTGCTCACCCTGCTTCCCAAACCAGGGACATGATGCCACAGACATTGAAATTACTGGTCCAAGGATGAAAAAAATAATAATAAATAAAAGGAGTAGTTGTGTTCTACACAAATGAACCATTTTAGAAGGCAGTTGTAGCACATAGAAACACTCAAGGCAGCAAACTTTATTGACTGATCTGCATCACTACCTGCCTGTTTCATTGCTCAGCAGCTCCCCCAGTATATTGTTTCCTTTAACTTGCTGTTGACAAAAACCACTTTTCATACACAAGATTAAACACTGAGAAAAATTCACAGCTCTTGGAACGGGCTGTTTTTTTCTCAAACTGTTTTGACTCTTTCAAATACGAACTGCCCACCTCTCCTTCTCACTTGCTCAGCACAGCACTCTGTGTTTAACCTCCTGGGGTGGGTTCTGCTCCAAGCCCAATATTTTGGGCCATGCAACTGAACTTGGGGAGTCAAGAGACTGTCTAACAGAAACACAGAGACCTGCAGTGTCTGTGGAAACCCACAGCAAAGGATGTATCACAAAAAAATGACCAAAGGACAAACCAGGAGGTGACAGTTCAATGTCAGCAAGGCAAAGGGACACAGCACCCAGACTTGTGGGAGCCACAATTCCCACACCATTATTTGGAAATATTTGTCAGCTAGGATGTACTGGAAAAGGACAGTGTAAATTTAGAGGCCTGCTTCAGATCTCTCAGCAGGGCTGGAACCTCATGGGGAAATGCCACACTTCATTCCTCTAAAGAAATGCAGCACTGATAACTTCCCCACCAAAGTAAGCAAACAGTTGGCAAAAGCAGGAACTTCACAGATCCAATATTTTCAGCTGCAAACATTTTCTTTTAATAGTTACACCCAGATGGTGGAGTTAGCATTGCACCATCCACACCAGAACAGCCCATTTTTCCTACTAGGAGCAAATGCAGTAGCAGCCTGATGCTTCCCTGTGCTCACACAGCCTGAAGTGCCACTTAGAACACAGAGCCAGCATCTTGATTTTCTTGAATCTTACAGCCTTGTGAGGTTGGCCAGTGTTTCATTTTGTGTTTCTTAACCTTCTGTATGACACAGATATTTACTCTGGAGAAGAAGCCACCATGTGAGTCAACATTAGGTGGGTTTGTGCTGCCCTGAGTGCTGCAGCCTGGATCTGTGCTTGCAGAGCTGGCTCAAAGCCCTCAGCACAATCCCTTTGGAGAAGCCTGGTGTCCAGCTCCGTGTGTCCCTCCCCACACCTCCCAGCTCAGCTTTTCACACAGACCAGAACTGGTTTTGGGGAGCAGCAGGGTCTGCCCAGTCCCATTTGCCACCTCAATTAGAACAGCTGCTCTGTGGGAGATCAGAAGTGTCAGTCTGGGATCCAGGACACACTCCCTTCCCCAGCCCTGATTAAAGCATTTCTGTTCTCTGTGCAAAGAGCTGCTGTGCCTGGACTGCTGCCTCCCACCAGCCAGCCCAGCAGGAGAGCCTGGAACATCACAGAGGTGCTCACATCAGGAGCCCCTGGCTCACTGCACAAGGCCAACACTTCAAAAAAAGTAACATCTTTTTAGCAAATATACATCCTTCTGCTCGAGATGGAATGTTAGGTTGTCCTGCCTAATATTCTTATAAGAAAATGATGGAAAGACAGTCCTGGGAAAACTTTGGGGGTGAGTAGCTGTGTGCAGGGAACAGCTTCTGATGTGTTGAGGTCAAAATGGAGCCCTACAAGGAGCCTTACTGTGATTCTCCACAACTGCTGCCTGAGGGACAGACAGGAACATTCTCATCTGTTTTCAGACAATGTGAAGGTGTAAAAACCCCTCAAATATACAGAGGAATAAAATTAGAATTCCAATGGTCCTGACATATCCAAAAAAAGAGTCTGAAAAGAACAAAATTCACGGGGACGAGTGCCAAGGACTATCCTCAAACAGAAATAATCCACTGTACAAACACTGAATGAGAAAGAGGAGCAAGAGAGTGCTTTCAGGAGAGCATTTTGATCCTCAGCCCTAAGATACCATCATGAGCTGTGAGACTTTATCACAAGAAGAGGTGAGCACCCCTCTGCAGTGTGCAGAGAGGCACAGAGGCTGCAGTGGTGAGATAATCCTTTCACACTGCTCAGCCTTGGCACGTTGGCAGCTGAGTTTCAGCACTGCACTTCAAAACAAGGGGAATCCAGAGAGAAAACCCGAAGAGAAAAAAATGAGAGGTGAGCAGGGACCTATAAGGGCAGGTAGAAATAGAATTGCTTGGTCTAAGGAAAAGAAGATGGAGGAGGAAGGTGATAAAAGTCATTCCTGCATAGAGAGGGAGTAATCTCCTTCCCTGACCATGGTGAACAGATGTAGAGATGCAGCAGAAGGAGGAAGGGGACCTTTATTAGAGCAAAGGTTTCAAAAGAATTCTTATTTATGTCATTGGGCCAAGATTTTTCAGGAGCAATAAACAGTGCCAGAAGGGGGTAAGTCAACATACTGAGAAGGGGTCTTATTTCTAGTGGGGAAAATAGCTGCTGCTCTTGAAAACACAAACTACTTTGAGGAATGTCAACTGTGACCTCCAAAAATTAAAGCACCTTATGAAAACAGGAGCCCATAGTAGGTCATTGTGTTAAGCTATTTGAAAAGTCATTTTCTGTTTCATGGAAGCAGAGGTTTGCTGAATGTTTCTGAAGAGAATAGCTGTTATTTATAAGCCTAAACAAGACAGGAAATATCCTACAACCTGCTATCCTGAATGATGAACAGCTGATATTCCAGGTCTAACAATTTGAAAATCACACAGGCAATCGTGCCTTTAAACAAGCAACCTCAGGATAAGTGGGGCCACAGCCAACAGAATCAAGCAATATCACAATATGATTGAGGGAGAGTAATTACACCAAATCATACAGAATTTTTTACCCACAACTATTTGCTTTTTAATAGTTTGCAATGAACCCTTTTAGGGGATCAAGGCTATATCCTCAAAAAATGTGGGCTCAGCTCCAAGATCTCCTCTCCCTGTAGCAGGGTTTTATCTCTCCTGCAAACTGAATTACATTTAGGACTAAAATATACTACTTGTGGAGCTCTTACAAGCCCATTTTGCATTAAGGCAAGCTATCATAGTATCAAAGGAACCTGAATATAAGATATCTGATTAATCATATCTATGTGAAGCAGCAAAAGCTTTAAAAGAGAACCAGCTTCCTGTAAACAGTGACTGGGACTCTTTAAACATTCTGATTCCTGGACATTCATTATTTCCCAGTAATTAAATGCTTTCCCTTCTTTTCACCCTGACTGTATTATAACTTGTGACATAAAAAGGACAAATGCTGCACTGCCTGCCACAGCTGGGGAGTAGGAAAGTTGGAGGAAGGTTCTTTTGCAAAGCTGACATTTTGAGACATTCAGAGTACGTTTGAAGGAAGGCATCAAACCTGCATAGCACTGATAGGCACTGCTACCTCCTCCCTGCCTAGAGAGGCCGTGCCTTCCGTGCCTTTTCCTACAGAGCTGCTCCTCTGGCCTGCTTCATTTCCTCCCTTCCTGCTGAACACGATAAGCCCAGGGAGCAACAACATCCTTAACAGGGTTAGCAGGGCCAAGCTTAACTCTTCAGTGTAAAACTCCCACAAGTGGTTCAAGAATTTGAAGGGCTTGGCTTTGTTCTTTTTTGTCTTTTCATTGAAGATAGGTTCTGTTTCTTGCCTAGTTTTTGAGCCTTTGAGATATATGTTGTTCTGCTCTTTCTGTACCAAAAAGCCTTCTCTTTCTTTTAATCCAAAAGCTGAGCATCATCGCTTGAGCCTCACAGCTGCTGCCTGGGCTTCACTGACCAACCCCCCATTTTATACTTGGGTAAAATCACAGGGTCCAGGCAACAAGGAAGGGGGGAGTGCTTTCACAGCATTTTGAGACCCCTCTCCACATTTCTCTTACAGCAAACTTGGACTTGAATATATATCACAGTGTTTTAAAACTGCATTATTTGGGCACCTTTCCCGTGCTGTTCACCTGACCTCTAAGTTTCCATATGAAATTAATAAAGTGCATTCACTGACTTCAGTGATCTGTGACCCCAAGTTATACATCAGGTCTACCTCTGGGTTTAACACAAACATCTAATTATATTTAGCAAAAGCTTAACATTAGAACATTAGGCTGGGCAAATCTCGGCTTTTAATAAGATGTCACAGTGCCCAAAGTGCATTCTGAACCTATTAATGATTATTTCACACAGTGCTAATATCTACAGTAGGATCAGCAGCATTATTTGGAATGGAAAAACAATTAACTTGATCACTAGATGTTGTAAATTGCTTGTGACCAGCAGAAAGATGCTGGAGGAATTGGTCATTTCAAAAGCAAATGTCTGACCCATCAGAATTAGGCCATTAGCTGTTTTTTCTCCTCCATGCCATTGCTGCAGAGTGAAGTCAAGGAGCAGCTCTGGCCCTTAGGAGGGGATCTCTGAGCTGGCTTTGCTCTGAGCATGGCAGGGACAGCTTGGTTCACCCATTCTGACTGCCCAGTGTGGGGCAACACCCTCAGTCATCTCCCATTCCTGCCCTTTTCTCCCATCACAGCAGAGCAGAGGTCAGGGACGCACAAAAAGGTCACTACAAAATAATTGCCAAAGAACCTTGGAGATTTCCTTTTGTGACTCCTGCTAGCAATGAAGAGAAGGCAGGATTAATGTAATTTTTTTTCTGGGCAAAAATAACTATGATCCTGTATTATTTCATCCTTTAGCTCCTAAGAATTACAAGAGTTCATTTCAATACATGGAGCTTAAGGATCTTTTTCTTCTAACAAAAAAAAAAAAAAAAAAAAGATGCTAAGCTCCATTTCCATAAGCATTATAATCATAAGCAAAGCAATGACAGACACAAGCAAATCCAACTAAGAATTATTAGAGCCAGCAGAGGACTGTGGCTATTCTCAACTGCATTCCCAATTACTTGCAGAGCTTTGACTTCATACTGCCTTATATTTGCAGACTGGTCAGTAAAAACAAGACAGCTTCACCCCTCTCTTGGAAAGATATATAATGGGGAGAGAAAAAAAAATAATGAAAGAAACTACCACTTTTTTTTTCTTTCTTTTAAAAGCTTTGCCCCATTTGGCCATATGAAAGACTCATACAGGGCACTAGAAGGTTTATCCAGGTGCTACCACTGCCCCTGGAATGGGTGGAATGGCATTTTTCCCATTCAGTTGTCCTTTACTTGTGGCAGCCAGAGTTTCCAGAGCTGATTGCTTCCATCCATCACAAAAGAAGACCATAACTGCACCCAGAGTGCTGCTGGAACTGGATCCTCCTGCACATCCAAATGGGTAGGAAGAGGGCTGAGATGGCAGAAATGGGATTAGAAGGTGGCAGCTCTTAGGCCATCACAGCTGTGGGTGAGACTGGCACACCAGCCAGGCCTTTCACTCCTGCCATTTGCTGCAGGGTTTGCTGTGAGGAGTTCTAAAGTTTAATCCAGCACTCTCAGCTGCATATAGATAAAAGAACAAAATCCAAGTGTCAGTGCACTTTATCAAACCAAAGTGATCTGCGTAGGCATAACCACACCTGAAACACATTCACAGCACACACGCAGAAAGACATTTTAAATTGCTGCACTTGGCTTGGAAAGTTAATCAAAACCAAGGGTGCCACATGATTAGAGAATTTCAGATTCCAGTTACAACTAAAGCAGGCTGTTCCTTTTTTCAGGGCCTGTCTATCTTTCTGCTGCCAGAAAATGACAAACAAGCCTAAACAATGTGGCTGGCAATATAAAGTTTGCCCAAAGGCAAGTGTATATGGAATGACTACTTCAGATATCTCCACATATACATTATGCAGCCTAAACTTCCATCCTAAACACTTCACAGAATATTTAAGGAAAAAGAAAAAAAAGGTGGAAGAGACATGAACCTGCAACTCTGGTTTTGCCCAATGTGAACTGCACAGAAGACTCAAAATGCTTTACTACAGGTTGGTTTTAAACCAAGCCAGGGGTTCACCAAGGCATCAGTTTTCCTCTTGAAATGTTTCACTGCTCTCTAGGTCTAACATAGATTTTAACCCTGCCCTCATGCCTAAGGAGTTTCTTTGTCCTGAACAAAAACACTTGGGACTTTACAATATTCTAATAGGGGGTTGACCTGCCTCAAATTGATTTGGAAAGTCTGGCATTTAGAAATATCTGCAAACCTCACCACCTACTCCAGACTTGGAGAAAAAGCCTCCCCTCAGCCCCATGTTGTATGTCTAATCAAAAGCACTAGACAGAAGAAATTAAAAAGTTCTTTCCCTAGGCATTATTTTCCAATGCTCCTTTTCTTGTTCAGCTCCTTAGTTCTGTCCTCACTTCCAGTGTTTTGTGAAGCTTTGACTGGCACAGAAATTATGCTAAGCATATTTTAAAGTAGTGCTACTAATAAAATATGAAACCTACAGTTTTGGAGCATTAGAAATAATATTGCTTGCATAATTTCAGAACAACAAAACTATGACACTATTTCATTAACAAACTTCACTGCAACAGATGTGGTGATCCCTTGCTCTCCCAGATCAAAACCCCCCAGCCAAAAGCCATTCCCCACCAGCACTGCTGTGTTTGCCTTTTGCTTATCATGTGCCCTGATCAGGCTTCTTAAGTCTTGCTTTGAGGTTTTGTTCAGCTAGGAGCAGATTTCCAGGGCCAGCCAGTATTTGCAGAAACACACCATAGACTTGGGAGAGCCCACTAAAGCCTCAGAGTCCTCCCTGGATCTCACAGTGCTTGGTAGGGTTTTAGCTGCCCTTGGGAGACGATGACTTTGCTCCTGTGTGCAGCCAAATCAACAGAGCATATTTGCTGCTTTTTTACATGCACATGCAGTGGCCATTTGGCCTTAATAACTAGCAGTGTTTTGCACAACCAGAGTTTCACAGCTGCCCATAGCTCTGTGTGGATATACAAAGCAAAGCCTCTGAAGACACACCCTGACCCTAAAAGACTTTTATCACATCCTCTGGGTGAACCTGTCACTAACACTCTGTGCTGAAGCTGCTTGCTGAAGCCTTACCTCCTGCTGGAACCCCTTTTTTAAACACACTTGTTGCCTCCATGCCTCCTGCAGGAACCTTACTTCTAGGGGTTAAAGGCTCCAGCACGTTGCCCACACTCCCTGCCACTAAGAGAGAACAGAAATGAGTAACTTATAAACTGAGTGTACTGCTCACTCTTGCCATCTCATCAGAAAATTAGAGAGGAAAAAGAAAAGCCTCAGCCTCCCCCATAATCATTTCAGATGAGTTCTTCTTTCAATTACAGTGCTGTTTTGTTCCAGCTCTTGCTAATACCCTGCAGTTTGTTCACCTGTAGAAGCAATTGTCCCTTACAGCTCTTCTCCCTCATCCCTCTTCCCCTGGGCTATTTGGGTTTGCTAGAATAGGAAGTATTAATATAGCTTTCCCACCAACTTTTGGCAAGAATATTCAGATGCTTCAGCAGCTGCCTTGGCTTCTTAAGAACTTAGTAATCCTTTAATCTCCAGACACTTTTTTTCCCCCCCATAAAAGATTCACAAGCAAAACAAATGCAATATGGATCAAAAATTCAATCAGAATGCTTAAAATGCAATTACATTCATCAGGGTGTTGTGTTAGGTCGGGTATTAAATCTGGGGTTTATTCAATATCCTCTTTTATTATAAAGCAGTATTTTTCCACTCTGTAAATCATCTGATCCCTAGGCTAACGTCCTCTTTGCCCAAAACATACACAAAACATGGTGGGAGATAGCTGGTTAGAAATTCATGCACAAGATCACTCCTGTGGAGACATGAGGAAGGACAAATAAGATAGGGAGCAAAGATATTTCTACTGGAGCAGGGAGGCTAATTTCAGAACTGAAGATTCCACAGCTATGGCTTTAATAAGTAGTTGTCAAATGAGTTCCTTCTTGAATTCCATTTCCAAAGCAAATCCATGTCTCTGCCTGCACCTTTCTGTGAGAATTTTCCCCTCCATCTTGCAGTTTTAAAGGAGTTCTGAAATTTAATCACCTTGTTTTGCACCAGAGCTCTCTGGAAATTTTTGAACCCAATGGATGTTTCTTAGGGGAATCCCAAGAACTTTGCAGGCACAGGGTATCAGCACCCTTAAAGGCTCCTGATGTCCTTCAAGGGTCTTCAAAACCTATGGAGTCAGATTTTCAACTCCTCAGAAGCCCACTGCTGCACCCTCTTCCAGCTGAGACAACTGCATTTCTCTTCCTGGGCTGTCTGCTGCAACACACTGCCAACTGGGAATATTGGAAAAGAGATTTCTGAAGATTTTAAGAGTTTTCCCAAGAATACATCTTAGTGGAGTTAAAGCCAACTGGAAGATCAATTTCGAAAAAATTATTTTTGAAATAATGATCCCAAGTGTTTGTTAACTTGAATTGAGAGTATTGGCATTTCCATTTCACCTGCTAGAACAACTTATTTGAAAATAGAGGTAATTTTGGGTGATATTAATTTCCCTGATTTAAATTTGTTGACAATGATTCAATTCCCTCAATTAAATGAAAGAAATCTGTCAACATCAGCCCAAATCTACATAAAATCTTGATTTGATGACTCTTACAATTTTTGGGGGAGTGCAGGGGCCACTGTGGCCCCCTGTTCCCAGACCCATTTCTCTCCTGGCTGCAGAGAAGGGACACACAGGAGCCAGCCCAGAGCTGCCCTGAAGCCCTGTGAGATCTGAGCTTTCTTGTCAGCTCTTCTGACAAGAAGGATGAGAGCATTCTGCACGAGGGAATTGTGACTATCATTTCCAAATGAGCAATAAACTATAAAAAGGTGTCAACCTAGCCAGATGGAATAATTGCTACATTGCTTCCAGTTAGAGAAACTACTGCTGTTCTGTAATTCTCTTCCGTTTTTCTTTTCCTTTTGTTTGCAAAGACCATGAATCAGAAGGAGAACTTAGGTCTCCAAGCAAATAGCTCTACAATGAGCATAATAAAACCACTTTTCTCATTTCATAGCTGAAATCATACATGGAAAAGATGGAGGATGTTTGTTTTCTGACACAGATGTATTAGTGACTAGCAGCAGTGCAAACAAAATGCAGGAAAATTTGTATTAAATATATATATATTTATTCCTGCATGCTTATAAGCATGAAACATAACATATAAAAAAATCTGCTAAATAGAGAAAGGTTTCTTTGATAAACTGGTTCCATATAGCTAAATCAAATAGCTCAGAGCCTGACTTCCTTCCCAATGATAAAAATTTTAGCTTTTTCAGCTACTAGCTTATTACTGTCACACATGGAAAGGGCTATTCCTGGTTTACAGACAAATGAAAGTACTTTTTGCTTCTAAAAACTCCCTTGAAAAAATAGTGATTTTTTTTTAATTAAAAAAATTAAATCTCATGAATTTAACTGAAGAAGGTTATAGACTTTCAAAAAAACATATGTAGTCTGTCAGAAACATGAAGATCTCATTAGGGCTCTTTGATTAGGTTGGTGAATCCCTTGTATAGCACAAGTGATTTCAAATCTATTAAATTTTTCAGGGAGATAAGGGTTAGCTGAATTCCCTGCCAGCCAAAGTCACTGAGAAGCAGGAGACTAGCAGATGAGTTGTTCTGGCCACAAATCCAGGTGGGAAAGGTGATTCTTCCATGCCCTCAGAAGCTGGTCTCCAACAGCACCATTTCCCTGGCAGAGATGTTTACACAACTCAGAGGTATTAGATAGACAAAATGGGTCATGGAAAAGAGCCTCAGTGTTAATAACAGTCGTACTCATTAAGTTCAGTAAGCAGATGAAGAATGAAATCAGATGCTCCCAGGAAACACAACTTGCTTAGATTTCACCTTCTGTGGCATCCAATTTATAAAAGCTTCCTTTATACTATGCTTCATTTTCACATTCCTTGCTTTCTCCTGCCTGAATCCTCTTCATTTCTGTCAGGGTCATTGCTGAATTCCAATTAAATCATAACGAAGAGTGAGAACAAAGGGAAGAGCGACACAACCAAAGCAGACCTGAGCAGGTGACAATTGCACACCGCTGCTCTCATAGGAGGTCGTTTAAAAGTAACTCGTCAAACAAAAGAATTAATTACAACACGTCTTCAGTGAACCCCGGACAGGATTTCATGGCAGAAAAACCTCTATGTCCAACATAAATCTAAAGACAGGAAAAATAGCTTTTACCCAAAACACTACTCCTGTAGCTATATCTGGAAAAAAACCCAGCTTCAGTCAAAGGGGCACTCTGAGAGCTTTGACTCAAGCAAATACAAAAGCTTAAGAGACAAAGCATGAGCAGTAAAGGAGCACAGAAACAGTCAACACAGCTCAGTCTAGGTTTCTCCTATGTCCTTCCCCCTTCTGTTGTTACACAACGTTGGGAAGAAGTGCCTGATTTTGAAGGAAATGGATTCCTGCCAATGGGGAGCTGCGGCAGATTCATGCTCAGAAGAGCAGTGTAGAGGTGAAAGCACCAACAGTACTCATGCCTGCTACACTCCTGACTGCAGCAGGAACGTCCACAGACCAGCCAGCAGTCTACAAATGTATTTATTGTTCCTTGTTTCATGCTTGTGCTGTTAGTCTTTCTCATCTGTGTGATAAAACCCGTGAGGAGGGGAGTTACAGTGAGCATTAGTCTGTCTGCTCCATGTGCCATCACTAAATCAACCAACCAGCCCCATACTCACTGGAAATCTCCCTCAGCACCTTTTCCTGGGGTCTGCTCAGTTTATAGTACAAAAGGGAATAAAATACAAATCTTAAGTCATCCCATTCCAGGGATGAGTGAGCATTTTGGGATGGTACAACTGTTGCACCATAAACAGCTTGTTACAGGAGGGGCACTACTTTCTAAATTATTTCAATAGTTCTTCATTGTACACATCTCTATATATTTCTTAAAATAGCTTGAGGAAAAAAAAGCAGATGTCTTCAGTGAATTGTTGATCCTTTGATAACAAAGCAAGCAATTTCTGGAACAGCCTGAGGGAAATTCACATTAGGTTTTAAGCAATAAAGCAAATTAGCACCATAGCTTGAAAGGTTAACAGACAGAATAATCCCATGTAATAGTAGGAGAAGAAGATGAAATGATTAAAAAAATCAATTTGTTGCTATCTTGTGATGTTGTTTATTATCAATGATAGCATAAAATCACTTCCCTCTGCATTCCATAAAGAATTCCTGCACACAGAGTATGCATGACCACCTGCCCTGGGCAGGTGGTACAGAGGATGGACAAGGCAGGTGAAATGAAGGCATGGAGACACAAAGGGGAGTGGGACAGAGGGGCTGTAGGGACACCACAGCCAGAACCACAGCCTTTGATGATGCAAGGCCTTAACCTGTGACCCACAGAGCCTCTCAGAGACACCCAGAAAAACACAGCTGAACCCCCTCCCCCAGATGCCCATCTCAGGCATCTGCAGAGAGCAGTGATGTGCAAAAGGCTTTTGCTCTGCCACTCAACATCAGCAAGGATTCCTTGGTCCCCAAGCACAGAAAGCCTCCCTTCTCCTGCAGGCTGGTGACCAAGGAGAAGGGAGCAGCTTGTGGATGATGTGAGCTGGCAAGCTGTCACACACACACGGGCGTTCCAAGTGGGGCAACCAGCTGGGCTGTGCTTGCTGGCTGAGCTGGCTCACTTTGAGCTACTTAGGTACCTTTCTAAAAGGTGCTACTCTCCTGCAGATGAGCAAGCTTTATCCATGCTCCCAGTCCCTGAATGTGCTTCAGCAAGTGCTAGACCTGGGCTAATGCATTCTGACACAGAGTGTTACTGGGCAGAGACAGCTCAGACTCAGCTGTGGGCATGAGCAGAGCAAACTCACACAGACCTGCCAGAGGCTGCAGACACAGCTCCAGCCACCCTGCAGTTAGCAGTGTAAGCACATCTCCTGCAAAGGAGTCACGTCTGATTAATCCTCCAGCACTCCTTCACTGAAACACCAGGCAGAAAATGAGACTGAGCCATTCTTCTCTGAAAACCACCTAACACCCCATCATTACTCAAAACACCTTCAGAGTTATCACCTCCCACTTCCTGTCACCACAACCTTCCAGAGAGAAGGCATATGCACAAGAACAAAAAAGCAGGAAATCTCCATTTTCCCCAGAGCAGACCCCCTTCATCTTCCCACCACAGCTCACAGGGGTTGTCTGACTGTCAACACAACACTGAATTCACATCACCTTTCCCTCCAGGCCCCTGAATCTTCCTCCCCAACAAGCACTTGAAAGGATGATGGGCACAGCCACCACAAACATTTTCCACAAGGCTCAGCTGAGCCACCTTTCTTTGGGAGCTTTGGGCAACCAGGATGAAGATAGAGCCAAGGCTGTCCTGTCTTACTGCTGTACCTGTGGGGGACCCTCACCCAGCACCCTCCTGTGCCCTGAGCATGCTTCAGCTCACTGGACTTGGGGGCTACAACTTCAGCTCCTCTTTGATTCCAAGATACCAGCTCAGCAGCTTCAGAAATTCTGATTTATTTCAGTCCCTTGGTAAGCAGCTGCAGTTCAAATAATAGAGAATATCCTAATCAGACACCTCTGTGACACAATGGCCCTTTAAGGCAACAGGTTGATCATCTTTGCCTTCAATCACAGAATTACTGGATATTTACTGGTTTTCATGCCAGGGTTGGAAAAGCTATCTCGTCCAGAAATTTACAGTTTGGTTTTCCACATGGATGTTTTTACCATATCTGAAACTCCTTGTTCCATCATCCCACAGAAGCTTGCAAGTCACAGTGTGAAAGTTATTCTCTTCCTTAATGGATAAAATATGCTTGCCCTGAAGAATATGTTTGTATAACACTAAGTCTCAAAACATGGTGGGTTTTTTTACTTTTTTAGATTTATTTTTTAGAATGAAAAGACTACAAGCATTACCTCATATGGTGGAAAGAATTTTAAAAGGGAGGCAAAGAGTAAAAAAACCTCCACAGGTGGGAGAAAAGAAAATATTTCTTTCAGCATAACCAAGACTAAGTGCAAATAACAAGAAAAAGATGAATGACACATCTCACAATGTGACACAGTAGGCATGGTGACACAGGTTATGGACATTGGTAGCTTTAGAAATGGGAATCTGCCAAGAGTTTTGTCCAGTTCCACATGCAAAAATGAAGAGCTGGAAGACTCACAGGTGATTGTGGGGGCTGCACCATCCTCTCTCAGGCCCCTGTTCTTCCTGTGAGGCTCACAGCTGCACTGGACAGGTAGGTAAGGGGTGCCAGAAAGAGAGAAAGCCTTGAACAAAACAGTGCAGGGATAGTTTTAACCCTGCCTCCTCCCCTCCTTTCCCTCCCTGCCTTGGGCACCAGGCTGAACCATGTGGGCAGCAAAACCAAGAGCGAGCCCATGGCAGCTGACTCTCATCCAATGGATGTTGCAATTATGTCAAGATAGGCACAACTGGCACCACCACCAGCCCTTTATTAGAAAACTTTTTCATGCCTTTTTTCAATGTGCTTCTTTCTGACAGCTCTGACTCCTTCCCTCATAGGCACACAGTGCTAACTCCTTTTCTTACAGACAGCTCCACACACCTCTGACTCCTTCCCTCATCTCTGCATAACTGGCTAACCCCAATTTGTCCCTTACATGATCACACATCCCTTAACTCCTTACAGGACAGGCAGCAGGCTCCATCCCAAACTACAGCAGACTCTGGATCTCAAGCTTCAACTCAAACTGCAACTAGTGGCCAGGTAGCCCACTCTTTTCTAACAGCCAAACTCATTGGGCAGGCACAGATGTTTCCACTCCTCAGTAATCAGTACAGCTGTAATTCATTGGGAGAAACTGCCTTCTGTACTGTCTTTTCAACCTATCTTCCCACAAATGGGCTATGTTACCCTGACATGGCTCTTACTTGGACCAGGACCACCAGCCAGCCTGCTGAGAGCAGTGCCTGTGTTGGGTTGATGTGGCCAGCAATGTGTATTCTGTCACCATCTGTTGAAGCCGGGTGGGGCAGTGACCCTTATCT
>JAOTQP010000362.1:3587903-3611914 GCA_026413545.1 Cichladusa arquata | reverse complement strand
AAGAACTGTTATTCCTAATTCCCATATCTTTGCCTGAGAGCCCCTTAATTTCAAAATTATAATAATAATTTGGAGGAGGGGGTTTACCTTCTCCATTTCAAAGAGAAACTTCTCCCTTTATTGGCAGACACCTGTCCTTCAAACCAGGACAGTGCCCTCTCTTCTGTCCTGGTTGTACTGGGGTCAGTTTGGGATCTCACTGTTCCTTATTTACCTTAAGGCTGTTTGTAACGAGACTTGCATATTCAGTACTCCTCTGTGGTGGGATCCTGCATTGAAAGCACATGGTTTTGTGGCTACCTGTTCCCCTAGCACACCTTCAAAGCCTTCCACATCAAAAGGTGCAGGAAGGGCTGTACTGAACAGGGGCTAGGAGGCAAACTGGCTTTGTGCACCACCGCCTGCATTTTCATTTCAGCTCCTGTGTGGAGTACAAAGAAACCAAACAGCAGCTGGGTTCCTCTGGCACTTTGAACTCAGTGGAGCTGCATGGCCTGCTTGCACTTCTGGTTTGTTATGGAAAGACAACGCTGTGGTTTCTAGTATGGAAATGAAGGTAAGGCTTTCCCAGGTGAGAAACCATGTCTTTGATAAATCTGCAACAAAGAGCCGTGCCAAGTGCTGGTCTGGTGCTTTTGTTTTAACATGGAACAAGCACAGGTGCTAGAAACTACAACACTATAGGAATAATGCAACATTGCTAAGCTATCTTTTTGCCATCTGTCAAGTTTGCAACATTTTCAAACTGCTCCCAAGCGAATTGCTAAATCATCACCTCTCTCTTCCTATGATATAATCAAATGGAATACAATTGCTAATGCAGTACATTTAACCTCTATCAGGAGTTTGTACATTTGTGCAGAGCCATAAACCAGTTGTTAGTGCGTGCCAGAAGACTTCTGGCAGCCTTCCTAAGGATTTGTCAAAAAACAATTAGGATCCCTATTGCAGCTCATGTATAGCCACAGGCCAGCTGGTGCTGGACATCTCAACCCTGTCACCAGTAGCCCTTGCAGACAATAGGAATCCAGAGCAGGGGATTCATTGCTGTGGACAAAAGCTGTGGGCTTTATTTTCCCATGATCACTTTTTTCCTCGCTCCCCAAATCACCTCCTGGCTGCTGGCTGGGTGCTGATTGCTTTAGAGGGACCAGGCCAATGTTCTGATTTAGAGAGTCCCATTGAGGCTTGAGTCACAGAATCCAAGAATCAGCTGGGTTGGGACCTTTGAGGTCATTGAGTCCAACCTATGACCCAACACCACCCTGTCAGCCAGACCAGGGCACTGAGTGCCACATCCAGGCTGTCCTTAAACACCTCCAGGGATGGTGAATCCACCACCTCCCTGGCAGCCAGTTCCAGTGCCCAATCACCCTCTCTCTAAAGAACTTTTGCCATCATATCCATTAAATATTGATTGCAAGAATTAAGCAGGAGAAAACGGCTGATCTCATAACTTTTTGTTCTCTCTTCTACATGAAACCAATGGAACCAGTTTATTTGTCTCCTACTTCCAACTTTAAAAATATTTATTCTTTTTAAGAAAGCAAACATGGAATGAGCCACCCCAATAATTGTTACCCATGGATTTGACACTGTCCTACTCATCTTAGAAAAATAATTAACTGACTCTTTATTGTGTAAGCTCTTCACATATCTGCAATTTTCTGCTTTTCTGCCCCTTGCTGATACAATTTTATCTTACAAGTTTATTGACAGTAAATACCACAAATTTTAATCTTCTCAGAATAAAACTCTGGTGCTTTGGACCCTGCTAAAGCTGTGGCTCTTCAGAATGACATAAGCTTTGTATAATGAGATACTACTGAATATTAACAACTGAAATATTAATAATTAAGAGAATACAAAGCAATAAGAGCATTTTCCAGATTATGACCACCTATGGATCACCACCAATTAGAAGGAGGTTTTAGCAGAGCTTGGACATAAGCAAAGTTTTGAAAATAAAAAGGGTGGAGAAGTTAAGAAGGGAGGAAAAATTGCTTTGATGTAATGGAATAAAAATCTGGCAGTGTGATCGAAGGAGAACCACAGGTGCTGATTTGATACAAAGAATGTTTTGGGTTTGTTTTAAACACTCTAAACCATAAGGGCAGGCCTTCTCTTGGTACATCTCCAAAAGCTTTATTTCTCACAGAAAGAGTAACTGCAATATATTGCAGGTTATGGTTTTAACTAAGATGTTGGACTGACAGATCCAAACCACCTCTGACCCCTGGATTATTGGAACAACCAAGACTGTTCCATCAGAGAGATCAAGAAGAGATGAAAATAAATGTGCCTAAAGGGCAAAGAGATGCTAAAGCCAAAACAGAGCAGAGCTGGAAACTGAAGCAGCACTATCTTCACTGAAAAACTGACAGAGGCTAAGATCAGCTAGTTTGAGGAGTAGGAGATGGGCAGGAGGCTCCTGAGGATCAAAGCCAGGCCTGATAATCAAAGAAGAAAATAAAAAATGGTCAAGCCAGCAGTAGAAAAACAGTGGCTACTGTGAATGTCAAGCATCAGTCCACTTCTTTTAGTAAAGTGCTGCTTTCATCAGATAAGGATGTACTTTGGAATTTTGGGGTACAGAATCAAACTAGCCAAATTCATTCCCACCCATGGAGCTAAAGAGCGTCTTCCACAGTAACGTCACCTTAGCATTTCAAAATCTATGCATGCACGTGAATACCACCACCCATGTCCTAAAGCAGCTTTTTGGTCCCTGGTAGCTCAGGTCTCTGCAGGACTCCTCATCCTGAAAAAGACTCCACCCTGTCTCTGTGTTACCAGGACAGCCAGCATGGCACAGTGGAACCACCAAGAAAAAGGTCACTTGTTCAAAGAAAACTCTTCACATAAAAAACCCCCCAAAGCACAGCAAACAAATGTCTGTTGCTCCTAAGCTCTTCAAAAAGGTTTTTTAATGCACTTCAGAGCTCTGGTAGATAAAAACCACAATATATTTTCAAAAGACATTCACCCTGTCACATCACACACGGAGTGCAATGCACAGGATAGATGTCATGTCACCAGAGGGGCTAAAACCAGAAATGCAGAGGTAACATTTAATCCTTCAGCAGCCAAGGGAAGTTTTGCAGTGGAATTTCAATGGATGTGGAACTAACACTTGCAAGAGTACATTTGGGAGCTTCACCCTTGGGGCACAAGTTAGGAAAAAAAACAGACCCAAAGAAGACTTTGTTTCTGAAGAGGACCAATAGATTTTGTGTGTGCTAATGTCTGAGGGCTCCTGAGCTCATTACCAGCTCTGTCATTAAATCACACTACCTGCTTGCTGCTCTCTCACCAACAGAAATTTTTTTATTTCAAAAAGAGGGGGGAAAAAGCACCAATTAATAAACAAGAGCAACCCTAACTTGTAATGCTTCACTAGTCCAGCTAAATGCCTGTAGTGCCACTCACTGCCACTTTTCCCACGTTTTTAATGAGCTGCAGGAAGAAATGAGTCCCAGGCAGGATGGAGCTGAGGAGCAGAAGATGCCACCACTGCCTCCACAGTGAAAAAAGGTGACAAAAGCAGCCTGAACACAAGGGATGCAAGCAGGGACCTTCCTGCAGGAGCAAATCCTAATGGAGAGGTTTGGCTGAAAGGGGCAGTAAAGGTGTGGGGCACCAGCACTAACATCCTGCTCCTGCTCATCTGGTGTGAACATGGCACAACTTCTAGAAATAAACAGCCCTCTTACGTGTCCTTTATTTTCTAAATGCCTTAAAAAAAAAAAAAATGTGGCCTGCATCCTCAGCAGATAGATATTTGCAGAGCTCCCTTATAACCAGTGAAGCATGTCTATTTACACCAGATGAACATCTAGTCCTACACTTGCAATGGCTTTCTTGTTTTAGATGGTCCGGAAAATTAAGATTTCTCAGTATGGAATGCATTCCTGAACCTCTCTTCTTTCTAATGTGTCTACCCTCTCCTCCTTCTCCTTTCCATTTTAACCCACTATTTTTCAGGTCATTTAGTTCAGAATGCAAACACAGATAAGTTATGAGAAGCTGAACATTGCCAACTAGGCATGTAACGTGACTTTGTTTCACAAGGAGTAATAACCATATCCACACGAACAAAAAATAAGGACTCACAGCTCATGAAGACATGATACAACAGGAGAAGCCTCAGTAAGTGCTCTTCTGCCTAAAAACTTGCTGGAACTTTTTCAAGTACTTTTGAGCTGAGGATATAAGCTGAGAGTAGCTAAAAGGACTAGGATAGTGGAATAACCTATAATTTTATGTACTGCCACCACTACATCACCAGAATGGAGAGGAAAAAAAAAAAAAAAGGATCATCTAGAGGGGAAAGGGTAATAATGAGTGTTCTTCAACATGTCAAATACAAAACACTACAGAAATGTTGAGGTCTGGAAAAGGGCTAGGCTAAAAGGGAAAGGGCCATGGTCACACAGGATTGGAGGAAGTAAGAGCTGACCCCTAAAAAAAGTGTCATTTTTTTTAGACAAACTGATCCTCCAGGCTCAGAATTTAACTTGTTTTTACTTCCATTTTACCATGACAAGTTAATGATTTTTGCAAAAATGTACCATGACAAATCTGCCCCTACAGGTGGTTTTACACACACTACATTAATGAAAGACTTTCATCTCTCTTCTCTTTTTAGTTTTTCTCCTCATGTTACGTTTTCAGGGTTTTGTTTCTTTTCCTTGTACAGAAAGAATAAAGGAGAGGAATACAAACACTGAGAACGAGCAGGTAGAACACCATCCAACACTGTCCCCCTGAACCAAGAGACACATGGCTAAAGGAAGGTTTGCAGTGCATTTCCTTCATATTCCACCTCTTGTAACTGCAACTTTTTTACTCCTTAGGGATCACATTCCTTAGTATAATTCCTGCCTGATACCTGTGAATGGGAATAACAACAGCTGTTGCACAGAGGCTGGGAAGAGAAGATGGGGGGTGAGATGGACTTTATAAACATTTATAACTTCTGAAGATTATTCCTTTTGAAGCTAGACATACATTTTAATCAGCTACTTTCATCATTATTCATGAATGAATTATTAATTAGTCCTCTTGACTAAAAATATAATTTCCAAGTTGCTCCAAAAATACACACACACACACGCACATACAAACATGAAAAAATAATACAAGAAAAGGAAGATATTGCACATCATTAGCACCAGAGTGAAGGCTGAGTATTTGATCTCAGTTTAATTATGAATGCCTGGTTTGAAAGAACATTTCCACATCAGCAGTCACTAATGCTGCTGTGTGCACTTGGGTGTAAGACAAGTGAAGAGGCTGTACTGGCAACAGCTTATTTTTCAGCAGCTTTACTCCCTGTACTACTGGGGATGTGTGCATAAGTACCTGCACAAATATATCCCTTGTTAAAATACCTTTTGTCTTGTGACTTCATATTCAGAGCTGGGAAAAAACCAACAATGCAACCTTGAACCCAAGGCTCCAGCCACCACAGAAACCCCAAAGGGAGGGACAGCCTTCAACCCCAAACCTGTGTGGGCACAAGGAAAAGGGAAATCCTAAAAGGATTGCTGCTGGTTTGCTTTAGAGATGAAGAAACAAGGCAAGAGCAATAGAGATAACTCACCCATGAAAGAAGTAAGGTGTGAGCCCAAAATCTCCCAAGAGAAACCTATTAGGCTGCATGACTCCTTTCAATTCCTTATTTATCCAACCATCCAGCAAGGAAAAAACTCTCAGGAACACGCACATCCATCCCCTCTCTGACCTCTCCTTTCCTCAGACTGTCACCTACAGGCAATCTGGCCAGCTGGAAATTAAGTTTTTCCATCAGGGAACCCAAGATGGTTCTGCAGTGACCAATGCCACGTTTCCTACCGTGCACCACCATCCAACCAGGGAACATCTCCGTGGTGCCTTTGCTCACAGAGCTGCTGGGAAGGATGGAAGGCAGTATCTGGGAGCCAGCAGCTACAGAGGACTCTGATCAGCTTGCAGGGTCTTTTTTTCCCCCTCATAACGAGAGAGACAAGGAACAATTGTGCCTTTTTGTTATCTGAATTGGTTTCCTTGATGAGCACATCCCTTCAGAACCTGCTGCAATGTTAATTTCTGAAATGATCAAAAAGCTTCTAAACTAAGGAAATGCTGCACACTCAGGGAAAGAGGAGAAGGGTTCAGAGGAATTGGAAATGACTTGTTATTCTTCAAAAATCTGGGCCATCCTCCCAATGCTGTTATTTTTAAACAGTTTGTGTTTTAAGTACGTGGAGGTACATAAACAGCTGCAGAGCTAATAAGGTTGAATGACTCCAAAAAGCTCTTGTTTTGCTGGAGGCCTTGCAAAAATTTTAACTAATAAGTTTCACAAAGCCTGTTTGGGCTATTTTAACTGTTACTGTATTGCACTTCTGCCTCAAGCCTGCTCCAGGAAAGTCGCAGCTTCTTTACATGTGTTTCTTGTGACCAGGGCAAACAAACTAAGGTTACCAATGGAAAAGACTCCAAGCTTGCACCTCAGCTTACCAGAGGAGGCCAAAGTCAAAGATGTCCTGTGATAAATACACCAGGGAAAGAGGATTTGGCACTTATGGCAGAACTCTTCCCCTGCACAGCAACAGGGGATGGATTTTCAAAAAATCAGGGAAGGTGCTTGCAGGGGTATCTGCTGCACTGGGATGCTTTTGTCATCCCAGGACCAGGATGGGCTTCTCAGTCCCTTCTTCTCTGCCAGAGTCTCTTGGAATCATGTTTACGGCTGTGCCCTGTTTTTTTGCCTCCAGATCTCCAGGGAGATTTTGTTCACTTAGGCCAAATCTTTTCGGGCATGCTCTTTTGGCTCATTTTTATCCTTTTCAGCTGAGCAGGTCTGTGGATCTTGCTCCACTGCCCACCCCTGACTGTGATTCAGCTGTGGATCCCCACCTGCTCACCCAGGAGTGTCCCTGGGGACACCAGGCTCACGGTAGGTAGGCTCTGTGCTGACTTTCCTGCTCATGGAGCACAGTGAGAGCAGAGCACATTCAGGTCAGGCTGCTCCAGAGTGCAATCACACACACATCACTTGGGTTGTTATTAATATTGCATTAATGTGCCAGCTACAGTAGTTTTCCCTTGAGAGATCATTAATAAAATACCACCCAAATAAGCAGGATAACAGGCAAAGTGACCAAACTACAAAACAAGTTTAATTACCTCGGTGTTATACCTTTGCAAGTGCCAGCAATAAATTGGAGAATTCTATAAAGTAAAGCTTTGATGATGCTGAGGTCTATTGCTGCCTATGTCTTGCCATTTTAATTACTTCTCCTATTTCCCACACACACTTCCTTTATTTTGTTTGGAAGAAAAATGAAAGTGCCTGTGGGTGTTAGTGGAGGGCTGCTGGGAGGATTTGAGCAAAACTTCTCCAGCACAGATCACTATGGTGGAATCCTCACCAATATGCAAACCTCACCCTAAATTTAATGCTACACAAACTCTTCCATGGATAAACAAAAAGATGAGATTATTGAATTAGCTGAATTAAATTTCTTCCGAAGCTAAAATATACATTTTCCAATAGCTAGCACATGAGACTTAAACTAACCCCAACAAGAAAAGCAGCAAATCACATTTCAAATGAGATCTACCCATCACTAAAGAAATGCATTTCTGGGTTTACACTGAACACTTTTAAACTTAAATAGGGCTTCTTCTAAGTATCCATAAAATTAGATGCTCTGTGTGTGCATTTCTGGGTGTATATGAAGTTTATTTTACAGAAATTCATATTGAAACTACAACAGAAATAAACATGCAATGCTGAGGCCAATTCTTGCCTGCCTTAATTCTTGGGGGAAAAAAAAAAAGGTGCATATACAGATGTGTATCTCATAAAATTTCTTTCCTATTGAAAGTGTTCTCAGTTTTAGACTTAAAATTAATTTACAGCACAGTAAGCTCTACCAAACTGAATTCTTTTTAAGCCTAACAAAGGGAAAATGGAGTAGATTTCTTGTACAGAGAAGAAGCCAAAAGGTAAGCACTTCTTCTGCCAAGACAGAAAGTCAGTCAATAACCGATTCTTTGACAGTTCACTAAAAGAGCTGAATCTTTAGTGACAGAACAGTGAAACCATTTTGAAAATGTACAGATTTAAAATAAGATGGCCTAGAACAAGAATAAGAGACTGACACATGAAATGAAGAAATAATTGTTGTAGTCTGCTCTGATGCTTGGTGTGACTTGGATCATCTTCAGTAACTCTTGCCATGCACAGCAAAACCAGTTCCAGAGCAGATTTGCATAGAGGACCTTCTTTACAGTGATCATGTTGCATTTCTTGAGTCACAGCAATTTCTTGAGGCAAGTGTACAGACATCTGCATGGAGCCCCCTGCCCTCCTGCCAAAGCTACACTAAACTTGGGAATAACCAAAAGAAAACACAAATTATGGGGCTGCCAAGTGCTGAACCCCACCTCAAGAGCCAACACAACCTGTAAGAAGGTTCAGGAAACAGTTTCAGGGCTGTCAAAGTGTCAAGAAGCAGAGCTCTGTGCAAAGGGGGCTCTCAGCATGGCTACCCAATGCAGCACTCTGGAGTGTTGTGTCTGGTTTTACTGACAAAATCGGAATAAAATGAACTGAATCAGGTTCAGAAGTCAGCCATAATGACTGGAAATCATGATTTATTGTGAAAGGCTTCTGAATCTCCATCCACTCTCTTTTCTGAAATAGAGCTAAGTGCTGGCCTGCTCACAATCCACCCATACCAAGACAGGGAAGAGACTCTGGGTAGGAAAAGGCTCATCATTCTAGCAGACAAATATGCTGGACATGACCAGAAACACTACAGGAATCCAGGCAGGAATGCTCTGAATGGGAAAAGGTACCAGCCAGCTCAGCAAATGGCCAGGGCTGAGACAAAGCTCCTCTGTGGAAGCCTTCCTTGAAAAACCAGACAGGGATTGCCAGTGCACGTGAATCAATGGTCATTTTTTGTGCTGTTTCATTTAGGAGATATGACTGCATAAATCACACCCATCCCAGGATTCACAGTGAGATGGTCTTTGCAAACTGTGGGGTCACATGAGGCTCAGCCCTCTAAGAGTCTGAGCACTTGAAACCAAAATATGCAAATAATAACCTTGAAGGCAATGGACTGCTTCTAGAGGAAACTCTTGACTGGGCTGTGCTCATACCCTGCAGGGCTCTGGGGTCAGCACCTCTGCAGCCCCACTCTGTGTGGGCAGGGCTTTCAGCAAGGATCTGGGGAGAAGATTTTTCATCAAGGACTTCAGTGATGGAAAATCCTGCCGGAACACCACCAACACCGACTGCTTTGGAAAATCCTGCCCTACGTGCATGAGCATTCATTTGTTTCATCCCACTTTTACTATGTAATATGCCTTAAAAACATTGCCTTGGGGAGCCTGAAAATGTATTAAAGTGATTACACAGAAATTTATGCAAATTGCTATGGTAATTTTGAAATTACTTAATTCTAAAAAATGCCTGCAGTTTTTAGTGTCCTATTCTAAGCTGGCTCTTGAAACAATCCTTCAGAGGTGTGAACAAGCAAAGGTGGAATAACTGTCTTCCACATAATGTCACAAAAGCACAAGGGAAGGAAACACACACCTTCAGAGAAGCCTGAAGCTTTTCCAGAGGACAAGAGGCAATATCTCCTCATTAGGGCCCAGAAGTACTTGAGAAATGAGGAGGGACAGAAGCACATGGGGCTCAGTGACTGCTGTCCTCACATGATCACTCCCCCAGCTGCATCTCTAACAGCAGCAGTTCATTTTTCTGCACCTCCTTCCATTCATTTCCTAGCTTGGATGGGAAGTCAGTGAATAACAAAGGTTTGCTCCTCTACTTTCCTCAAACCAGGTTCCATGGTCAGCTCCAGGAGAAGGTGGTTGATACAATGCAATGGGATCTACCTGCACAAAACCTGCTGCCTTTTCTGATCTATTTTCCGTTTACATATCGTAATTCCCATCCCTGGACATCCTGCCAAGTGTTCCTCCTGCTTTCAGACAGGTTTGCTGTTAGCCATGGTTCATCCAAAGGTGGCCTGTTCTTGGGGAGCAGTGAAGCAGGGTGCAAAGGGGCTAAGAGTCCTTGCTGCAGCACAGGGAAGCCATGGAAGTCCTAAGGGAGTGATACTCACTCAGAGAGGAGGGAAAAATGCTTGAATGCTTTCAGGGAAGGATGAGGATCCCCCAGTCTGCTGCAATTCTGAATGATGGTCTTAAAACCTGGGGGAGACTCCACACCTCATAGCTAGAGTCCAGTGGACATAGCAATTCCCCCTGGCCTGAACTTCTGTGAAGTTCAAATTCTGACTAACAGTGGCTAAATTACCAACTTACCTTTTATGATTACTTAGTCATGATTGTCTTGATGGAAAAGAATCTAAGAAACATTTACATGTTTTGAATAAATCAGTTTAGAAAAGAGATTCTATTAAGCAGCACATTAAAGCAGATGGACACAGTGAAATATGCTTCCAGCCTTAATTAGTAAGAAAAACAGTGACCTGCTTTCAATTTAAAAAGTATACACAATAATAATTTACAGGACACAGAGCATCCTGTGGCCTCAGTAATCTGCAGGTCTGGCTGCCTGTGAACCACCAGTTCAGTATGTTTTGCTAATGCCCCGAGTATGCTTTTAATATGCTAAATGTATCCTTAAAAGGATACTAAAAGCCTTACATTTGCATATTTTGGATGATCTTTGAATATAGGAGCAGTGCAAGAGAGGCAGAGATTGGCTGTCATGCCCTAATTAAAAACAGATAGTGTAGCATATTGACCTAACAAAAGTAATTTTTTCATCTCAACTTATTTCTCTTGTCCTTGTTTAGTCCTTTGGCTGAAGACAGCAAACAGCTGAACTGAACTCCCTTTAACAGCCTTTGGGGTGCTAGTTTTTCATCTTAATCTACATTCTTGGCTAAAACTTTTGAGCTCTATTTACCTATCTATTTATTTATCATGAGAGAAGTAACTCATCACATAATTTATACCTTTCTATTGCCACAATTAGAATTTTAAAGTACTTTCTCTCCATTTTTACTCTTTTATACCTTTTTAACATGCAGCCATCCACTGTCATCTTCATTACACACCTGTGGTTTAAACTCCTGCCCTCAAGAGAACTGTGGCAGGGTTGTCTATTTTGTTTTTCTTAAACAGAGCCTCAATGCAGAGGTGCATTACACTCATAGATGTCTTATCAGTCCCTGGCACTTTGCATAACCTTATTTTGAAGTTCAGTTCCTTTGAAGGTCAGTCTTTTCACTTGTATCTAGTGATAAAAATTAAAAAAAAACAACCCACTGGGATGAATGCTGACAGGCAACATAAGGGAAAAACACGCTGTCACAAACTCATCATTAAATTACTATTACATACTAGTCTGCTTAATCAAAAGCAAGTCACCACTTTGCAAAGTGACTTCTTTGCCTTCCTGCTAAGAACAGTGCTGGTAAACTCTGGTGTGTCCCAGGAGGTGTGCAGTTCAGGTCTGCCTGTACCTCCTGAACTGCTCACAAGGTGCTGCAACTTCAGTGATAACTTTCAGGGATATTCTAAAACAGATCTCAGGATTCTCACATATCAGAGCTGGCTGAGAATGAAATGTTCCCTTCACGGCTCAGAACTATCAGACACAGAAATCACAGGCAGCTATAATCTTCAACCCCTGGCACAGAAAAGCACATTTTCAATTCCTGCTTAAAGTACACCTTCTTGCTCATGTGCCAGAAATGTCTCTGGCAAATGACAGAGGCTTGCCTACACTGAGCTGCTTTCTATTCTATTTTAAAATAATAATTTTCCAGTCTCCAGTGAGAAAATAGCACCTTGAAGGGCTCTATCTTGCCCAAGGAAGGCAAAATGTACATTGGATTCAGCAAGTCAAGAACACACCTGTAATATTCAGGTTTATATTCTGCCTGGGGACAGGCAGATACCCATACCTATGTATGGGTACCTTAGGTTTTTTGTGGTCTGAAGCCTGAAAAGCTGCCAGGCTCCCTGAATGCTGTACAAGCACGCCCTTCAGTTCCACCAACAGTGTTCCTGTTACACTCGAGCACCCTCCTGTACTGGTTTTACAAAGACAGTTGACTGCACTTTTAGACTCAAACTCAAACTTAATCCAGCCTTGCAGGCATAAAAAGCTCTCTGGGTTGTCTAAAATTAGAGATGCAAAGTTCAGCTTCCTGGGCATAGTGTGACACAGACACAGGGATACAGGAGACAAGAAGTGTGCCTCTTCCCTCTGTGGCAGGCAGCTACTGCAAGCACTGCCCATCACAGGCACTGACCAAGGGAAACAGGCCTTTGCTGATTCACACATTTTCCTGAGGCCATTTTTGATTCTTGCACACAGCACTCAACATGATATATGAAGAATAACCCAATACATGTGATGAGGAATAGGGAAGGCAGATGCCTTTTCTGCAAATGCTATCCACCCCTCATAGAATGAACTGCTTGAAGTAGGGGAGAAAGCTGAGGAAGTTTTATAATTGTGGAGATTTTTTCTCTTCTCCTTGACATAATGAGTGTGGCCTGGCTGGTTTGAACATAAGGGGACCTGCCACTGAAGTACACAACTGCTGTTCACACTAGAATTGCCTGATAAGTGATTAGGCTCAGCATGAGTGATAAGATGGGGACACAAACTATGAGCAAGGCACACACTCCACGGTGGCAGGGACAGCCACACAGTGTGACCATGCTGGATTGGCTCCAGTTGGCCTTGGGGGAACCCCCTGTCCTGGCCTGCACAGACCTTGGGTTTTGTGATGTGGATTTGTGCTGTCCCCTCCTGGAGCCACTGTGGTGGAGCTGCTCCAGCAGTGGGAATTCCTGAAAAAGGCTCTTCTCTTTGCTTAGAGTTCTTGTTAAGTGGTGTCTATTTCTGGACAGATTACAAACACTGAGGACAGTTGTTGCCACATTTAAAAATAGCCCTGGAGGAAGGCTTAACTGTTCCCTGACCAGCAGCAAATTCTAACTTCTATTCCTAGATCAAAAAAAGGCAATTATTTAGCAAATCCTAAAAAGGAATGAAAGGATCAGGAACATCTCCATGTGACATGACTTCAGAAGTGTCACCCAGCCCTGAGTCTGTACCCAAGCAACTATCTCAGTGTTGGAGTCCTGGAATCAAATCCCCAATTTATTACAATGCCATAGCAACACCAATTGCAGTGGCCCACCACTCACTTATGAGCCTGTGAGAGCAGCAGGAAAATGTCCTTTTGTTTGAAGGCTACAGGAACTTCCATTCACCCTGTACTGAACTTTACAGCTCTTTTAAGCTGTGGCTCTAATGCCAGGCATTTGTTTGTAATCCCTGTTTACAAGCAGGAGGTGTTACCTGCTTTAAAAACTAATGCTCAATGGAGCTGCACCACAGAGAATTCAGCAAGAGCAGCATCCTGACCAAGGGCTGGTTGTGACAGCACCATCTAAGCTGTGGATTTCAGGTGGTGCAGTCAGACCACATCAGCATCTCTGGGGAGGGTCTTACACAGGTATGCACACTTGAGAAACCAGGGAAAGTTTTCAACTGTTAAATAAACTCTCCTACTGAGATTTAAATGATGGTACGAGCCTTACACAAATCTATCTTCAATGATTTAAAAGTTTTTCCAAGTCATGCTGGCTGCTGTTCTGAGAAATTTCACGTCCGAGCTCAGTGTCAGGCCCTGGGATCACTTTTCCAGCAGAGCTGCTCCGTGTGTACAGTTACACTCACAAGTGCATCCACCCAAGGTGGGAACCAAGAGGAAGCATCTCCCAGCCTCCCACTCTCAGAATTCCCCTCAGACTCACGTGGTGCCACTTGGCCAAGCAGTTAAACCCAACTCCCTTCAGCCTGCAGTGAGAGCAACCCTAGCCTGGGACTACAACACTCCATCTTCTCTGCCTTCCGGGCTCTTCATATTAAATATAATGGAACTGTATGCTAGGAACTATTTAAAATACCTTTCCAGGAATAGTCTCCAAGAAATGCTTCCCTTCCTATGATCACATTTTACAAAGGCCTTTTTGAAGTGTGGGGTTTACAAGCTTAGTCCTGCCTAACACCAGGAGAGGCACATGGCTCATGGCATGTGGGGTGGCTGGCAGGAACATGGTGCTGGATCCACATGGATTCCCAGATACATCCCACCCAAGAGCTCCCACCCAGCCCTGCACAGCATCTGGAAAACCAGGGGAAGCAGCTTCCTCATGGGAGATGTGATGAAAAATATAGCAGCAAGGAAAAGTGATGAGGATACCAGGTAGTTGTGGGGCACTTCAGCCTTGGACACTTCAGGTAGACACCCTTTCTGAGCAGGTCTGTATCTTGGCTGCAGTATACCTCTGGCTTTCATGAAAAATTCCAGGGGATGTACTGCATATAAAGCACACTTTTAAGATATATATACTTTTCTAAATTCACATATGATCAGTAAGGAAAAGAGTTTTAAAGCAAACCCTGTGCCTTTAGGTTGTGT
The DNA here is from genome assembly GCA_026413545.1 of Cichladusa arquata. Lineage (NCBI taxonomy): Eukaryota > Metazoa > Chordata > Aves > Passeriformes > Muscicapidae > Cichladusa > Cichladusa arquata. The sequence goes on along the minus strand of JAOTQP010000362.1, from coordinate 3,597,425 downwards.
GCAGGTACATAGACATAAACCTTTCTTTTGGGCAAATGCTCATCTAACCTGATTCATGCTGTAATAATGCACAATTTTCTTGGAGCCAAGCACTGAAGGATGTGATATTGCATAAGGAAATCTCTCATCTTCACTTTAAATCATTCTTTTGTCATGGTAAATGTAAAACAATTTAAAAATCAAAATATATCACAGACTAATGATGAAAGGCCTCATCGAAAACCAGTGGAAAAAGACAACTAATTTCATTTTATTTTGGCTTTATCTCAGACATTACTCTGATTCAGGACAAACTGCCTTGCCATGAACAGAGGCCCAGAGGGCAGGGCAGCACTGGGGCAACCAGCCCAGCTCAGGTCTCATGGAAAGAAGTGCCAACAGAATTCAGGCAATTCCTGCTGCCAAGAGAGCAGGTTCCTGACACAAAACCTGACAGCTCAACTGGTTTCTCTGAAGGAAACCAACTGTAAGCACAGCAACCTGCAAGGTAAGGGGCTGATATGTAAGGACAGAGTCCCAAAGACTGTAGGAACATAAAGAACCTTAAAGGCAGGGGGAAGTTTAAAGTAATAGGTGCAAAGAATCTTGGAAGCAAGGAAGTCCTTTGAACACAGAGGTGCTGTGGACAACCAGATACAGATTTAATACACCAAACACAGAAACAGTCTGTCTTTAGACAGTATCAGAAGAAAATCACATCTGTGACCACAGAACACCTCCTTCCCTCTCAATATCCACACAATTCCAGGCTGGAAGTGTGCAAGCAGTTTGCTTTATACCAACTAAAAGTTGAAAAGCAATCTCTTCTTGAATGTGAATTCTGTAATCAGCAATGATAGTGAAATACTAAGGTGGGACTCAATTCCTTACCCACTCCTTATCCTAGAAATACTGTCAGGGACTGCCACTGCCTTCCTCCTCACAGCCAGGACAACATCCCACTCAAGGAGATCAGGAGTGAGGAGATGCCTTTCCAGAGAAGAGGAGGAAAGGGGAATGATAAGGACAGGGCTACAGGTGTCTGGAACTGCAACACAAGCAAGAGACTTAAATTTCTCCTGAGCAGCTTCAGTGCTATTCTGGGACAGAGTGAACTGCTTGGCGCTAGTGACATGCAGGAAATGACTCCATGGCAGTAATCTGAGCAATCCCTGTTGGAGTAGAGATGCCACTTTTGTCTCTCTTTTGAAGATAAGTCCATGCTCTGAGATACCAGCATCAAAATACATTAGGCAGGGCCACAGGGCAGCACTGGACGGAACTAGTTTGGGGCCATTTGTGGATTTGAAACCCCTTTGAGACTGCAGTATTTATTTTTTTCATGCTGCTTTGGTAATTGATTAATTAACACGCTTGCAGGAATAGGCATGGCAGTGTGAGTTCAGGAGTACCATAAAGAAAACATACCACTGTCATTAAATACTTGCCCTGCAGGAGGGTGGGCATGGTACCCAACAAGAGGCTGGCACCCTCTTTGTCTGAGGCACCCCCCAGGAAACTTGCTTCTAGTGACTTGTAAGCTATATTTATTTGATTGTCTAAACAAGGGTGGACAGCACAATAAAGAGGGGCAACTTGCCAGAGGTCATTCAGGAATGGGGAGCCTGTACCTGCAGCCACATCTCCAGGGCCTCAGGCCAGTGTTTCCCACCTGGAAAAGGATCCCTGCCACATTAGATCTCAGGCCTCTGCACAATTTTTGACTGCAGGTGAGATGAATAGGCACAGCATTCTGAAGTGGCTATGAGCATATATTGAGGCTTATTGAGGCATAAATCCAGGAAGCCATGTGTTCAGGTGGTTTCCAAATTGACCTAAGCTTTATGAAACCTATTTTTTAGCCAAACAACTGTAAATAAGCAGTGTCTGGTGACATTTTATTACATTTTCCCTTATTATGCCTTAGTGGTAAATTGTTCTCGCCCATCAGTGTCGCAGTATCAGAGAGACTCTTACAGAGAGTCACCTAAAGAAACCAGAGATAAGAGATTTGACTGTCTGTCTCTGCAAAATGGGCTTCTTTTTATTTTTGAGTGCAGGTCAGAGTACTGATTAAAATAATAAACCAACACAATGATCAATTAAGAGAGTGGAGAAGCAGGTATGCTGTCAAGACCAGCAACCATCCTATAGGAATAAATCAAAGTAACAGCAGCACTAATTAAGGAACAGTTTACACTCAGTGTTATACCAAGTACTGTTGATAATCATGTTTTACAGTGATGTTATTAAGCATATTTACATCACAATGGTGAGAAAGAGCACACCATCAAGGATTTTTCTTTTCCAGTTACATTCAAAATAACATGAATATTTGATATATTAATTTACAATTACCCCACTATGACAGAAGAGTATGCACCCATGGAAACACCCATTTTTTGATGGTGCTGTTAATGAACAGCATGTTCATAAAGTTTTCAAAGGCTGATGAAGAAAACAGGAGATGTTTTATCCCCTTCCCATACATTTTGGTTAAGACTGTTCTGAGTATAACCCACTGAGAGCCAGTCAGAGGAATACACCTTTTATTTCCATTTCTAAGAGATTATCAAGGGCTCACCCACTTTGCCATTTGGGATTTCTGTGGGTTTGCTTTGTTGTCCTCCTTCTCTCTCACACATCACTTCTGAGCTGGCAGGCACCGTTCACCACTTGGAAAGCAGGCCTGGCGTGAGGGTGGCAGCTCATTAAATGCTGCTCCTCGGAGCTAATAAACTCCCATTAGCTACATCCTACATTGCAAGTGACTGGCAAAGCTCAGACCTCCCTGCTGCATTCCCTGGCCATCACACAGCACGGTGCACTCCAGCAATTAACAGGAAAACTCATGCAAATTCTGCTGGTATTTGATATAGAGCTGTGTTGCCTCAGAGTGGTTGTCAAAACCATGTTTGCTGATAATAAAGAGTTCCTATGCAAGTGAATGGGGCAGCCTGCTATTATATTGCAGTGTAAGGGGCTCCCAACTCTGAATATTCATGGTGGGGCTAATTTTCAGATGCCAACAGTAGCTGGTGTTTTGGTAGGGCTTTAGGTTGTACGAGAAATAAAAAGCTAGACATACAAACCTTCCTTAAAGTTGCAACTGAAAGGCAGGCTTTTAAAAAGGGCACATTTAGGCATCAAAATGAAAGACACATTCAAACAACTGCATACTTGGAGGGTTGAGAAACAAACAAAATACTCTAGGCCCTATTTCTGCAAATGTTTATACATATGCTTCTCTAATTGGGAAATTGGTATTTTACTAATTTACTAATTACTATTTTTTGTCAGTGCTTCACTTTCAGCATTCTCCTAAACACTAGGCTCGAAGTCTGTTGAAGTACTCTTAAGCAAATAACAAAACAAGGGTAAGCTAGTTACTCTGGGGATGGGTCTGTGCCCTGTGAACAAATCTAAAGGTTCACCTTCCTCCAGCTTCTGTCTGTTAAACGTTTTTAAAAACCTCACTCATTGTTTTCAATGAATTGTGACAAAGATGAACAGATTTGATTTGAAACTGAAGCTTATAAAGCAGGCTCTTTGAAGTCTAACCTATCCCATCTTGTTCTTCTCCCTGGTCCTTAGTAGCTAGTCCTGAACACAGTCCTACTTTGCAGAGCTGCTTGTTCTGCTGCTAGCCCGGAGACATCTATCTGTGGCTTTCAGGTGCTCTGTGATTTTTAAATGCAATCATGGAGTCCTTTCTGGTATTCTTGTGTTGCTAAGGAATGTGTAGTTCCTATCCTAGGCTGAAGTTTCTCACCACAATCCTATATTCCCTTGGATGAACGCATTAATTAAAATGTCACCGTGCCATTTCTTTCTGCATGAGACCATGGGTTTTTCATTTTAAGAATGCAGCAACAAGGTGGGAGAAATGCAAAAGTGGGCTGTGGGAAGATAAGAGCATTACTAATTACACCTTCCACCTGCCTGCAGTCCTGAGATACTAATGAAATGTAAGAGTGAGATCCAAGGCAAGCAACAGGCTGCAAATGGGATCCTGGGCACTTCCCAGCTCCCACAGAACCAGCCTGGATGATTTCAATAATTGTTCATGCTTTTCAGCTCTCAGTCACAAGGCTTGGACAAAAGACAAAAATTGATTTAACAGGGAGTGAATGTAATGCTCTGCAAGTAGCTTAGACTGCACCAATTAATCAATTACCCAAGTACATTCCACTTTAATACATTCATTACTATTCCAATCTTTAATCAACTGCTTGTTCCACATACAATGAGGTTCCTGCATTTCTGTGTGAGGAACGATACTCACTTTGCAACAGAAAAAACCACCACTTCCAGTGCCAAACATGAAAAATCAGAAGTGTGTGATGGCTGCACGATGTGAACAATCCTGTAATGGCTTACAGGGTGTGCTGGCACTTGCTGTGGCTTTGATACACCCGCTAAAAATATTTATTGGCGATTAGGAGCAGGAACTGATCAGAAGGATGTTTCTGCCTTCATGTCTCAGTTTGGCATATGCAACTGAAACTGCTGAAAACAGCTACTGCATCTCTTAGAGTCAGGAGCTTTTCAAGCTGTGATTTTTTAAAACTTCTTTAAAAGCAGAAATAAACTTTGAAAACTGTGTGCAGCACCTCCTTCAGCTGTTTTGCTTCCCTTGCCCCCTCTTCTGGCTGGAGCTCAGGGCAGCTCCATTGCCAAGGGAAATGGCAAAACCTCTTCCCTGACTTTAACAGGTGTCAGAGTATGTCCACAACAATTCTGTTGTTATGTAATTAACAATTAATTTTGTGATTCACTTAATCTGTGAAATGGGCTAGTTGGATGGGACTGCTACAAGTCTATCAGTCCCTTTGACTGTACAGAAATTTCACCTATTTTTTCCCATAGGGAACAGTATTTCCCATAGGGAACAAAATAATAGTTCCCTATATTTCTGCCAGAAATAACTCTGAACCCCACCACCAGTCAGGAGCTCAGGAAGGTCTCTCTGTGAGGAGTCCTGGTGACAGGGGACCAGGGTGTGGTGGGAGAGGAAAAGTGAGATCTCGGATTAAAGGTAGAAGTGGATCAAAAATTATCTGCAGGAGTAAGAAAAATGCATTTGTTGATAACAAGTGTGGTGTTTGATGTGTGGACGTACTTCACTATCTAGCCTTTCATCAAGAGCCAGAGGATTTATCCTTCAGGCATGAGAGATGGAACAGCTTAAAATGGTTAGTGACCACAGAAAGGATTAGCACATTATTATCTTTTTAATCCACAACATTTACTTTTTCAGGATTTATTGGAGCTAATACAAAAGTGATTAGTGTTCTGGTTTTGCCAAAGTGAGAGGTTGTTTATGACTCCATTCCCACACATGGCCTGTAATAAACAGATAGTGCTGGCTGGAAAGTGGCCAGCAACAGAAAGTTTCATCTTCTACACTGTATTCACAGAAATAGAAATTACTTGTACATTTGCCAGTAAGTCCCAATGAGGACCTTCTAAAAGTAAAGCAAAAGTATGTTACATTATCCCACCCTGCAAGTGCACAATAAAAGGTGGTGTGGAAAGTTCTTCAGCTTTTTTACATTTGCTAGACGTGCTATTTTTACAAAAGTGGGATAAACCAGCCCCCAGCATTCCAGAATCTCAGCCAGCCCACGAGACATCATGAGTAAAAAATGTTGAGATGTTAAAAATAATCAATGTAGTTTTTTGTATGTGCAGACCATCTTATCGGAATTTAGGATTCATATTTTTCACTTCTGCCCCAAGTCATGTCTGAGAATGGATTTATTTGTTTTTAAATGGAAGCTGAAATTCTCAGGCCATCACAAACTTTGAGCACCTAAGGTTTTCAGAAGAATCCTCAAACTGACTTTCACAAACCTGTCTGTGTAACTTAAGATGTTCAATCTCTTTTTCAGAACAGCACAGGAACCTGAGACTCCAGGATTGTGGCCTACCCTTTCCAAATTGGACTTGTGTTCCTAGTGCATACCAGTTTAAAAGGTTCTTAGATGGCTAACTCCTACTAATGTGAGTTACATGCTTCTCTATTTTTAAATACGTGGCCATCACCACCTTTTGAAAAGAGGCGTTATTATTTGAGATCTTTGGCTTTTGAAAGTGACCCTTGTAAGAAGAAAACTGGCAAGCTGACGGGATAGACAGACACACAGACAGACACGTGCAGAGAAGAAACAAAGCAGAAAACTTCCCTTTTCCCTTCTTATTCCTTTGCAACGAATATCTCTACTAAATATCTCCAGCATGTAAATGTCCTTTAGGAACAAATGTGCTAATATTGAAGGAGAGGAAATCTAGCTGTGGGTTAATTCCTTTAGTTCTTCACTCACTGTGAGGAGAGCTTTCTTCTGTCTGGTTTGGACAGCACATCAAACGTGCATTGCTGCAGAGCTCTGGATCAGGTCAGCCTTTCAGGATGTCTGTTTTTCTTTAAAGGTTACTCCTGTATTGCAATCATGGCATGTCAAGTGGATGTTCTGGGCTGGCTTCAGGCCACTCAGCTGTCACCCTGTGAACAGCATGACTTTGGTGGCATGGGGAACGCTCCTGGTGTGCAGCCCAAATGTTTGCTCAGTGCTTGGGGAAGCCTTTGTGGCTGGTGCCAGGTTCCCTCACTCCACCTTCAAGGGCAGCTGAGCCAGGAGGCAGCTGGGATTTCCATCCCAAGGCAGAGCTCACAACCACCCTGCACCCTCAGGCTGCAGAATTACCGAATTTTTCATGTGCTGAGGTTGCCACTTTCTCCTTGAGGCAGCCCTTGTACCAATTCACCCCACTGTGCCAGGCCAGAGGGGTTAGGGGATGGGGTTAGGGGGCTAGGGAAATGCTGGAGCTGCTCCTGTACATCTGCATGTCACAAAATATAAAGAATTTAAACTGTAGTTTACATTAGTTGTCACTCTCCTTCCATTCTCTGTATTTATTTTATTCCTGTATCTTGGTTTCCATTAGGATTGTTTCTTGCAGAGCAAGGCTTTTAAAACAATAGTGGGAAAACTCCCAGAAGGATTCAGGTAATATACTTCCCAATCACATGGCAGACAGGTAGAAAACATGAAAGGAAAACAGTCAATAGCTGCTTGCTATCTCACCCCCTCTGAACTGCGAAAATTTCTGAGGGAGCTGTGAATTACTCCCCTATTGTTCTTGCTACGTTATTATTTTGAAGTGGCTCATCCCCGTGCTATTTGGTTGGCTGCTTTGTTTGCCTTATCAGTTTGCTGGGTGATGTATAATTAAAAAAGCCCTGTTTTACCACCTCACTCACAGATGTCTTTAGATAATAAGCCAAGTGTGATAGTAAGAAAAACACAATGTAAACCTCAACTGCTGCAGCTTCCCTGTGCGTTTACTGAAATCCTCCCTTCTGGGATCCGTGTCTCTCCTTCAGAATGGGCCTGTGCTACAAAAGCCAGTATCTGTTTCCTGGTGACATCTGCGAGCATGGCAGTGTATTGACATAAGAAAGCACAGCCTCTGGTGGCAGGGGAGGCTGGACAACCCTCCCCAGCTGCTCAGCATCCACCATTCCTGACAAAATCTCCCAGGAGGTACTTGGAGATACACCTGGAGATGGCAATTGCAGATTAGAGCTAGATAATATATTTCTAAGTGCCAGGCAGATACACAGAGAACAAACTCAGCACCTCCTTCAGCCCCAGCCAATGCCACCTGCAGCCCTTTCTCCTCCCACCTCTTCTTCAGAGTCTCAGTCAATGTGACACATTTTGTCACCTCTGTTCTCTCTAACATAGCCTTTTTGTTCTGTCACTGAATCCTCAGCCTGTGTCCAGGCTCTTCTCATGTCTTGATGACAGCACCTCTCCTTTAAGAACCAATTTCACCCTTCTCTGTTAACTTCTGAATTCCACTGTGTGACTACTTCCCTAGCTCACCATTCAAAACAATCTTTCTTCTTCTCCCTGCATCTCATGTCTCTTCATCACATCAAATAAAAGCAAATTTTATTCACTTTCAGGATCTTCCAGAGCCTATCATTCTCTCATACACTATTTATGCCTTCTCCCACCTTCAACAGGACTGTCATGCCACCTTTCATCAAACAGCAGATACATTTTCAAACATCTTTTGTTCTTTCATCTATGCTGTATCTCAAAGATGCGGACATCCAGCAAGTTATCACATTGACCTTTCAAATCCTTCCCTCAAACCCCCTTTGCCTTCAAACAGAAATGAAACTTGGCTGTCTTGGGAGCTCTGGATGTGCAGAACTGATGCTCCATGAGAAGCTGCTCTGTCTCCCTGTCCTTGCTTTACCCACCTCCCTGGGTCCAGTGGTGGCCTCCTGTCTTGATCACATTGAGCTATTTAGCACAGGGGCTGCTTTTTTCAGTCTTCTCCTACGAGCTTCTGAGCTACAACTGGAAAGTGCTGCTTATAGATGAGTCTGCTGTAAACTGCTGACCCTTATGTTCTAGAAAGGAGTAGCTCAGTTCTATACGTTACCATTTACAGAAGTTTAGATTTACTTGCAAAATCGAGACCTAAAACAGAAACACAGCCCTTAATTCTGCAATGTCTATGCAGAAACACTTTTCATAACAAGTAAAAGAAAGCTTAATGTTTATTGAGGAGATTTTGCTGCTGCTGTCTAATACTGTCTCACCATCTAAACCTTGGTAATAGGTCCAGTAATCCTATGTAAAAATCAGGCAAACCACATTTCTGTAATCCATTTAGGGTGCAAAGAGCTTACACAGCATCAGCTATCACAGCTCAAATGCTGAGTGACAATTTATGAACCAACAACTCACAAATCTGTGGTAACTGGCACCCCTAAACCATATCCCACATCCTGTCTTTGCATGGAGTAAAGGGAAACCACGACCCTCACTGCCATGCTCAGCAGGACGCTAGGTTAGGCTTCAATTCCTTTCCAGGCTGTCAAGTGAAGCAGAGGTTTGGCCACAAGTGTCAGTTTGGGCACTTCAGATTAGCTCTAGGTGGCTGAGATAAAAAGAGCCTGTCAGCTTAGTGGTTGAAGGGACTCTGGTGTGTGGCACAAAGAGACACCAAGCTCAGCCAAAGCTGAGAGGCACTGTCTGAAAATGGAAAGAAACCTTTGCTTGAGGGCTCCTAACTGTTGTTTGGCTGGGGAGCATTAAGCAGGACTGTAGAGAAGTAGGTCTGCAAGCCTTTTCCAGATACCAGGGGACAGAGCACCTTGAAAAAAAAAATAAAAATTGAAGAGTCTTTTTCAAACAGCTCCCTTGCAGAAGGAAGGCTGCTCCCAAGGTGTTTAGGCAATGGTAGTATCACTTTAAAGTCAAATTTAGGGGCAGGGTGAGTAGGACGTTCCAAAATCACATTTAACAGGGCAAAGACATCTTTTCCCCCAAGGTGTCACATTGCTCTTGACCAAACCAGTAGCAGCAAATAAGAAAGACCTGTTCTTCACACACAGCTTGCACTGGCTTAACTGAAATCAGTTTTGAAGTCAAGCCAGTTCACCAGGTATGAAATCCCAAGAGAATGTACTTAGTGCACAGACATCAATTTAGCTCATCTGAATTACTGAAGTAGGCT
>JAOTQP010000362.1:3560240-3577663 GCA_026413545.1 Cichladusa arquata | reverse complement strand
GTGGAAAGATAAAGATGATTGCCCCAGCTGGTTTAAAGCTGGCCCATTAGCAGATAATATGTGCCACGGAGATAAGGGTCACTGTCCCACCCGGCTTCAACAGATGGGGACAGAATGCACATTGCTGGCCACATCAACCCAACACATTCACAGAGAAAAATATGGGATACTTCCTAAATGATTCTGTGAGTCACCCCTCTTTCCCCTCTCTGGATAAATGCTGTAATAGATGCAGCCATGAGATTCCCTCTCTGTTTGCAGCCTCCAAGTGTGAGCACTGATGGTGCCCTTTCGCTGGGTGAGCTGAGGCTGACTGCCTGGTGATGTGCAGTGATCTGGGCAATGACTGGAAGGAGCTGGCACACCTCCTCCCTCAGCACCACTCACTCTGCTCATCTCAGGCTGAAGAATACAGCCAGGATGTCAAACCCTCCTTTTACATCCAGGATGTCAAACCCTCCTTTTCACTGTGAGGCTTCTTGGCAGCTGGATCTGCACACTGAGATGAGTCCAGCTGAGATGGCAGCAGCCACTTCATTAGCTCAGTGTCAGTTCAGTTTTGACATGTTTGTGGAACCATTGACTAAGTTTTTACAATAGGATTTTTATAGCTAAGATTTTTTGCAAGTGTCACACGCATTTTAGGACACAGTCCTGGGCTGAGCTATACAAACAAAACTCCCTTGTGGTTTGACAGACATCATGAGGGAGAACTGGATCATGTTTTCTGTGTGAGATAAAACTAACTGCCTTCACAGCTGTCATTTTTTATAGTGCAAAGGAGGAAATTCAAGCATTTAAAGTTACATTTAAATATGAAAACTTGATAGACATATCTGGCAATAAAAACACAGCTGTTAACAACATATAGAAAATACTGCAGTGGTACAGCACAGGAGACTGAAACCCTGTGTCTGAGGAGAATCTGCAGGTGAGAGCAGCCTCCTCATTTATTTAACACAGGGTGTAGGGCTTGTGTTTGTATACTGTACAGCACTAGGCAGAAATACTCTCAGGAGCCCATCATCCAGCACTGCGCGAATGAAAAACAGAATTTCCCAAACTCCTGTGAACAAGGCATGAGCCTGGAATGACAATTCTTCACATGTAAGACAAGAGCCATGTTATATTTTACTCAAGTGGAAGAGCTGCACGATTCAAAGCCAGTCTCTTCACATCTGCAGTGGACTTGCAGAATGTGAGCTCATGGGGGTAGCTTTAGCAGCTCGCCCGTGGTTTCTGGGGTAAAACTAAAAACTGGGCTCAGATACAGCTGATCCATCACAGCATTTCAACATCACCCACTCCCACATCCAGCAGTTATTTTCATGCAGCTACTAGTGCTAAGGATGTGTCAGGAAAATTAATGAAGTGTGAACATGCTGCGGGAAGAGCATGCGCAGCAAGAGGGGGGCTGTGGGTTAAAATAGCCCAGTGCATCTCAGCCAGTGCACAAAATGGTCAGAGAACAGCTGCTGGAGAGACTCATGAGGCACTGGCATGTTGTCTAGAAAACATTAAGAGTATTTTCAAGCACACACTGGCTCACATTCAGCACACAGAAGCTATTTTAAGTGCTCCATGGAGACAAGCTGGTGTTATTAGGGCACTTTTCTTCCAGAAGACAACAATTCATTTTGAGTCCAATAATCCATCAGAGGCCTTTGTAAACACCTAAATCAGAAGTGGATGTGATGATCTCATGTTGGGAGAGATTCACAGGCTGCTTTTCTTAAGACACTTAAAATGAAAATGAAACCACTTGCTGGGCACTCTTGGTGCTGTGTCTGTCATGTCACAGCAGCTCCCAGAGGGAGTCTCTGGAGTCTGAGGAACTGCCAATTGGCACAGGGAAGCTGGTTCAAGAAGAAAATTTGAGCAGAAGCCTACAAGGTAAGTTGTTTTTACCCTACTGAGCAGCAAAGCCATGGCTAAATGAGCCCTAATAGAGCAACTCTCATCTGGGAGAACCACCTCAGACCCAAGAGGAAAGACTTCCATCATCTTCTGACCTCTCTGTCTCAGCTTCACCCTGCCTGGTGTCTTTACAAGGGATTTTGAGACTCAAAGACCAGAAAACATACAGAAAGAAAGAGATAATGCTGTTATCACCCAATGCTGTGGCTCTGTATTATGTGAAGGCATAGACAGCCACAATTAACTCCCTATGTCAGAAAGGTGGAAAGAAATATGGGAACAGAAGAGGAAGAAATTGTATTATGACAGTGACAGTGAAAAGTAGTAGATGGCAGGGATTTAGAGACATTTGGGAAGCACTCTGATATTGGCATGATGGTCTCAGTAAAGAAAATTGTCAAAAATATGACCACAGCAAAGACCTTAATCAGAGTCATCCAAAATTGGTTTATTTTATTAAATATTTCAGGCATTCTTTTCCTTCCTATTTTTGAAACCCTTGCTGTTCAGCCAGGTGAGGCAGAACAGAGAACTGTAGGCAGTCATGCTACTCTGAATACTGATAGACAAAAAAAGCAGAGAGGGAAGGGTGCCTAAATATAGTTCAGAAGGCTCCCACCTCTTCATACTGAGGTTCAATCTCCACAGCCAGATCAGATCAGTGATTTTCAGTCAGCTTTCAGCCACTAGCAAATACAAGGCCACATCAAAATTGCCATTTTAGGGTAGAAATTACCATAGTTGATAGAGGAACCAGGTATAAATAAAATACTTCTAGTGAACTCCCTAAGAAGAGCCACTGCCTGCTCTTTATTAAGTTACAGTCCATTGATATTTATCAAGTTTTAATCTCCCAAACCACTGACTCTGGATCCTCAGATGGAGGAAATGAATTGTTGATCTACCCCACAGCATGATCCAGCCCTGAATTTACAGGTAAACTTGAAGCTGTGGACTTTGCTTATGTTTTTGGCTTAAAAAAATAAACGCTTTTCTCACTATATGTAATGCACTATTTTTGCTTAGAAAAGGGAGTTCTAGAATTAAATAAATCAAAGATGCAGAGGCACAGGGAATGCTAAAGCTAAGGTAACTTGGCAGAAAATACCCAGCACCTGAAGGAACAGGTGTGCAGTAATCAAGGATCACAAGGAAAGCAACATGCTTGTGATATCAACACCCAGAGAAAAGTTCATGTACTCTTTCAACAACTGTTTTTGTTTCAAATATGCTCTTGCCATGACTCTCATGGGCAACCTTTGATCATTATGGAGAGAAGTATTTTTGTGAACCAAAAAAACGATGTACCAACAAACCCCTCAGAGAACACACAACTGCCAGGCTCTGGTGGTCTCCTGCAGAATGCAAGTGACAGAGAACACTGGGGAAACACTCAACAAGCTCATTTTTTTTCCTTGCAGCTAATCCCCCACATTTCCAAGTTCCACTTACCCGTCAGGTTCCTCAAGCCAAGCTCCCTGAGCCCAAAGTTCCCATCCTTCCTGTAGTTGAGGAAGATGGCCAGAGCGTATCGCTCCTCGTAGAGCTTGGTTCCGCGGACGATGCGCAGGTTCTCCAGGGGCAGGTATTCAAACTGGTTCAAAGCCACCAACACGTAGCCTGTGACTTCTCGGATAGACTGAAAGGCAGAAAGGAAACAAACACATCAGGCATGCTCTGTTTTGAATTGTCCTGAATTTCCCAGACAGTGGATGCTTTAGGACAAGATGCTGCTACCCACGACAAAAAAAATAAAAAATAAAAAAATAAACACCCAGAAAACAAATTCTGTTTCAACTTAATGATTTCAAGCACATTCCTGTTTTATTTTTAGTGAGTTTACTGGAAATAGTTGTTAAAAAGTTAAAAAGGAAGAAATCAAAGAGGGAGCCATTTTTATCAGTTTATTGAAACTTGAACGGAAATTCACTGTAGGGTATTAAGGATTCACAAAAAGATGACTTTTCACACCCAAAGCAGAGAGCAGGTCAAAGGCTTCTGCAGTACATGAACAGAATCCACTGGGGCAGTGCCACAGTTCAGATGAGATTGTCTGTCTGCAAGTAACTGTGTGTATTTCAGGGTAGGACATAACATGGAAAACACCTCTGGAAGAGCTCACCATCAAACAGGAATGGATGGGAGACAGAGGGGCCACTTTGAAGAGGAAATAAAGATAACACACATATGTATTAACACCCATTTTGTGTAATTTCAAATGGAACTCATCAGTGAAGATTTGCAAAGATTCATCTCCAAGTTTCCTCTGGCAATGCTGGAACCATCCACTCCCATATATCCCAGCCTCCAACCAAAACTGCTATCCAAACCTTTAGCAAAATAATTGCTGCACCTTTGAGTTGGGTGAAATCTTCATTGGCTTTAGATGAACTGCTCAATAACCCTCCTGCTCATATTCAGGAATGACTGCCTGGGCTGGAAAGGGAAAAAAAACACCCCCCAAACCCAGTAACTAAAAAAACTTTTTCAAAGTCCAAAAGATTAACAGAACTAAGATATTGTTAGGAAAAAAAAAATACAGAATGCCTAAAATCAGAGAAGCATGATCCCTTAGCAAATAAAATGCATTGTAAGGAATTGAAAGAAATGGACTAGAAATAAGCAAATGCCTTTGGAAAATATCATTTCAACGCTCACAATGATCCCACCATTCTCAGCAGGACTTGGCACAGGCTGAAGGATGCTCCTGGCCATATCCTGGAAACAGAATATCCATGTTGGAGAGGGTCTCCTGGGTCTGTTTCTCCAAGCTCACCCAACCCTGTGCCTGCAACCACTGTACATTCGTGTGTCTGTGTGCATGTGCATATTTTAACAGCTAGAAATTGATACCCCTACTTGTGTGCTTAAGTGGCTGCACGCACTTTTCCCTTCCCTTCGGCAAAGTCGATACCTTAAACAAAACACTGGAAGAGAAATTCTGCTCGGACTAACGTGCCCAGACTACAACCAACATGACGGGGACTCCAGTCGATACTGTAATAAAAACAAGCCGACAAGTAACAGCAGGCAGAGAATTCAATGTGTCGTGTCTGTATCATTAATAAAGAAAGGCAGCAATGCATTTGCAGCACCAAGGACAGGTGCTTGCTTTGCTGCTTCAGCGCTTTGCCGTGATTTCACGTTTAAGTGTGCACGAGCCTTTTAATTAGGCTTATAAAAGCCTGCAAGGTTATTAATACTTGTGGCAGTGTTTGTAAGGGATGATTTCTAGCCCACAAAATCTAGGTACTAGCTGTCCTTCTGAAGTCAAGCATTTGTACTCGGCTGAAGCTGCTGAAAAAGCTGTGGAACCATTTCTTGGGATCTAAACCAAGCCCAGTGTCCTGACAGGACTCTGATGAGAACCCAGAGAGTGGAGATAGGTTGAGAACTAAGGTTCAGCAGCTAAGTATTAAATGTAGAGCTGCATTACACCCTGGAACACTGATTCCATTATAATCAGAAGCTTTACAGCACTTTCATGATAGCTCTTTGCCTTCAGACATTTGAGCTTAGCCAGTTTGGTCAGGAATTTGCTTTTCATCATATGAAAAAATTTCTTTAAGCTGGTTTTTTTAGCGTCTCCTCAGAATTCAGGAAATACTTAAATTGCACTCGTGGCTTCAGTTTCTCCACTGATATTCTAGGGATACTGTGATTGCTCTAATTAATTTAAATGGATGTTTAACTTGGAATTGAGCGGAAAAAATTAAAAGCAGTTCCAAAATTGCATCTGAACAGGTCCTCCCTGCCAATTGTTGTCACTTATAACCACATTTTCTATTTTTAGGGTATGTCTTACTGCCAAACAGCAATTCCACCTGAAAGGGCTGCAATTCAGCACAGAACTGAAATGCCACACACACACAGAGCAGCAAATCTTCATTTCAAACTTGGGAAAAAAAAAAAAAAAAAGGCAAAAAAAGTCCAAACCAAAACAAAACAATAGTCTACCAGAGAAAATGACCAAGTTCTGTTGCTGATAATTGTGAACTGCCTCATAAGCCCAGCACTTTGTTTGGCTTAACCAACTGAAATGACAAATTATGGCAAGTATTTTGACAAACCAGAATGCTCTTTGCACTATGATTTCCACCATATTGCAGTACACATTTATTTGTAGGAGACACTACCATGTTCATGCTTGCAAAAGAAAACTATGAAAAAAAAAACCCAAAAGGGTTTATAATTTCCTAGGAAACAACCATCTGACCAACAAAATCTAGTAGTCTGATATATTAGAAACAGGGTTTCATTTTGAGTTTAAATTCAAATAGCAATGAAAAATGCAGAACAATAACCTGCTTTGCAGGATGGTTTCTGTCTGGTTTCTGGTTTGCAGGGTGTTTTCTGACCAGTCCACCTTGAAAAAATGCATTGGGAATGCAGAAGGCACCTCAAGTTTTGGCCACTCCCGGCCAACACTGTCACTTTGCCAGGCACTGCAAGTTTTAATTTGACTCTGGCTGAAAATGGACACCTGCCCACTTGGAGCTCACTGCCAGCCCTGCTGGAATCACTGCAAAGGTGCCATGGCTTCCACACTGACTCACAAATCCTCATGCCAGAGGAGACCAGCAGCCAGATCTCCTCCCCTGCACCTCGGGCCAAGGTCAGGCATGACTGGGACCTCTCATCCCCTGAATTCAAGGCTGGACACTTTCCTGGGCAGGTATCCTGGTCACAGATACACTGATGCTCTGTTTGAGCTGCTTTGCTCCAGCTTCCATCTGTGTTCCAAGAAGGTGGAGTGGCTCACAACAGTGAGTGCCATCTCCCAGTCTGATTCTCCTGCTAAGGCTTGCAGGCACTTGCAAAAACACATTTCTCATGAGTCTGTCCCTCAGGAAAGACAAAAAGGAAACTGAGCCTGTTGAGCATCAGCTCCTGGGTAAGGACAAGTTTCCAGCAAGTATCAATCGTTGACATACCTAATGCCTCATGAGCTGCTTAAAAAACCACGTCAAACCCAGGGTCCTGATATATTTAAAATAAAAAAAACCCCTTTATCTCCATTTTTAGACAGGAGATGAGCACTTGTACTACATAGTTTGCTGTCCCTGTGCCCAGGAACAGCCATATTATTCTATGAACCTGTTTCCTAACTCTACGAGCCCCAACATAGCCAAGTTTTTGGTTTTTAAACCTAAAAATAGCTACCCTGAGATAAGAACAGAGCCAGTGAAGGTGCTGCCCTCCCCAGGAGTCCATCCCAAGATGGGCAGCCCTGCAGAGGGTGAGGAAGAAACTCAAAATGACACCAAAAGCAAAAGGGTTCTTTCTGGAGGTTCTTTTTCAGGTGATGAACTGTAAAAATGAGCTCTAGACAGCCCATTCCCTTAATTACAACTAATATTAGCTGAGCACAGATGAAGCTCTTGAAGCTCCCAACAGCAAAACCAGAATTATCCTGTCAGCTGGGAGTAAATGAGAGTAAAATTGTGCCCTGGCATCTTAAATCGTCCTTTGGTTGGAATCAAGTGAATCTGAGTGAAGCGGAGCAAAATAACAGCGAAAGCTTCATCATTCCGCCCAGAAAAACAGATCAATGAACGATTAGGGAAGCTGATGTTTCTTATAAACACTACCAAGGCTTCTTAACATCCATCAGGAAGGCTGGGCTGTGGCAGAGGCACCGAAGAGAACTCCATTGTGGGGTTTATTTCAGCTGCAGACACATTTATCCAGCCACTGAACCTGATCTAGTAATGTCCCTGCTGCCTCAGCTGGTCAGACACTTGTCCCCAGCACAGAGTCAAAGCAGCAAAAACCTGCCACAGGGGTCAGCTCACACTTGTGGGACCACTGACAGTTAATTCTTTTTTAGGGTGTTTTCCCCTTTTCCATAAAAACGAAGAACATTTTGGTCTACTTCAATCTCACTCGAAAGCACCAGTAAACACAAGTGCAGGAGAGGAGGATGACCTGAAGAACAAGTGTGTTTAATTCACAAGCATTAAAAGGGGACTTGAACAGAGTATCTCACATTTTGCTTTTTTATCAATTAAAAAGTATGCTTTTGTATCTGGTGAGAACTGCCCAACATCCAACTGGCCCAATTTTGAGGAAACAAATTTTTATTACTAGAAAAAAACTCCACAATACAGCCAAGTCAACACCTGCCTCTAACTTTAAATAAGTTCAAAAATTCAGTCAGGCATGTTTCTGAGCATGCTGGTAACCATCAATTAATTTTCTTTTTTTCTTTTTTTCCCCCATACATTTTTACCCATGCAATACAACACACCTGTCACTGTCAAAATTTTAAAAATAATGTTTATTGAATAACTGTAAAGTAGTCTCTAAGCAGCTACATAACTTGCAATTCTAACTGCAGGAGAAACAATAACAATGAAAATGTGGAAACAGCAATTTATGGAGCTCAATTAGCTGTTCCATGCATTGCTCATTGAGGTTATGAATTTCTAATGACACTGAGATTTTCAAAGCAGTTCAGGTATTTATGGGATGCAGCCTTTGCCAGCTTCTGTCAAAGCCCCATGTGTACCATGAGAAATATGTGGCACACACTGACATTTCTCCTGTCTGAGAGGACACCCCATTTAGAGACTATGTCAGAGCTAACATGGCATCCACCTGAGGAATTCTGTCCCACTACAAGCCCATGTCTTGGCTCTTCCACGCTGTGCATCCTTTAATTACATTAACACGTGTGAAATTGTGATGTTAAGCCCTCCTGAGCACCAGTGGTTTTCCAGGTGCTTTATACAAGCTTCAGTAAAAATCCCTTAAGTTTGAGCACACTGATCAATACCAGAACTCAGCTTGTAGAAAATATTTTCTAGCGCCTGGTCAGAAGCAAGCAGTGTATTCTAACTAGAGCTGCCTTGGCAGCTGGAAAAACATTATTGTCTACATCACTAAAAATGCAGTTTTTGTTCAAATTGGTTAATAAAGAAAGAGGATCTTCTGGTAGCCTTTCAATTTGCATTAGGGTGTATCAACAGCAAAGGAAGGGCTCGGATTTAATTTTGTTAAGACCTGTACCTACACTGTTGCATGCTGCAGAATCAAACTGTGATTCAGTTATTTATGACAGCTGGTAGGAACTTTAACCCAGCTTTAACTTTAACTCACATTTAACTCATAATTCTTTGGTAACATGCTTACAAAACATCCTGAGCAGCAGATCAGTGACCTGAACACAGCACTCGATTCCCTCAGCTCTAAAGCAGCAGTCACTCAGATGCATCTTTTCTTAAGGCCACTGGAAATTTGTAAGGATTTTGCTACATAATTTACAGAACCCACCTTGGGAGTTGTTGAACTGAAAGCTCTGTTTTCTGAGTGGCTGGTCTTTATATTGCATTATTCCAAAAGTGGGACTTTTCATACATTAAAATAGGAGAATTAGCTGTACAGTTATTTATTTACTGAGTTTGATGTAGGAAACACACTGTTGCTTATCTGAGGTAAGTTTGGCTGTGTCTGAGCTAATATACATTACAGTAGGGTCTAGGGAGGTCTTGGAAGAAAAACAAATACCAGTTTAGAAATGTTTAAATTGCAGACAATGTCCAAATCTGGCATTTGGAAAGAAAGGTGAAGGATAAAAACATGGGGAGCCTTTGAAATATGTATCTTGACTCATTTTTAAAGTACTGATGAGAAAAAAAAAATGGGACTTGAAAAAAAAATAATGTGGGAATGGGAGCATTAAGTAGAAATAGACAAATAACAGGACCAGAAACTCCTACCATTTTTCTTTCAAATTTTGAAATATAGTTTCAAATGACATACCCAAGTATTCTGTCTGCCTAATACTTCTTCAACTGAAGCTCAGGTGTCAGCTTGCCCCATGTGTCTCTGCCCACTGTTCAGTTGAAAATATCATCTGAACAGAGAAACTGAGCAGGGTTACAGCAGTATCTGAGAGTCTTCCCAAAATTTCCAGTCTAAAATATATTGAGCAACATGACCTAGACAAAGCCTGCACTCTGTAACAGCCCCATCTTCACAGCTAACATCTGTCTGTCCTGAGAACACTGGGGAAGACACATGTTTAGGCAGTCAGTAAGACTTTTTTACAGTAAGACTCTATTACTTGATTGGCCTTCAAGGTATTTGCAGCGTGGCTTCCAAAAGAGTTTATTGTAACATCTCCCAAGGGAAAGCTTAGTCCTAAATGAGATTGAAAAGACTACAATGAGAGCATTATGCTGTTACACAATGCTTTACCACTCAGTAGTAGCTGCATTTTGTAGACACTCAAACCACATCAGCTTATAGCTGCCCAGTTACAGAATTTCCAACAGCACAGATTGATGCCTTTTGCTTTCTCTGCTTTTGGGAGCTTCAAATCCAGTAAATCATAACTTCTTTCCAGGCAACATAAAATTGCTACTTCATAAACTAAATAATATCAACACTGTGGAAGGATTTTTAGAAAAGCAATAATCATGTGCAAAGACATCTTTTTTTATCAATTTCCCTCAGAGAGCCAGAGGCTGTGAGAAGCTGAGTGCATTCCAGGGTCTCGGGACACTTTCACTGAAAAATCCAACGTGAGGGCTGTCTTGTCAAACCTTCACGGTCACATTTCCACTGGCTGCACTGCCACAGGCATCCTGAGATGTCAGTGGGCTGAACCAAGGTGGTGTATTTATTTTGGCAGGACTAGGCATCCTGTACCAAAGAAGAAAAGAGCATTCAATTCCTCACTGTCCCCTCATGTTTCTGCTTGTGTCTAGGCTGAACTAAGCTGCTTACTTGGTCCTCTGGTCATGAGACTGGTTGGAGCCCATCTATCCATTCCCAAGGGAAGAAAATGGAAGAAAGGGAGGAGGAGATGAATGGATGCTCACAGCCTCTCACAGCTCAGCACTCCTGGATTCTCCAGCTTACAACTTGAGACAGCCCGTGGCTGAAGAGGAGCAAAACACACCGTGAACAAAAAGCAGAAGTGAAGAAGGATGCCTTCCCCACCATGGGTTTGAAAGGCTCAGGTGTCTGATCAGAAGTCAGATGGAAGAGTTCCCATGACAAATGCAGTGCAAGCTCCAACAGGGTGTCCACAATTGCACACCAAGGTGAAGATCTTTGGAATGTTTTGTGGTCATTTAATGGAACAAAGGACCTTTATTTGTTCATTTGGTATATGGTGAGTGACAGGCTTTGTACATCACATATTGTGATTGCTTTTTTCCTACTACATAGCCAGGCTAGTTGGAATGAATTGCAGGAAAATCTATAGTTAGACAAGTAAATTAAATGCATTTATTAACATTTTTTCAATCTCTACTGTGGAAGCAACAGGAGCTCTTGGCTGTCATGATTCCCTCTCTTTGGAATAATGCAGAATGAATTAAACATCCCAGAGATCTGGTACAGAGGTGGAGCTGAACAACAGGACTTTTCTATTTTTTAATATTTAAACTGCAGGTGAAGGTGCCCCACCACTCTTGCAAGCAAAAGGCTGCTTCTATTTCTGGACACAGGAACTGACTACACGGAGTGAAAATGTGTTAACCTTGCCAAATTTCAGCTCAACATTCTCAGTCTGCATTTTTGCAAGAAGCAAATAGCTGGCTGTCCAATCCTGGAAAAGCAGTTTGCTTATTTTTGGAGAGCTTTGCTTCCCTTTTCCAAGAAAATAAGTTTCCTAAAAACACACTTTCACTTTGTTTCATATGTGCAACATCCACTTAATGAGTATTTTAAAAGCATTTCCTGGGAGGAACCGATTTTATTGGTGCTCTAGGACATTTCTGCACGCTGAAATTAGTGAATATTGGAGCTGTTAACTGTTTCTGGTTTCACTGAAGGGGAGAATCTTCATTCATGTATTGGATTTTAGCAACTCTTATTTCTAGCTGAGCATATATAAACACAACATCTTAGCTCAACATCACACCTACCTATTGAAACTGTTTCAGCCTTTTTAACTCTAATCTTTTCAAGAATAGAAACCCTGAAGAGATTCATTAATTGCTAGCTTTTGATTAGGTTTATTTCCATTTAGATAAAAAGTGAAGAGGCTTCTTGTTACTAAAGCTGTGTTTTTGTTTTATTTATCTGGAAGCTGAGAATAACTCTGTTACTCAGGCTTTAATAGATTGTTATAATCTCCTTCAAGGATAGTTTTATAATTTATAAGATGTGAGCAATTAGTAAATGATCTGATTTTCAAATTCAGAGGTATACTTTGAGACTGAAATGTAAACTCCACTTTTTGAGGTTATGCAGGGTGCCACCAACCAGGGAAACAGCCTTTAATCTGCAGTGACTGCTCTAACCCTAAAATAAGATTTTCCTCTACATTAATTCCACTTCTTTTCTTCAAAGGGGCACACTAAAAACTTCTGCCACTCATTGCATTTTCTGTGTGGTTTCTGAACCAAGCCAGACACACAATCTTATAGGAAACAGGAACTTTTGCAATCATATCCAGAATGACCAGACATCTTAAATGTACCATTATTACCACATGCAATTATTGCAGCAGTGAATAAACAGTGGCTCCCTAAAGGTGCAAAACCAACTTTTTTTTGAATTACAGGTGAATTTATGGAGTGGAGTGTTGGAGAAGATGTAGAGAAAATGATTTCTCTCTTTTCAAGACACAGGGGCAGAAAAAGACATTTGGTCTTGACATAAAAAAAACCTAAAAAGGTTAAAAATTAAGACTTTTGGGGAAAAGGTAATTTTATGAAAGGAAAAATTGGGGTACAGGGCAAGAGATAAGAAAGAGGAAAAGCTCATGATCAGGAGTGGGGAAGAACAGATCCAGACACCCATCATTCTGGCACTATCTAATTTCTGAGTGTCTGAGTTTGCAATTTTACTGCTTATTTTTATATCATTTTGTTCTTTTTTTAGGGGAAGCATGGCAGGAAAAGTGTAATACTCTGTACAAGATATAATTTCTTTCAGTACTCATCACCAGCTAATGACTGGACAAGCAATCTTTTGCCAATAACTTTAATTAGAGGAAACCTCTATATTTAAAAATGTTCCTTAATGTGCTGAACCCCACACAATGGCTTGTTGAAGGAAAAAAAAAGCAGAGTGGTTATTGTCATAGCTAAGGATGGAAGAAAGGCTCAGTCATTAAAGTCATCACAGAAACAATGTTATTAACTGCACGAGAATAATCTCGAGGGAGTTCTGCACTGACTGACAGTGATGAAATAATGCAGGAAGCTAAAACCAGGGCATCTCTCCTCACCTGTTTTTATTAATACCCTTATTACCTTTCCCTGAAAGACAGCTTTTCAAGAGCTCTTATTGTGCTTAATATTAAATCAAATTAAGCCTGGCATATTGTCAATTATGTCTTCTGCACCCCAAAAGAGAGAGGGTGCTCACCCCTGAGCTCATCAGGAGCAGTCCAGTGGCCAGACTCCCAAAAGTCAGGGACAGCAGGAAAAAAAAAATGCTCAAGAGAGAGAGAGAGAAAAGGGAGTGTTCAAGGACCCAAATACATCAAAGGGCCAGCCAGCAGTGGTATTTCATTGATATTAACTACTTTACAGTCTGTAAACTCTGCAGAAAGTACCAGCTGCTCTGAGCCAGGACCATCAAAGGTCAGATTATCATGAAATCATTACAGGAGAGGCTTTTTTTAGTTAGCATATAATTGCTAAACCTAAGCACACTCCACAGAACCAATAGGAAAATGAATTATTTAAATACTCTTTTTTAAACAAATAGTATTACCATTTTAATTACATCAGTTTTAATTTAACTCTAAAAGGTGCCTGAGGATTTTGCAGAATTAGGTTTTGCTTCTTTGGAGTTTTCAGAAATTTCAGAACTTCTGCACCACATAGGTGTGTGAGTTTAGCTATATATGGCTTTTTTCATATTTACAGATTCACATACGTGCTTTTTAAAGGTTTGTGTGTTGTATTCCTGCAGAATTTCTTGTCTTCAGATTTTTGGTTGTCTAAAAGTGCAGTCCTTAGGTATTTCCTCTGCATGCTGCTTGCCGTGAGATAAGGGGGAAATCCTGGCTCAAATGACAGGTTTTTCTCAGTTCTCATTCTCCCAGCACCCAGCCTGGCTTGAAAGCTCAATTGGCAGCTACAGCACCAGGTTTAAGTTGCATTTCTGGCTCCAAATGACTTTTCTTTTTACCCAATTCTCTTCTACTTGTAGCTACCAGTGCTTTTGAGAGGAAACTGGGAAAACAGAACATAGCAGGTCATGGGTGTTTTATTGCTGGAGATGCAGCATCAGCTCCCTGTGTCCACGCACACAATCCACACACTTTCAGATTGTGCAGCTCCTCCCTCCACATTGCTCCATGGCTTGCTCACCCAATTATTTTTCTCCTCCCTCTTTTCTCACTTGATGCCAGACAAAAGAAGACACTTGGGCTTTGACCAGCTCTTTATTTATTCTATCAGCTCTGAATTTCAGTAACTTCCCTGCATGGTCCCATGGATTAAGGTGTTTGCCCTTCCTCCCAACTCAGTCTGCCCAACCTGAGAACTCCCTACCAGATACACCAAACACACATTTCAGGCCCCAAAAACATCTTCCTGAATTAATAAATCCATTCATTTTTCTCAAGCCAGTAATTTCGTTTGTGGAATAAATTAGTTTTGTGAATATTAAATTGCACAGTGTAGATTCTGATCCTTTGAAGTCAATAAGCATAATTTTCCAGGCTTTAAACCAGGCAGGGTATGCCCAAAAAAAAAAATTTGGTCTTACAAAAACCCTTCATAGGTATTTAAAAGATGTCTCAAACCCAGCCTTTTCTGTCCCTTAAACCCATGGTGCAACAGACTTTTTCAGTGCAGAGCACAGCGAACACACTGCAGTATTTGGAAGAGTTTGGATATGTAACTATATAATTCTGCTTCAAATTTTGTGTAAACTGGCACACCCCATGCTCTGGCAGTTGTGAGGGTCAGAGCAGGAGCAGCTCATGTTTAGCTCTGAGACTCACAGGTGCAGGAAGTTATTTACAGTATTTTTCCTAATGGGTTTCCATGGATGACTAACCTTTAAGCTGAATTCTTTAGCATCCTACTTTGCCAATGCCTGTTACAGTACTTTTCTATCCCTACTTGACCCTGCCAGTCCATGAATATTTGATACTAAATTAAAGCATTACAAACCAAGAGATAAATTCTACCCAGGGTGCAGCCCTCACAGAGCTTAATTACATTTGGTGGTGTGAATGTTAAAGACCTGACACTGCAAGAGCTTTGGACTGTGGCTTCTGTTGAACCAGAGGAAAGAAGGAAACTGTCACCTGCCCAAGCCTTCTCAAAAACTAAGAGGGCTTATTTTCCTTGGTATTTATGTGTGTGCTGCCCCTCTCCTTTAGCCCAAACTACTGCCAGGTATTAGCAGCAATTAGTAGACCATTTAAACTTTTGTTCTGTACACAAAACAAGCCAAGCTCAGCTCTTCTCTTTCCTCCTCCTTTAGAGATTCTGTTCCTCTGTTCCACCAGCCCAGCAGTTCACCTCTCTGCTTCTCTGGTCCTCAAGAGAGGATTTAGCAAATTTTCCTTTGCCTTCAGAAAACTGCCTGCCTTCTTCACCTCTCTCGTGCATTTAGGCTGTAAGCTTTCCAGAAAAGAGAAAGGTCTGTGTCACACAGTGCCCTTACACTCTGTAATGGAATTCTTAACTGAAATGGAGTTGAAAAGTCAAGAGGAAAACACAAATTATCAGTAGTTACAGAGAAATAGCCGTGATCTTTGCAAGCCAATGCTAAGAGCTTTGTGAAAAGAGCTGAAAGTTGCTGCTCCATATTAAGCATTACTTTCAAATTACTCATTAAAAGAGAGCTGATGGTAAGGTCTGCACATCCTGAGCTACACATCCCAGCAATCCTGCCCTTTCCAGGCAAGGTTCCTGGCCTAGCCATGTTTTCCTTGCCAGCAGATCACATTTGGCTTGCACTGAGCCAAAGTTAGTGTGTCTCACCTGCCCCTAACTACAAGAAGGCACCCCCTGTCTAAAGAGATCAGTACAACCCTGGCACTCCAATGCTTCCTCTTGCCAGAATATCAATCAGAATGGGACAATGGTTGCATGGAACACCAAAAATCCCAATGGCTGGGTTCACAGCAAACTCCAGGGAACAAAGAACTGGCTCTAGGCCCAGCTTTGGCTCTAAGGGATAACATTGGATGGAGAAACTTCACTATCACAACCTTTGCCACTCTCCCTGCAAGTATGAGACTGGAGATACAGGTGTGAAACAAGGATCTGGGAGGCACTGGAGCCTCATCCTCATGTCTTTTCACGTGTTGGTGTTTCCAATAGCAAGGCAAACTGCATTTAGCTTTCCTGTTGTAGTCAAAGTTAACTCACAGCACCCCTACAAATTAAATTAAATTAAAGTGTCCTCTGCTTTGGCTGTTCTTGATGAGATTCATAGCTAAAGCTGAATCCATTAAACCAGACAGAACTCCAGTCATTTCAGTATCACTCACCAGTGGCCATGAAGTCAGGGGAGACACCTGAGGCAAAATTCACCTAATTGTTCCACCAGAAATCCTTACGTTTAATCACTGTTTCACAGGAACTCCCAATAGTTTTAATTAATTATCTTCATGCTATATCCTTTCATGGAACTGGAATTATCTTTGCCAGCAAGCCATCCCTTCCCACACTGCAGGACACCCAAGGAATGGGACTGGATAGAGATGCTGATGTGTGCCCACAGAGGGGAGAAATACAGAGCAGGAGGACACACAAAAATATTTGCCTTCTTCCAGGGCTCATCACAACAGGTATTTCCCTTCTAGGAAAGTTGTGCTGGGATTAATTTCAGCTGTACCAACAACACTGAATGTTTATTTCAATATTAGCAGTTATGCAACAGGCCAAGATGAAGGAAATATGTTCCTCTCAGAGAAGAAAACTAGCTCAGGACTAATCTGGAGAGCTCCTGAAGTGCAGGGTTAAGACCAGGAGCTCCCTTTGATGTGGTCAGAGGTTTTGCTGTACTTTTCACCACTGCAGCCACATCCTCCTCCATGATGTCCATCCTCCTTGGTCTGGGCAGGACAAGAACCATGTGAAAGCCTGCAGACTTCAGCTGAGGCAGCCACTGAGTCACAGCACCAACCAAACAGGCTCCTGAAGCAGATCAAGCATGGATGATGGAATTTTGCTATGGGTCAAGATGTTAGTATTTCCAGGAAGACAGTGTTATATCAGCATGCATGTTCATCTTTTACAGCTACTGGCTGCCTTTCCCAGGCCCTGCTTTCCCAAGCTTTAGTGTCTCTCTGGCAGCTGCTGAAGGGCTGATCATGCACAGTGGCCAAATACTCTTCCTGCTCTTCATGTTCTCATTGAACTTTTTCCCTCGAACCACAACGCTTGGCTAATCAGCATCATTTACATTTCCATAGATATAACATTTGCTATTTCTGAGGCACAGCTAAGAAAGCAGCTCCTCAAAGCCACTTCCACACACAAGAAAACTCAGTACAAGGAGGCCATGGAGGATAATGTAAATCTTATACTACATTCAGAGGAATCACTTCCTTTTCCATCTGTTTCCTT
>JAOTQP010000362.1:3542751-3560140 GCA_026413545.1 Cichladusa arquata | reverse complement strand
GAGGGGAGTGCTGCCTTCTAGGAGGGCAAAAAATGCTGACATGACAGATCTTCTCCCTTAATCAACTTAATTTAACTTCTTGAAAGCTCATGATGACAAACTACCTGGACTGGAGCAGCTTGGAGCTGATATCCCTCAGAGTCCACCGCAGTAAATTATTACCTAGCTCTGCTGATGGAGATAGAGAGAGGTGATAGTGTCCCATAAGAAAGGATAAATGGAAATATCCACCATTTCTTTCCACTCTGTAGCCAAGCTGCTAAGAGTGCTTAGATTAGGAAGCCAGTACTATTAAAATAAAATCGCTTTTTTTTTTTTTTTTTATTTTCTCCCTAAGGTGAACAATGGCTATAAAACCCCCACATATTTCCTAATAAATAGTAAGCTGTGCTAGAAACAGATTACTGAGTTTATGCTAAGTTCTAAAATGCATTTTTTGCAAACAAATAGTCATTCAGCTATCAATAAACATTGTGCACTTTATCATCATCCTGCTGGGTTTTCATCTGGCAAATGTGCTGTTTATGTTATGTATCTTCAATTCCTGATTTGTCAGTATCCCACTGCTGCTATTCCCACCCTCTCCTTGTCTTAGAGGTTCACCTGTGTTGCTATTGATGCAGCTTGCAGCTCTGCTCCTTTGTACTTGTGCATTTTGCTCAGCACACAGGCACAGGCTGGGGACAAAGGATGGGACACCCCAGACAGTTCCTGCAGAGTGACATGACTTGTGGTGACTCCACAGCATGGCTGAACTTTGGCAGCTCTGGATTTAATTACACACTCCAGAAGGACACAGCCTTCCACACACACATGAAATGTAGTGCACAGCCTCTTACCAGAGGTCTGGAATTGCTGCAAGGTGCCAAACACGGTTCAGGGACTGGGACACGAGGGAAGGAGGTCAGGCCTGTGTAATATGGAAGTAGCAAATGAGAGCGAGGGAGAGAGACCCCTCCATTCTGCACTGCTGCACTGAGGTCAGCACAAGAAACAGGATGCCAGGAAAATGTTGATTAAAAGCAGAACATTGCTTCTCTTTGTGACAAAAAACCTCTGGTCGTTTTAGGGAGTGAGCCAAGAATCTGCCTGTTTTCATAATGCAGGCAAGAGCAGAAGAAAAGTGCTTTGCTCCTCTGCTGTGTCACTGGTGAGCTACCCTGGCATTCCCCAGGTGAGACACTGTCCAGCACACCCCTCACTTCCCACTCCCAGAGCTGTGACAACTCCCTCCCTAGCACCTTCACCAACTCTCCTGAGGCTCAGCGTGGCAGCTCCTGGAAAAGCCAGAGGAGGATTGTCCCAGCTTCCTTTTGGGAAGCACTCAGACCTCTGAGTGGAGGAGAAAGTCTGCTCCTCACTGAGGCAAACCAGCTGCTTTCCAGCAGCCCTCTCGAGGCCATGGTGCTTGGTGGGTGCTGTGACAGAGCTCCTGCATCAGCAGCTCCTGCATGAGAAACAAACCCCAGAGCCACCAACACATCAACCAGCTCTCCTCACTGATCCCCCAGGGGATGAAAGGGCTGTGTTTGACACTGGCTGGCACCAGCACAGCTCCTGCACAGCCAGGTAACCACAGGCATTTATTGGATTTTTTCACTTGGCTAGGTATTATTAGAACTGCACAAAGTGCTGTTGCCTCCATCATTCATCATAATCACATTTCTTTTCTCTGAAAAGCCTCAGACCCTGGGTGTTCCAGCAATGGCTAGATTTGTGGCACTGGCCTTTTCCCCTCCTCCTGAAGCCCATTTGTCAGTGAACATTAGTTCACAAGCTGCAGACAGAGCTATGACATTGACTCAAACAGCAGATATCATGCCTGTTTATGAGGTACTAAGACACAACACACAACTCCTCCCTTTCTCCAGAGTTTATTTCATTTAATCAAAATCTATTTAAACCATTCCCTCACCCACTACAACAAACCTCTTCTGTGGGTGGCACAGGGACAGATGAGAAAAGCTGGGGAGACTGCAGGCCTCTACTCAAGATCCAGAGGTAGGGGAAAGCAGCAGGTTCATGAACAACAAAAAGCAGAGCTACTGGTTTCCCATAGGGGAAATTGTCTTGAGATTAACAGTGTGGTGAAGATGAACTCCAGTAAAACTCTGTGGGGAGGCCACAAGCATCCCATCAGATATCAGTGAATTTGGGTCCCTGCCTTCTACCCTGTGATTATTTTTCCAATCCTTGCTGGAAGATGCTGGCACTGGAACCTGACAGATCTGTTTGAACCAGAAAATGATAGTCAAAAGGGAAAGTCACTGAGTAACAGGTACACACAACCCTTGGATGCTTCAGTAACCTGTCTGGGTAAAGGAGACAGCACTAAAGAAACACTGAGTTTATCCACCCATTTACCTGCTCCCTGCTCATATCTGAGCCAAAAATCAACATGTGCTGGCTTGAGCTGACTCAAAAGAGCTCAATCACTTATGATTCTGACTGCCAGCTTGGAATGAAATTCAACCCACACTAATGATGCAGGAATTGTATTACATTGAATCTGCTTGGACAATGAGGATCAGCAATCCCAAAAAACTACTGAAGACGGGTGTAAATGACCCAAGTTAGGACTTTGAACCCTCAATAATGTTGATGATGGCAGGGTTGCATGGTGGAGATCATCCAAATCTTTCTCCAGAGGCTTCAGACAGTAGGAGCCTGGAGGAACAAGGAGCACAAAGACACCAAAAGTACTCCTGCCTTAAATGGTTGGACACTACATCCTGAGTTTCTGATGAAACATGGGCCAGCTCACCTGGAGAATAAAGCCTGGGACAGCAGTGGCCCAAGGAACCAGTGTGTCTTCAACCCTTCCCTTAGTGCCATGGGCACAGTGGGGAAAAGGTAAAACCATCACTGCTGAACATGGAACAACACAATAACCCAACATTTTCCATAAGACAAAGGCAGAGAATGAGAAGGCACCAACTCAAGAGCCAAAATGTCAGTGTAAAAATAAAATGATCACTCCCAGCCTATGTCTGGCACTTCCATTCCTCAAACACCAGACTTACTCAGGTGCATTTAAAAAGCACTGGCAATTAAAGATCAGTGTGATTGACCAACCAGAAAAATGTAAATAGCAGAGCCCTAAATGGCATCATTTGAGTAAATATGTATTTATACAGTTTGGAAAGAAAAGCCTTGTTATTCAACTGTTGGACAGCAGCAGCGACACAGGAGCTGTTCTGGTTTATAATGCAAATCATGTAATTTGGGACACCCATTATGGGCATTAAAAATGCAAAGTAAGATCCATGTGAAATGCTGTTAATTTGCAGTAGCCACTTTTCAAAGTATAATTTCTAGGGCATTTACATATTTTTCAGTAAAAAAAAATAAAATTGAACACTATTTAGAACATTTGCCACATCTTGTTTGTTGGATCAAGATACTTTTGAGCTACAGGAACAGGAAAATGGCAATGGGAACTGGTAAATTACTGATTTCCTTCTTTTAAAAAATCAAATATAAATTAAATATAGGATTCTCATATTTCTAATAAGCCAAACATTTTTAATTACAATCTGATGTCAACTGAATTATATTATCATCTTTCACAATTCGTGGTCCCTGGAAGAATATTTATGCTGAGAAAGGAGAGGCACAGAGCATTCAACAGGAAGAAACTCCAATTTAAACCAGAATTGTACTCTGCCCCACACAACCTTGCCTTGAGCAGGGATCAAGAGGGACAAAGGACCAGTTCTAACCTCAATAACAAGAGGGCTCAGCTGGCCCAAGCAAGAGTTTCACAGCTGCTCCAAAATTTTGGTGTAATTCTGCATGTTTCAGCTCTATCCCTCCCATTCCATGTGCCCCAGTGAAGGATTTTCCAAGGACAATGGCCAGGAGGGTGTATACATCCAGCACATGATTGCTTGCACGTCTGTCCTGTGAAAGTTCACATTTGTGAACTTTTCCACACCAGGGACTGCTGTGTCTCCTAGAGAGGGGGAGCTGTCTTCTCCCTCCTTTCAGAGTTGGCAGATTTAATCTCTGATTTGCAGATCCTTAGAAATATCACAGAGACTCTTCATGGGAATTCAGAGGATCACTCTGTGCCTGTGTTTGCAATGCCAGCTTCACCAGGCTGCTCTCCCCCAGAAGGGAGCCTGAAATTGGGGTCTGCTCCCCAAACAGCTTCCTGGTACAGTGAGAAAAGAGGTGTCGTGAGAAACTGAAGGACAAACAAGTGAAAAATGTATGTTTCTACTACAATGCCACTCCAGGCAATCTGGTATTCGGGAACAGAATCTTGAATTGCCAGAAAATGCAAAACCAATTCATATATAAAGTCAGAAACTGAGATTTTATTTGTAGGTCCTTTTCTTTGCTTTAGTTCTGCTGGAATTGTCCCAAGTGCACACCTGAAAAAGACTTTGCCTGGGCTGGGCTGCTCAGCTGTGAGCATCCCTCTTCTGTCGCAGGAACTGAAAGCCTGTCGTACCCAGGGATCCCCTGCAGCCACAGGCAGGCAGAGGCCAGTTCTCCTGCATGGTAGTCATTCCCAGAGCTGAGCTAGAGCACGGAAATGATCTCTGTGTGAGAGCCCTGACCCCAGCTCTGCCACGGCTGCCAGCGTGTAACCCAAGGCTAGACATTTTGGCATGTGCTCCAACTGCTCCTCTCCAGCCCAAACCCCATCCTACACCCTGGGGAGCAGGCAAATCCACAGGCTCTGACAGTCTTTGGATGATGCCCAGTAATACTTGCTAGCACTCCTGGAGGTTATTGCACATATTATTTAAACCTGGCTGCTCTATTATTTTCCCAGTGGCAAGTCAAACAATAACCCTTGGAGTGGTGAAGCCAAGCCACAGTCTTTGTCAGATTAACCTTCCTAAAGGCCCTCTAAAATCAACTGCACATGTTGGCTCTGAAGGACCAGGCACATAAAAGTTCTACCCCCTCCCCTAACTTTCATTTCAAGTTGTAAAACCAATCCACAGTCCCATTACAAATCAGATCTGAAAAATGCTGCTTGATTATTTTTTAAAGAGCTCAAACTAGGTCACCAAAAATAGAGTCTCTAATGGGCTAAATGCGGAAAACGACTGCTCAAAATTAACAAGTTCCTGGGCTCCAGGACTGCACAAAAGCTTTTTGAGTTGATTGCTTGCAACTACACAAACTGTATCCTCTGCCACACATGGCAAAAACCCAGCCTGCCAGATGCTAGGCGATCATTTGTGCAAAGTGTAAAGTAGTTTTCAAAAAACCATAAAGGGATTTTTATTCTTAGAAAATAACTCTCTGGCTTCTTTTCCCTTCATTAGGAAGTGCTTTATAAGCACGGCTCCCGAGACTGGCTGTCTGAGCCAGTGCAAAGCACAGCCTGTCAGCTCCTGCTGCTGCTCTCACACTGCTCCCAGGCACGTGGCGGGGACAGCGTTTGGTCCCTGGACTAACACACCCATGAGAAGGTGTCTGTGAGGATATCCCTCCATAGGCAGCACCAGCCTGGAGAGATGGAGCATTTTTCTGGGTAGCTCTGACCATGAAATGGTCAATCTCTGCCTTGCTGAGCTGCCCCACTGTAGGGCACGTGAAAATCAGAACACGGGGGAATATTTTATTTATTGCACCTGTTTGTGACTAATATTCAAAAACCAGGGTGCCTTCAACAATAATGACCACCAAGGCCCGTGGACCACAGCTTAGGGGCTGTGGCATCAACACTCACAACTTTTCTGTAAGTCACAGCAATGCATGTGCAAAGCACTGGATCCTGGGGATTACAGGAAATGTGCTGGTGTGTTTGAGCCACCATTTGATCACAGACACAACCATCAAAACTAGTGGCTAAACCCCAAATGAACAAATAGGTCTTAAGAGTACCTACCTTGGGCACCCTACCCTGTCACACCTCCTCCCCCAAATCCAAAGAACAGCCAGCACACCACCTCCACTCCCTGCAGAGCTGCCTGTTGCCCAATCTTTAAAATTCAGCATTATTTTGAAGGGAGATAAAGCACTGGGAGACATCCTGCTCTGGGAACAATCTCTGGTTTCACTAGTATCCCTGGAATACTGCACAGCACCTGCCCCTCTCCTGGTTGTTTCCTTCCAACCTAAGGGGATTAAATGCAGAAAACTGTGATAAAGACTCTCAAAGTCATGTTGCATAAACCTCTGATAATAAGAGGAAAAAAGGTTATGTCCCCTGATTGCTTTCTCTAAATAACCTTCCATCTTCTGAACAAACATTGCCATGGATAAAAGGAAACTCTGCCAGATTTACAGAAACAGAGAAAACACCCTTCTGTGAAGTACACACAGGTCTCAGTAGTAAACAGCTGTGCTCATGTTTTGGACATGAGTCACCCTCTGCACAAAGCTCATGAAAAATCGATCAAAGGCAAGGAGGAGGAGGAGGCCAGGGCAGACAAACACGTTTGAGATAGCAGAGCAAGAAAATGTCTGAAAGCCAGAAAGCTGAATTGGTACTTCATAGCCCCACCTTCGTCAAATGGTCAGCCAGAACATTTCATCTCTGCTTGTTTACTCTCTGTTACATTCTGCCTAACACCTGAGATCCTTGGATAAGGGATGCTTCAGCACATGCCAAGCAGGATCCTGACTCCTCTGAAGCAACCCACTGTCACCAGGAATGTGACTTAGAGATCTTCAAAGCTGAGTGTGTCTACTCAGGAGCACTGAAAGGGAGGATTTGGTGTGCTCTGGATTTCATTTTTTGCTGTACATGCCTACCAGATTGTGTTTCTCACAGAAATGTCACTTTTCTGCAGACAGACTGACCTTTGCAAAAAGTGAAGCATTGAAATTTTTTTTTTAAAAAATCCATGACTGAAGCCCAGACATATATTAGAGAAAAACTCCCTCCATCTCTTCAGATTCACCATCTAGACAGTGAGCACCTAACTGCACTTGTCCTCTTAGATCATGCTACAAAACATGATGGAACAACACACTGATAACCACATGAAATGTAAAACAGAATGAGAAAGCTCTAGACATATCTTTCCTTTAAAAATTGCACTTTTTTTTGCAAAAAGTGCATATCTCAAAGTACCCAGACGAGGGGACATTACTGGCTTCTGGGTAGGTGACATGAAAATAACACAGTTTTGCTATTGGTTTTAAGGCACATCATTAAAATTCATGCTTAGGTGGTGATTTCATTTTCAGGAGGTCAATAGAAATCGAACATTAAAATTACAAGGGTATGTTTCACACTGGTATGTTCCTGAATTTTCCCTTCAATCCAGTCAGCTGCCTGGTGCTGCATGGTGTGTGGGAGTCCAGATAGGCTTTCCCCACAGTAAACATGAGTGTGGCTTTCCAGCGTGGGCAGAGGTCTGCACAAAACCACCACGGGTTACTGTGATACACTTCCACCAAAAATGTCTGGGATTGACATAGTTTAGACTGTAGGCACTCATGGCATTCCAGCATACTTGTGTGTGTGTGTGTGTGAGCACTGTTCAGCTGGCATTCCATTTCTGGATGTGGATGTAGGAGTTTGTACAGGGGGAAATTAATTTTACAGGACCATAGCCTAAGGTCTTCTCAGGCAAATCGCCCCCTGATTTCAAGTGAAAGGACTGTCAGATTTTTAACATTTTTTACTCAAAGACCTCTCTGTCTTTATAAACAGCTGACATCTTTTAATATACACTATAATATCCTTGTCACATAACTATTTCTGAAGCTTTATAAGCCACAAGAGCTTGTGGATGTGATACAGTGACTCTAAAAGAAGGAGTTTATCAGGTGAGAATTCAAATCCCCATTCATTAGGGGGGTTAATTTGTCAGAGCAGACACTAAATTGCCCAAATCTCAGCTCCTTCCCTTCTCTCCTTCCATCTTCCAAACACTATTTCCTTTCCCTTAAGCAAACAGACCCCCAACATCTCCCATTTCATGGCTTTTGGGCAAAAGCTGCAGTTTAAAATCTCAGTTCAGACCTGTGGCACAGAGAAGAGTGAAACCACAGATTCTCAATCAAGCTTTAGCAAAATTCCTGATTCATACTCCAAACTGACAGCAACACACAGCATTCCTATGCTCAGGCAACCAGCTTGGTGTAACCAGGAAACAGCTTTTGAGAGGAAGATGGACTGGACTTTAGCCAGATGAAGTCCACAACTCCCCTGGCAAGTCCACAAATGAGTGTTACAACTGGTCATAGTTAAATTTTACAAGTCTCTAGAATCAGGAGTTATGAACCAAAGTGCTCCTGAACAGCACATCAGGTGGGGACCCATGAACACATAATGGTGCCAGAACTGCTGAGGAGATGTGGGGCAGGGTGAAGTACAGCAATGACTCTATTCTTTCAGCTGGAGGGAAAACGAACAAATTTTCTTTTGCCCCTAAGTTGTGGATCACAAATCCTCTGAGAGAGCCACAGCTGCAGCAGGAGTGCAGAGGGCTTTAGGAGAGGGTAAGGGAAGGATGGGGCCAACCAGGACAGGAATAACCAAAGCCTTCCAGCCATTCAATGCTCTGAAACAAGCTATTTTCTAGCACTTAATACTTGAAAAATGCAAGTTTTTACCACACAACAACAAGGAACACTTGTGAGCCCTTCCTTTACAAATGTTGAGCAAGGCTGCAACTTTCAAGTCTCAAAAGAGAGGCATGGGGAGGGTGTCAGTGCTTTCATTAGCCATTTTACTCGCAGGAACACTCATCAATAGCTTCACAGTCAGTTTTGAACTTCAGCAAAGTATGTTCTCTCCATAAAAGAGTAAATAAATTAGCTTTTCCATCAATGCCTCTTGCTTTTGCTTGACAAAGAGCAGTTTTTCATTACTCAAATTGCTTTGTGCATTAGTCAATGAAGCCCCAAACATTAAATTCCGCTCATGGGTTTGAAAAATTTAGGCCAGATAACTTTATCTCTATTAGGCACATACATTACAGCACTCCTGCATCTCCCCACAAAACCTACCCATCCTCTGGAAGCCCGTATCCATTTTTACTGGCTGCCATCATCAACCAGCCAGCAAATCATTCCAAAAATAAGATACCAGCATCCAAACACCTGCATGTTTTTGCCACACACCAGACATCCACATCCTTTTCTAGACAGCAGTACAACTTCTTCCTTTCTAATGCAAACTTCCACCCACTCACACACCCCACATAATGACTCAAAAGCAAAGGCAGCAGATTAATTATGCCTCTGATGTTCCCCAGGATTTGTTCTTGCCATTGTCCAGTTGTGAACGATTGGTGTCCCTGAATTCCCAGAAGCCTCTTTCAGCTGTGGCTCTCAGATGGGCACAGCACAAACCCCAGGAATGCCAACAGGGCAGTGCTGAGTTATGTCACCAGGAGATCTGGCCCAGAATTTATAAAATGCTGCTCCTTCAAACACATTTCTACCCAGATACTGCCACAGAACCGATTTTTTTTTTCATTTACTTTCTTACCCTTAGAAACCTGTTTACTCCAAGACTAGGACCAAAACTACCGAGAGTCTGTTTAACTGGAGGTGCAGAATATAAAGCATGTTTTTGTTCAAGGCATGATTAAGTATTGCAGATCTATTCCCTTTCAAGCATCACTTTAAGCACAATAACCTAAACATTGGAACACGATTCTTCTTTTTTTTTTCTTTAAATTAAGATGAAAATCACCTCAGAAATATGTAGATAGCTACAAAAAACCCACAGCTACTACTGTCCTTTTCAACTTCATTCATGACCACAAAAAGCTTTCTTCTCCCTCACAAAGAATCTTCTGCTTTTATGCTTTTGCTGTGGGCTCTTATTTTTCAAAAAAAATAACAACTAATTCAATCTCAGCGCTGAACTGTTTGGGGCTTCATTCCTTATTAGAGACTAACTTTGGAATTTTGCCATAATTTTGCTGTGTCCACAGTTTATCTGATTTGTATCGACTCCTTTAATTAAAAACGGGTTGCAGTACAATATTAATTGATTTTGTGATAAAAGAATTAATAGCAATTAATTCATTTTGGAGTAATTAGCATAGGTAATTTTTCCTGCAGCTATCATTCTGTGCCTGTCAGAAGCCATGCCCTTAGGGCAGGAGAGGTAAAACAGCAATGCTCCTTTTTCAGGGTGTCCACAGAGGATGCACACTCTCTTCCCCTCATCCTAGTGCCTCTGCAAACAGGGTTTAGTATTCCAATCACTCCTTCCTTGCCCCAAACTATTCATGGATCTCTATGCAGTGATCACCAGGCAAGTTACACAACCTCTCTCTAAAAGAAATAGTTTAGTGTTTCATGGAGGCACTGCCCAGGAAATACTAAGATATTGCATTTTAATTTAATTATAGTCTTAAGCTATAATAATTTGCCTCCTGGGAGCATGATGCACACTCTATAAAATCAAGGAATTTTTTCCCCATTCCCAGTACCTCACACCCCTCTCTTACAGTGAAATCCTCAGATCAAGCACACATCCCTGTGAAGCGTGTAAGGCTTTCTCCAAAGAGAGCTCACACAGTGCAAACTCATGTCAAGTGCTTACATCTTCCTACAGGCCTAAAACTAGCTGAGGCCTCATGTCATATCTCAGAGAGAACTCTGTAATTACAACTCAAATAACCTTTGGCTTCCAGCTGATCTGCAGAGCCCAGTTCCTTTGGAAGCTGGGAGCCACACATCCCACGGATGTGCAGGGGCAGGCGAGAGGGGCTGCACACTGTGCTGCCAAAGGAGCAGCCACAGGGACGTTTTGTGGCGCTCCCGTGGCTGTCCCTGGGAAGCAGTGACCCTGGGGCACAGACAGCCTGGGAATGCTGGGCAAGGAAATTGCTTTAGAAGCACACGGCAATTTTTAATTCAGTGTCAAACACGGGGACAGACCCTGGCACAGCAGGCACTCAAGGGCTGCCAGGCTTCTATTTGAGAATCTTTTCCTGAGGCAGTGCAACATCTGAGAGAGATTTTGCTGCTGGTAGATGTGATGTGGAGCACAGCAGATTTGATAGCCTTTAGAATCACTGAATGGCTGGAATTGGAAGGGACCTTAAAGCCCATCTTGTTCCACTCCCTGCCATGGGCAGGGACACCTCCCACTGTCCCAGACTGCTCCAAGCCCTGTCCAGCCTGGCCTTGGACACTTCCAGGGATGGGGCAGCCACAGCTTCTCTGGGCACCCTGTGCCAGGACCTCCCCACCCTCATAGGGAAGAATTTATTCTGTACACCTAACCTAAATGTCCTCAGTTTCAGTTTAACCCATTACTCCTTGTTCTATCACTGCAGGTGCTGAGGAAGAGTCCTTGGCCTTGCAGGCCTCCTTGTCCTACTGGAAAGCTGCTCTTAGGTCTCCACACATCCTTTGCTCCCTAAACCATGCATCCCGAGGAATCTCCCAGACTATGGAAAATCAAAAAGAACCCACCCCTGGGAGCTCCTCTGCAGCATCCCATGAACATTTCTAAGGTAAGTATCTCACCCAGGCACATCACAGATCTGGCCCTGTAGGACGAAGCAGGATGTCTAAAAGCAAAGCAAACTGAAAACCAAATTTAGCTCCTATGGTGGGGATATCAGAAAGATTTATGAACAAATGTCTTCTTTTTAACTGTTCTACCTTACTAAGCTTTTATATTATAGAATTTTGTGTATTCTAAACATTGGTTTTCAAGCTGCTACTTTTTCATTGTCAACACAAGACATATTTCTATCTGTTGCCAAGATTTAGGGCTATCTTTGCCTCACTGAGAACTCTGGGCACCCCAGAGGTGAATTATAATTGCTCTGGGAATTGCTTTTCCTACCAGCTCATTCTTTCAACAGAATTGTACATCTCTGACTGCTTTTCTCAAACCTTCTCTGTGTTTATGTCCAGTGTTCAACACCTGATAACAGCTCCTTTGGACCTACAGATGTATTCAAAAGGTTGTCTCCTCCTGAAAACCACTTGTTATTTGCAGAAGAGTGGCCTTGGAGGACTTTGTCAGTGATCCCTGATCTATCACACAGAAATTCACAGCCCAAAGGATTTGCTTGATGTTTTATGATAGGCATAACCTGGAATTTTGGGCACATTTGAGCTAAGCCACCAAGAAAGCAGGCAGTTTCAGAGAAAATCCATTGCCCTCTGTTGCACCAGTTTCAGACTTTTTATTATTCCCACTGCCCCCCTTAGGAGGCCATAGAAAACCCTGGCACTGTTCTTGTCTCCTGTCCTGATGGGAACAAATGATGATGTCACCTACCATTTCTTACTTGTTTCTGCTCAGTTTGGATTCCCACCTAAATGTTCCTCTGAACAATAAGGATGAATAAAATCTATACCTGCTCTGTTGCAGATTATGTAAAACAGGACAAGAATGATGACAAAAACTCATACCCTGAAATTGCAGCAACCGTTTCACAGTTGTTCAGCCCAGAAATGACAATCACAGCTTTTCTTAAGGAGGGAAAGGCAACAGAGATGGATTTCAAGCTTTGAGCCAGAAATGTTCCACTGACCCAAGCCCAGCTTCCTGGCAGTGCCTCTTTCTCTTCCTTTTATCAGTTTATTTAACTGATAATATTTTCTTTTCCCCTAATGTTTTTTTCTTTAGCAGTAATTTAGAAAATCCCGAAGGAAGGAAGAACGTTTCCGTTGAGCTCAGACTGGAATATTTCTGAGGAGCTGAACTTGGTTCAGCTCAGTTCATCCTTGGCTTGCCAACATGTTGCTTCATGGCAATCAGGATTTATCACTTAGCAGGTTTTGCAGCTCAGACAGCGGTGGCGAGCTCATGCCGTCACATCTCCCAGCACAATTCGCTCTGTCAGTGCCAATACATTTCTGTGTGGGCATTTAATTCTGCCAAATTTCTGGATGCTTTAACTTGTCATCCTGTATCAGGGTTACCATGAAAGTTGGAAGAGCAGAACTTTCCCAAAAGGCAGGGACATCAGTGCTGCATTTATCTTTGTTTTATGCTGCTGCTGGTAGTAGTGGGGAAGTCTTCTGCAGCTCTTCAATAGCTCATTATCCAAAATCATTTGGCAATGACTTAAAATATATTTAAAAACCCTCAACCCTCAAAATAACCCTGCCAAGGTTGAATAATCAAAGAGTTGAAAGACAAAGCAGACTTGGACTCACTGACCCTGCAGCTACTGAAAATCAACACCAAGAAGGGTGGGAGGAATAAGTTGTGGCAAGATGAAAAACAGCCTCTACCAACCTTATAAAAGGAAATCTATGAAATGCTCAAGGAGGTAAATAAAATCTGTTTCATGCAAGAATAATCAAGGCCTTATTATAACAGGAGGAATAGCAAGTAATTCCCTTCTTGTCTCTTCTCTTTCTTCACCTTGACTGCTGAACCTATGTAAATAGAAGCTACCAATGAACTACCTGAAGTGAAAAGCTTTTGGTCAGTTCAACAACTGCAATTAATTTAACTGTAGGTAGACTGATCCAAAGTAGGTAGCTTTTCTTTTTCAGTTTTCCAAATTTAATGAGATTCTGGGAAATGAACAGATTTTAGACTCCTTCCACGAAGCAGAAACGACACCATTAAAGGAACCAGGATAACCACATGGATGTTGTCATCCTCCTTTAGCACAGCTCCCCGGTGAACAGATTCCTCACCAGAAATGTGTAAGTGCCTAATAAAGATATAAACATCATTAGTAAGCCTTCCTCCACCATCCTCCTCCAAGAAAGCTCCTGGTGAAGTCACCAGGGAGCCCTAGACCAGGGCCCTGTGAATGTTCCATGCACTGGAAGAAGAATGGCGCTTCTCAAAAGAGAAAAGTGTGTAAGGAAGACAAAATTTTGCACGATTAGCCAAAATAGATTGAAATAATTTAAAAGGACTTGTTCTGGGTTTGGGTTCTTCAGTGAATTTTTCTCCCATCTGCAGGCCTGGAGGAATCACCGCGTTGCCCTGAGCCAGCAGCACCCCCTGCCAGCCATGGCTGGAACTGCACCAAGGAGAAAGCGCCTGCAGGGCGGGAAGAGACTGTTTGGGGTTTTCTGTTCTTGTTTGCTGTTGCTGCTATTGTTGGGGGTTTTGTTTGTCTTGTTACATGTATGCATATTAGTAATAATCTGTTATTCCTTTCCCCACATCTTTTCATGAAAGTCCCGTCCTTTCAAAGTGATAATAATTTGGAGGGGGGGGGGGGGTGTCACATTTTCCATTCCAAGGGAACTTTCCTTGGCAGACACCAGTCTTTCAAACCCCCAAGACAAGGATGGAGGGAGAAAGGCTGAAAGGAAGATAATGAGCCAAGGCACTGGATGTCACTATTGGTGGAACAAGACAAAGGCAGAACAGCTGTGCAGGATGATGGGATTGCTACCAGCAAGCTGGAAACAACATAAAATTGACAGATCTATAATTTATTCATCCTTTGAATGTTAAAATTTAGGTTCAATATTACCAAGCACAACAAATGAATGCCAGGCATTTATTTATGTCACCCTTCAATATAGAGTTTAACAGATTGATTTACAGAAAAAGTTTGTATGACCTAATTGTGACAGCACCTTTTGAGGAGAAAGAACAAGCTTGTAACCAACAACACAGAGTCTGTAATGCACTAGGTGATTCAAGGTATTTGAATCTACATTTACAGGCTCGAGAATGTCACTGGAATGTTAAGGACTGGAGAAATTCGAAAAGCTATTCAATTTCATGTTTGAGGCTCAAGATCAATCAACCTGTGGGAGCTCTGCTAGTGGTGACTGTGCCCATTTCAGATTCCCCAAAGAACCAGCTTTTCACACACCCACACCCGTAAAACAGCATATTCACATGGCAGAAAATGCCCACAGCCACAATGCAAAGCACAGCTACATAAAAGCCACATGAGGACAGAGTTCCCACTGAAGGCATCATCAGAAATTCTGATAAACTGATGTGCAATGTCAGATTTCCAAGACAGGCATCCAGGCCAGGAGTTGCAGGAAGGGTGAAGCCCAGGAGAAGCTGCTCATAGCTCTCTGGAAACCAGTTTGAAACTTGGCTCTGTGATTTTTATTTCTAAGAGTGGGCACAGTTTAAATACATATTGTGAGGTTCACAAGTAATTTTGTGAATCATAACCATAAGTTTGATTCATCTTCATTTATTGAGTCAAGTTTTAGGAGAATTTTAATTATGTCAAAAGAACAATTTTCATATTTAATAGTTACATGAGTTTTAGCACAAAAACTCCATTTGATGATTCATAAGATAAACATTATTTGTCTTCAGTAACTCGTGAAAACCGTTTTAAAAATTAGCTCCAGTCACCCAGTAAGAGAACAGAAATTATTAAGTATGATATGTGTAGATGGTAACAAAGACTGGTGTGATTGAACACAACTTATTTGCAAAAATATCCCTCAGAACAATTCAGTGCCAACTCATGGCATTTTTCCAAAGTACAGTAGATGGCAAATTCTTGCAAATATTAGAAGTGTGTGAAGAATATGAAAGTGGCCATCAGCAATTTGTTAACCACATTAGGAGAAGAAACCTCACACCATTAGAAAACGATCACTTTAAACAAGCAAGCACTTAAGAGTTCATCTTTATTTAGCACAGTGAAGCATGTTCTTGAGTCCTGCAAGCCAAAGACATTTACCCACAAGCTCTGAGCTGAAGGGATATCAGAAAGCTCTGCTGGATGGTCAGCCACAGACTACAGGCGGGAATGAAGCGTTGATGCACCTACAAGAGGGACTCCAGGCACGATCAGTGATGGGAAACAGCAGCACAGGGACATTCATAAGAGATATTAGCATGAAAATATGGTGTTCAAAAGTCAAAGGTGTTGGACAAGTTCTTGAAAATCTGCACAATCTGCTGCATCCCTGGTCCAGAGGAGGGATTTTGTGTAGCATTCCAAGAAGTCTCCTAAAGGGCATTAAACTTTCAGCAGGAAGGTTTAAGCAGCAGGAAAGCTTCTTTCTTTAGAGAACACGTTCTCTAGGAAAATAAGCATGTGAGTAAAAAAGCATTACATCTTCTCAGAACTAAACACTTCATCTTTAATAGTATTAAAAATGCCTATTATGACTCCATACTGCATATTGCCAAAATCTCTGAGATAGGGCCTATCTCCAAGTAGGAATGACATCCTACCAATTTAATCCACTGGAGACTATTGCTTAAGTCCACACTATTTCTTCAACACTTCAAAGTGTCTCTCAACACTCAATTTTCCTTCAGGCACCACAAGGGTGGTACCAGCACAAACAAGAGAAATGTTTGCTGCCTGTGAGTTCTTTGACATATTGCAAGGCACTAAATTTGCTCAATGAATTTCCTTTCTGGCTATTTTTTAATCTATGGGAAAAGAAAGCTCTTAACTGTTTTTATATTAAGTACACAAAGACTGTTTATTCATGCCATTACAGCACAGTTTGAAAGTCTTAGTATTTTTTCTTTATTTTTAACTTTTGGGCAGGGGAAAACCACCAAGCAGATTTATGAGGCTGGCATGGATTCAAAGCCAAATTTGATCAGAAAAAGCTTTGAATAGAAGACACAATAACTAAGCCAGTGCTGTGAAGCTTTTGATATATGTGGTCTTCCCTCAAGCCATGTAATCCTACTGGAGAAACTTCAGCTCGTCATACTCTTTTAAGAAACATCCAAAGGCTCCCCAAACCCAAATCCCTTTGGAGTGATCTGAGAGCATCATCCTTGCTAAGTGTTATCATCTTCTCCATGCCTCAAACTCAAGCTACTTGAAGGTTTTCTTGGCACAGCAAGAGAGGCACTCAGAGAAGAGCACCAAACAGGACACACCTTGCGAAGCTTTGCTGCAGGTCGTGTCAGGAGCAGCCCAATCCAACTCCCTCCTTACAGTTCTAAGGTTACCACTCACCACCACTCACTTCAGGGCTAAATTCCCTTCCAGTGCCAAAAATTAGGTCCAGTCAATAAATAACCCAAAAGCCAGAGCTGGGTTCATTTGTGTTGATTTATGGTTACATGGATCAAGTCCTGACCTAGACCCAGCGGGATCAGCCTAAGCATTGCTGACTCCAGACCAAAGCTCTCTCCCCTGAGTCTTGCCTTAAGGTGTAGAGGCCCTTTTCTTTGGAAAGGAGCAGATTTGATTTTAACCACAAACACCTTTGCATGTCACTGCCACTTCTCACAGTCTCCTAAATTCTTCCCTAGCTTGCAAAACAAACACGGGTAATTGCATTTTATTTTGTCTATGGCCTTGTTAACCCACTACAAGAGTATAACAATGAACACTGGCAGCTTTATCTCAAGCTTAAAGTCATACATTCTCTTGATCTCAAGGCTTTTTCACACAAGTGGAACAAGGGCAAAGCCTCTCATCCCATTTATCCCTGAAGGGACTGACCTGAAAGTGCATAGTGGTGCCTGTGGGAGTCCAGGGTACCTCCCTGGCTCCTCTGGGGATGCAAGGACCCCCCTGGCAGATCTTTCTGAGACCCCAGAGTGATGTCC
>JAOTQP010000362.1:3520611-3532981 GCA_026413545.1 Cichladusa arquata | reverse complement strand
TATTTTATTTTATTTTATTTTATTTTATTTTATTTTATTTTATTTTATTTTATTTTATTTTATTTTATTTTATTTCTTCTAAGCCACAGGACCAGCACCCCCAGGAGATGTCCATCTCCACTCTGCCACCTCCTCCTCCTCCTCTCCCCTTGGCCAAGCCCAAAGGTTGCAGGAGCAGAACGTGCAAACTCAGGCTCTGCAGGGACATCTGCAGCCCCCAACAAATCCTTCCCTGCTGCTCTTTCAGGCTCTGAGAGGGAAAAAAGCACAGTCTAGAGGCTCAATCTGTGGGTGCCACCCCTCCCCTGCCAATGGCACAGCTGCTGAAGAGCATTTGTTTTTAGAAAGAGTTTTTTCCGTATCCAATTCACAGAGCTTTGCTTTTTCCTTTTTCCTTTTTTTTTTTCCCCTAATGTGTAAAGTGCTTTGTGAATGGGCCAACTAAAATTATTTATAATGAGCTAATTTCCATAAAATTGGGCTAATTAATTTCCATGCTGCCTGATGAAAATTGCTAACATTGGCTTTTTACTGACAATCAAGGTCCTGCAGGCAGTTTCACACCATCTGACTGGAAGGA
The DNA here is from genome assembly GCA_026413545.1 of Cichladusa arquata. Classification (NCBI taxonomy): domain Eukaryota; kingdom Metazoa; phylum Chordata; class Aves; order Passeriformes; family Muscicapidae; genus Cichladusa; species Cichladusa arquata. The sequence goes on along the minus strand of JAOTQP010000362.1, from coordinate 3,532,401 downwards.
GGTCCAGGCTGGATCCTTAGCAAGTGTAAATCAGCAGATATCTAATAAAACAAGCAGAGCAGTGTGCTCATTACACAGGAAAAAAATCTTTGGGGCCACTTCACAGTTTATATGGGGGTAACAGTGTGTTATCTTTAATTAAGTGCATATATAAATAGAGAGGCACAACATAAAGTTACTTCCTCAAGTTCCTGAAAGCCAAGCAAACATTCAGCTCCAGTGAAATACCTTTTTCCCCCCAGCAGAATTAGGGAGGATATCAGGCTTGGTACAGCAGTGAACTGGGAAGCATCAGGAAGGGCAGAAAAGGGAAAAGAAAAAATAAACTTCTATGAGTGTTTCAGTTCCCTGAGAGTTCACAAACAGCCAAGGGATTTGTGCACTCCTAATGGGTTTGCATATGAAAATTGCCACTAAAGGGATTAATATTACCCTTTAAAAAACATTTCACAGCATCAGTGGACACAGGTCCAGCTATGGCTAATCCTGCTGGGAACAGTTGGCTGGGTGAAACAAAACTATCATGTCTTACATCAATGGGACTCCTCAGGTACAATTAAAGACAGCATTTTGCAGGGCTCAGGAGCAGGAAGGTGCCCCTTGTTGTGTGCTACACTTTGATATATTTCCTAAATCATGTTAGGCTTTAAATACCTAAGCCAAACACACCACCAAAGGCAGCTACTGTTGGCATAAAAAATGTATAATTGAGTTTTATCATGGGCTTCTTGGACTCCTAAGAAAAACTCGATTGATATTCTCAGATTATTTTGACTGGAGTCTTTCCTGTGAGCTCAGAGGTCTAAGTTTGTGACTGTCACACCCTCTGTAATGTCAATACTCACATCTCCAGCCCCCCTGCTGACACCCTCCATCTTTCCTGGAGAAAAAAACCTTTCAGGCTAACACTTTGGATCCCCTTGTTTGCTGTACTACAGAACACCTATGCAAAGCAAAATGAAACAACTTGTTTTTCATGCCTAAATACTGCTAAGTGACACTGTATCAAGCTAATTTTGCCTTAAGCTTATTAACACAAATTGAATTTGGTGCTAATCAGATACCACGTTGGTATGCAATATGGAAACGTGTGATTTGCACTGACTGCTGTAAAACACAGTAATTGTATTTGTGCAAGACATGGATCTTGTAAAAGATCCCACAATTACTAGTAGTCATACATCAGCTGTAACTTATTGGGTAGTGCCTGAGCAATTTATCTGCTCTTGGCCTCAGGCCTACACTTTCAAATGATTACATAAATTAGGGGCAGATGCCTCAGCTTTTGAATGCATCCTGTGCCTTCTCCCCTTTAACACGTGCAGAAGGCTGAGATCTCTCCTTCAGCACAGCCCATCACACATGGGGTTAGTCTTGTTATTGATATAAATTAAATGCCAACCCTTTTTGACAAAGAGCAGCCCTTCCCAAGAGGACCAGAGCTACCCATTGCATTGTGATACATACACTTAATATGCTGCATTTATAGCATTTTTATAGCTGTTAGTTAAACACTCAGTTTCCAAGCATTCACAGCATCCCCACCACAAGGAAATGCAACTCCATTACTCCCACTATTTTGACATCCAAGATTTATCTTCATCTCTGTCAATTGATGGGAACTCTTTAAGAGTTCATTCAAATACTTCATTTCTCTGTTGTCTCTGTGTTCCCTTATTAGTTGATCACATGCTAGTCACAACTGCAGTGAACATATATCTAGCTAAAACATTGATATATGTCAAGCTAATATCTCTTTCTCCTTTTATTTCCCCCTTGCCCTTATAAAGACACTTCATTCTAGTGAGATATTAATTATGATTTTTCTTTCCCTGGACGTGGCTGCATTTGTCTTTTGTCTCTATTTACTGCTTCATAACAGCTCGTGAAAAGACAGTCAATAACTCTCCTTTCCACTTCCAGGAAATCTAAATGGATGATTTGCAAGAAAAGAAGAGAAATTAAAAAGGTGCACAGTGCTGGGGAAGAGGACAAGAGTATTAGGCCATGGTGATGCTGGATGACATTTTCCAAAGGGGAAAGGAGACATGGGGCAGGCCATGAGGACTTCCCACCTGCCACTGTCTCTGACCTGGGGCATAATTCCCTTTTGCAAATGTAAATCAAGCACTTCTGAACAGGGCAGCCCCAGCCACAACCCCAGATATAAGTGCATTAGAATGGAATGCAAAATATTAGGGAGGATTAAAGGGCAAGGGAATACCAGAGGGATGGTGCAACACACTCCTTTTGTAAGCAGTCCAGAACCACGAGGAACATGGTGGTTACAACTAGCAAGGACAATGAAAGAGTGACCACTGAAACTGAGAGGAGAAATGATAAAAAAAAATTTCCAAGACTAAGTGGTGGAGAGGAGGTGGATTGCAAAATCATGTTTCAAACATATAACCAACAATGAAAAGATGCAAAAGCCACCAAATTAAACCTGGTAAATTTATCTAAAATATTAATTCCAATGCCCAATTAGTTGTGGCTCTTGCCCAGTCTAAGGTACCAGTGAATTCATGCATTTAGCAAAGGATTCCAGTCAGGATCTCAAAGCTGAAGAGAAGAGCAGAGGATTCTCAGGTATAAAAGCAAATCTTTAAAAGGTATAAATACAACCCCCAGGTTTGGGGCACTGAGATCAGGCCAAGAAGGAGTTTTGCCTGGGGGAAGGAGTTGGTGCCTGCATGGCACACCTTTGACTTCCCCTGGAGAACCACCTCTGCTGCTCCTGCTGTTTCCTGCAACCACCTCTCCTATTTGCATTCCCACATTTCAATTGCTAGGTTTGGCCCAAAACCAGAAATGCAGAAGTAAAGAAGCTGAATGATGAGGATTTCAAAACCAACAAGTTCAGAAAGAATCCCCTCAAGCCAGAGGAACCACTCTGGGTGGATTAACAAGAAGACTCATGCCAGCAGCTTTACCCTGTTAGGATTTTGGGACCCCCAGGCTAAGAGCAGATCCTCAAGCTGAGATGAGCAGTGCCTTTTCTTGAGGGGCTCTGTTTCAATCAGATTCCCCCCAGCTGTAAACACAGTGTTGAGGAATTCCTGAGCTATTTGCACAGTGTCAGCCACCATCCAGCAGGAGATAGTCTACATCCATCCATAATTTCCACACAATCAGAATAAGCTCTCCTGTTGCACTGAAAGGAACTTTTCCAGAGTGCTATTGATATTACACACTGAAGCCTCAATAGACAGACTTGTTAAGAGAGAACATATCTTCCATGCCTGTGACAGAGGTGCTAGCTGAAATACAATTAAATCTTTTCAAGACAGAGAAATGTGCTTTTTACCAGGGAAGAAACTTCCCCAGCTTCTAACAGCAAAGAGCCAACCAAATTTAATATATCATTCTGCTCAATAAAAGGTTTTTTCTGCAAAACATGGCAAATTCAATCTAGAAAAATACTAAAGTGTATTAAAATGCACTTTTTTGGATGCCATTGCTTTATTCCATTTTGCCTGCAATTGGTTGAATATGGGGTATGTCATTATAACTGTATTTTAAGGCTATTTTTTTCCAGAGGTGTTCAAAATACATAGGTGTCTGTTTTTCATTCATTTTGAAGAGTAACTGAAGCTGTACTGAGGCAGACTGAAATGCTCAGGCTGGGTTAGCTCCAGCTCCTCGCTCTTACCCCCCTCCAAAACCTTCTGCCTGCAGGATGTACTTAGGTTGCTCGGGATCAAGGTGGAGGGAGGTGCTCTAGATGGCATTACAGCATGTAATCCCCCTTATAAATTTAACAAACCTCCCTGAAATTCCACTCACCTTTTTGATCTTATGGTTGCTCCGAAGATTCTGCTCTCTAATACCTGGACATCTTTTTTTTTTAACCTAGAACTCAGCTCACCCTTATCTAACTCTGCCCTTTTAGCCATCATACTTCTTTTTGCTCTTTTGGGTTTATTCATTCCCTACCAGCAATCTAATTTCCTTTCAGCCCTCTTTTACTGCACTTCAGTGATTTCAGCTCATGATCCTGAGGGCTCTGCACTGGCTGCCTTTGCAGCCAAGCTCCTTGCAGCTCACCTCATCCAAATCCCATTTTCTTACACTCATCCCACCTTTCTGTTACCATACAGTATCTGTTTCCACAGAAGAAGAACATCCTCCTTCCTGCTGCATGACACGATTTACCTTTAAATAACATTTTAACATTCAATTTGATTCTTACTGAGCAAATACTCTGAACACTTAGGCTGGGTATAGGACTATGCATTGCACCAGGAGAGCCTGCAACAGGGTGTAACACTTAAATAAACTGCAGCAAGGCATCAAACTGACCTGGAAATCAGCACATCACTAAATGGACTCACCAAACCAGTCCCACTGTTGCCCTAATTTCAGCACAAATTAAGCTGTTGGCGATGACAATCAGTTGTGAGGTGGTTTGATTTTCAATAGAGAACTGTGCTGAGGTGAAGGAGGGAAGTTCAGCCAAAAATGAAAAAATGCTGCCAGCAGTATCATTAACTCTCCAGGGGGGTGGCAGATTGCAGGCTGGTGAAAGGCAGAGATGCTGAGATGTTTTGATGCACCAAGGACAGGGAACAAACCCATCCTCTGTTTGTGCCATGCTCTAGGTGTACACTTGACTGGGAGATACCCTGACAAAAATTACTGATTCTGACAAAATCTGCACACCAAGTTGGGAATAAGATCTTACAGACCAGTATAGACATGTATGTATTCATGGTTGAGTGCATCCACAGGTTTACAGCATTGATCTTTAAGCACTCCTGAGAGATGAGGGAGACAGAGAGAAACTCCTGGGTTTTTTTTGGGAGGGGCTTCAGACACAAAGCTGGATATTTAAAAGTAATATTTATGTTGAAGGCATTTGCTGCCCAAGATACAAGGGCTTCCTTATTAGCTTTGTGCAAAGCTGAAAACAACCTGGTCTGCTCCACCAGCAAATGAAAAATCAAACCCAGATATATCACCCCCTCTCGAGCACTGTTCCTTAATCCTGAGCAGGTTTTTTCCTGCAGCCCCAGTCAAATTGCACAGGTGGGACAGACCTCACATCTCTCTTTGGAGCACTGATCAATATGAAAATCTTGATGAGTCCCTAAGTGGCTCCCCCCAGTGATGCTGGATGTGCCAGGGGCACCCCAGCACCTCCCCATGGGACATACAACTGGGGGACATGCTGGACTTGATCCAAATAAGCAGAACCTCCAGCCTGGGAGCTCTGAGAGCCGCAGTGCTGCTTTCCCACAGGGATTTGGGGCACAGTTTTGTGCCCAGGCAGGAATACCCTTGGCACCCCATAGCCACGTGGGCAGACAGGAGAAACCCATCTCAATTCTAGGCGGTCATTTTGCTCCAGAACCTCTCCTGTGCATCAGTTCTGCCCGTGCTGAATAAATATCTTTGATCACAGGTCAATTTGCAGCAGCATCTGCTGCCCTTTAGTGCCAGACACACATCTGCACCCTGACTGCTTCTGCAGCAAGGAGGGTCCAGAGGGTCTTCAGCATAAACAGCTTAAAATAACTCCTGCCAGGCTGCTGGCACCCCGACAGCTCCCCCACTCAATAAAAGATGTCCAAGGAAATAAGAAAATAACAGTATCAATACAGAGTATCACCTCCCGAGGCAAGTGCAGGGAGCTGGGGAGCAGGGAAGGCATGTCCTTCAATATTTAACTTCTTCACTCTTTGTTCTCCATCTCAAGTTGAACAATACGTTAATTACCTGATGAAGCGCTGTAATTACTCTAACAGCTCTGCTCTTAGTTATAATTACTGCATCAACACTTTCTTTTTCATATGCTTCAATCTATACCTATTACATTGTCATGATGAAGACATATTAACATTATAATACCGTATAATTAGCTGATGAGCAATTAAATTATTCCACTGCTCTTGTTCCTCTTTGCCAAGAGGTTGCCTTCCAAGCACTATTGTCTTCTTTTTCTCTGGTCTGCTTCAGAGGTTGGGGTTTTTTTTGGTCCATTTTAATAAAAGGACCTCATATGCTTATTCAAACAGATTTGATTTAAAATTCTGAGAGAGCATGGTAGTTAAGGTCCTAGGAGGAGCTAATTTGTTCAAAATATTTCAAACTTCTCTTCCCTCGAGTTCAGACTGAGTTTGTTTTCCAAAAGCTAACAAGAATAGGAAAGTGTTAGAGAAATATTTGTGTAAAAAATAAATGAATTATTAATTAGTCCTTCAAAACACTTCCTAGCCATAGCACAAGGTCTTGCTAATAGGGAGGAAATGGCTAAACCCTTCAAAACAGGTTTTATCCTCACTCTTATTTATACCCAGTGAAAAAAATCATAAGCATTTTTGCATGTTTTTCTTTAATACCTTAAAGGAAGGCATAGATAATAAGCTCACAGTGAGTATTTGAGAAGTCTGACTCAACCTAAACAGCAGCACTGGGAAATTCTCACAGCATTTAGGAAATTTAACAAACACTGCACAGTACACAATAATGTTGCATAGACTTCAGTATTTATCTTAATTATTGGTCACTCTTGTAGGACTTATTTACTTTGTCCTCTCACCTGATTTTTGTGGCTGGAAATTGTCCCTTTGATTTTCAATCAGCTCAAGCAACTCGTATTATTATTGCACAGCCTTCCCCCTGTCTTTCCTGGCTAAAATCTTTTTATTGTAGTTGTGAGATGTCTCTCAATGCCCTGCATTGGTGGGAATACTAGACATCTCAGTTTTAGTGGCACTGGGCTGACTAGCTTCCATTCTGGGATAGTTACTTCCTTTCAGCCACACCTTCCTATCATAGCTGATACACTTCAATCAACACTTGGTAACCAGAAAGTTGTTCTGATTTAGTAGCACAGAAATATCAGCAAAGCACCTCAGTACAAACAGCACAGCAGAGCCTGCTGGTGCCATCTGACCAGAAGTCTATCCCAAAACAACACTGACTTTCTACATGCACCTGCCTTAACCCAGGGCTTTTTTCTCCATCTCTCATAGCTCCACAAGCCCTTCATTTCCATTTGAAGACAAAGACAAGTGCATAAAATCCAACCCATCACTTGCTGTGTGGATTAAATTCCTCAATTTCAGATCTGCCCACTGAGCCTTCTCACTGCCATCTAGCACAGCAAAGCCAAATTTCTCAACTTCAGGCTCACGCTGTTACTTGGTCAAAATTTCTCATTTCCTGTAGGCACCTGTCCTTGAAGTGCTCAGGGTTGTGCCTGCCTTCATCTCTACCCAAGAAAACCTTGAAAGACCTGACTAAATTTGTCCCAGTGAGGATTACTAAAAATACATGGCATCTGAATAAACATTCAGAGGATGGAAGGTTGGCATGGAGGAATGTGCTTTGACTCTTTGCTGAAGGCTCCCTGTCTCTGCAACACCTGCACCCACCTCACTGCTAATAATGCCCTTGTTGGTGTTTGGCATCCATCCCCTGAAGCCTGCCTTAGTCCTGCCCACCCCAGCTCTTCACCCCCCAATGCAGGGACAGATTTCCATGTTAAATCTGCTCCCTTGAAGGGTTGGAGGTCACCCACCTCCTGCCTGCATTAGTCCTAACACTTCTGGGTGGAGTGTGAGGGTCTGAAGGCTTTGTCAGATGGAAAAGCACCAGGAAAACCACTGTTTATCCTCTTTGATGCTAGTGCTGCTTCCCACAGGGCTCAGGATAAACTGAGTTAATCCTGGACAGGGGGACAGACTGCTCGGCTCCTGCAGCCACTCAAAGCTGTGATCAGACCTGGATGTTTCTTTTCATTTACTGGCAACTCTCCTGCACTTAGAGTATTTTAAAATTATGTGTTATTTGTTTTATCACCCTCTTATTTTCCATGAAAGCTCCTATTTGTTTTCCACAAGCTTCTTTGCAGAGATACTGCCAAAGCACAAGACAGTGCTGGAAGACCACAAACTGCTGAAAAGAAGAATGTGGGGCTGATACTTTCCCATCCTCTGATCTGCCTCATGCCCCATCCCTACACACAGGTCCCTCCATCTATGCCAGTCCCAAAGAAGCCACAGGCTCCTGTTGCTATCTGGGAACCTGGAAGCTGCCTCCTGCATGAACGAGGGAAAAGAGGAACATCACAGCAGAGCTTTGTCTTTCTGGTATCTCTATCTGCTGGAGAAAGTTGAACATCTTGGCAGCATGATGTTGTTTTGGGCCTTTTTTTGGCAGGGCTCTTCCCAAAAAAAAGCCATTTGGCAGATGTGGCACACAAACAGAGCCAGCCAGCTCATTTGCTCAGCCTTGATCCTTTATGCTTCCTCCAAGGACTTCACACGAGCAACAAATGTGCCTCAGCACCACAATTCCACTTCTAGCAGAGCTCCCAGAGAGACTGGCCTGGCACAGGGAGATGGCACAGGTAGATCTGAACACCAAGGCACCCACTGCCTTCATGCAAAGGACTCCCCACTAGCTGCCTCCACAGGAATTACAGAAAGGTTTGGGTTGAAAGGAACCATAAAGCTCATCTCATCCCACCCCCTGCCCTAGGCCAGGTTGCTCCAAGCCCCATCCAGCCTGGCCTGGGACACTTCCAGGGATGGCAGCTCAGCTTTTGAAAGTTTTCCAGTCTCCTCCTGCAGTGATCATTGCCAGGGTCCTGCTCTCTCAAATGGTCAGGGAAAATGTGGCTTTTCTTACAGCATTGGCCAAATCCAGAAGAAGATTTCAAGGCATATCCCAGTGCCTACTGGGGTCACCACCCAGGGAGGAAGAGCTGAACTTTACACTTGGTTTTTGGAAAAAGGGTCAGCGTTGGGCTTTGCAGCAATGCAGGACTGATCTCCCTCCCCCACTCTCCAACATGCCTTTTTCAGCACAGCTTTTCTGCTCTAAAAAACATCCCATCATTTTTCCCCATGCCATTTATTTCCCAGTGTTGTTTCAAACTGTTTGCACATGGCCCCTGGTATCTCAGCGGGTGAGCACTTTACAAATAAAGTGATGAGGGGGGTTAAAAGAATGAGACTTGATAATTCTCACTAGGAGCAGCCAGATGTCTTATTGCCTTGGAAAGAATCAAAAAGGAGAAAACATATCATCCTCACGTGGGTTTAGATGTACACAGAACACTTTAAAAATGAAAGCAAAATGACACTGCAGATGCAAAAGCTGAAAAGCTTAACACAAGTGAGCTGAAAACTAAGTATGCAAAGAAATGATGGAACAAGTGTTTACTCATGCTCTTCTCCTTCACTGGTACCCACACTCAGTAAGGTTTTGGTAGCCTCTCTTCAAGCAAACAGCTCCTGAATACTTTTTTTTTTTTTTTTTTGCTAAAACAAAATAGAATTTTCTAGTTCCTAATGAAAAACAGGGTTTGCACACCTTAGTAGCGTGGCTTACAGGAACAGGGCATGCAAAACACAAATCCTGCCTTGGTGCACTTTGCTGATGCTCCTGCATTACTGTAAAAACTGAGTTCAAAGCTTGTTTTTGCAAAGAAAAAGCAAAACAAAAAGCCACCAGCTGGATGACGCAGGGCTGCTCCTACAAAATAACACATGGCCATACTATGGTGCCTAAAATAAAATTATCACACTCTGTATCAAGTCCAATCCAGAGCAGGAAGGGAGCTGCAGAGCCTCTGTCTCTCCCACACCATGGTGGGAGGAGGATAGGCACCCATGCAGGGGCTCTGGGCTCCAAGGAGGGAACCAGAGGGTCCTTTGTGTTTTTACACAATCCTCCAACACTGAACGGACCCAGAGCAGCAAGAATTCTCCTCTTTAGATCACCTAATTCAGAATGATTTGATAAAACAAGCCAAATGGTTCAAAAACACCACTTACCCACAATGTCTGATATTCTGGGGCTCTCAGACCCTCTGGCAAGCTCCACTGGATCTTGGAGGACTGGATGAAAAATGCCTCTCTCCAAAGCCTCCACGGGCAAGTCAGAGCAGGCTGCAGAGCTGGGCACAACACCTCTGTGCATCCCTGGGTGCTGGGGGAAAGTGCACTGCCATCTCCCATGGAAATCATGCTAAAGGCTTTGCAGAATAAGATCTTTTCCTTCACAGAAACTGTGAAATTCCATAGGATTTCAACATCTGAGGGAGCGGGGTTTAGCTGTAAGGCATGGAAGGGGAAACAGCCATGCACAAATCTCAAGACTGTAAATGTGATCACCTTCTAAAAACCATCTGGAGCCTAGAATTAAGCCTAAACCTAGTTCTGTCTCAGTATCAATAAATAAAATAGTAAAATAGTCCAGGTAGTGGACAAATTCCAACTTGTAGGGAAAGTAAAAAAGTGGCTTTAGTATCTAAAGGTGCTCTTTTTCCTTTTTCTTCCCCACTCTCTTAATCAAGAAGAAAGACATTCACTGAGAACCTGAGTTAATGCTCCTTGAAGCCAATTTTCCACTGAATTTCACAAAGCTGTGGATTTTGCTCCTGGTGAACTTGGTGGTAGCTTCAAGGATGATCTCTTCAAACACACAGGTTGCAGGATTAAATGTGCCTCTGTGTTTACTTAACCCTTTGACACAACACTTAGGAAAAACTTGGGCACAGACTGTCAATACTCAGAGAAGCACAGGGTCTTTGCTCCCTCTGAAATCACACTGAAGGCTGTTTGTGGGATGCCAACACCAAGAAACCAGCTGTTCAGCACATAAAACATTGCACAGCATCAGTCAAGCTCAGCTAAATTATACTGGCAGCACACTGAGCCTTCAGCACCTAAAGAATTCCAAATATCATTCAGTTCGGACAGAATTTGTGTGCCCAGTTTGGACAGAATTTGTGTGCCCAGTATTAGGGCAGGGGTTGTAATACATCCAAACAAAACCAGGATATACTTTTTTTTTGTGGTTCTAGAAGGTATTTAGATTTTATAGAGTTAATATGGCTAGCTTTGGGACTGAGGTTGTCAGACACCCAATAAAATTAGGAAACAAATTAGGAAATACAATTAGGAAAAAATTCTTGTGATTCATACTAAAAGAATCCTGATGAAATAGTAAGCTTTTGGCTTTTTGTGGGTTTCACCCTGGATGCAATACGTTCACCTGCTCTGCTTCACCTGCATTAGCTGGCAATTACACCAGATGTGAAAACTGGTGAAATTGAATGCACCCTTGTACCAGTTCTTCCTCCTTTTATGTCCTGGCTATGACTCCTTCCTTTAGCTGGAAGGACTGTAGCTGCTAATTGGGTTTTTTGGTCATGTCACCATTTCTTTCACATAGGCCATTGTTAAGCAAGAAAGTGCCATGGCAGACCCATTCTAAGATTAAATGTCACAGTTTTCAAGGATGACATGTTCATATGGTCTGTCCTGAGACAAAAAAAATACAGAAGTCATGTTGAAATGGCTTTTACCTCTTATTGTAAAGCTGCAACTGAGGAGTAAAGTAAGATAAAGTGCCAACAGTGACTCTGTTTACTTCTTTGTGCACAATTCCTTCCAATAATCAACATGGGAAGTAGGGGGGATTCCTCACTCCTGCCATGCACAGGGAATTTTTTTTCACAGCACATCTATATCTCTATAGTCCTATTGAGCAGAAATCTCAATCGTTTGCAGAAATAGTTTACAGAAAAAAACCCAACCATCTTGACAGTCACCTCCAGCATGACTTCTGTCAGATCCAGGCCTCACCAGCATGCCAGACATTGCTGTTTTCCAAAGCGAAGGAATTCATGGCTGTCTTGGGTTGCAATACAGGATGTGGCCAGCAATGTGCATTCTGTCCCCATCTGTTGAAGCCGGGTGGGACAGTGACCCTTATCTCTGTGGCACATATTATCTGCTAATGGGCCAGCTTTAAACCAGCTGGGGCAATCAT
>JAOTQP010000362.1:3503400-3516858 GCA_026413545.1 Cichladusa arquata | reverse complement strand
ACCCACAGCCCATGGGATCCATGGGGATGCAGAGATCCACCCACAGCCCATGGGATCCATGGGGATGCAGAGATCCATGGGGGATGCAGAGATCCATCCACAGCCCATGGGGATCCATGGGGGATGCAGAGATCCATCCACAGCCCATGGGATCCATGGGGATGCAGAGATCCACCCACAGCCCATGGAGGAGCCCCACACCAGAGCAGGGGGATGCCTGAGAGGCATTTTAAAGTCTTATTTTACTTCTCATTACCCTGCTCTGACTTTGCTAGTAATAAATTCAATTAATATCTCAAACTCAAGTGCGCTTTGCCTATGATGGTATTTGGTGAGTGATCTCTCCCATCATTATCTCAACTTAGGAACTCTTCATTCTGTTTTGTCTCTCCTGTCCACCTGCAGAGGGGAGTGAAAGAGTGGCTTTGGTGAGTGCCTGGAGTCCAGCCAGGGTCACCCCACTACAGTCACCAACACAAGAGTAGGTAGGCAAGTTTTAAGCCAGGGCACAGCAAAACCACCATTACAAGTTTGCCTAAATCCTCAGCAATTCCCATACAAACAAGTGCATCTGGGAAATAAGCATACCTGTCTTCAAAATCCACCTCTTTTGTTGGACAGAAGTGTTGCTGGACAGAAGCCTGGACAATGGAAGATCAGGAAGGGCAGCAATATGAGGATTCACTGCAGTGTGCAATCTGCATTTCCCAAGCACAGAGGAGAACAGAGGTCCAGAGAGGAAAAATAATGCAGGGATTGCATTGCGCCATGCTGCAGGCTTGAGAGGGAAACTAGGACAGCAGGGTCACCTTTTTCTGTCATCACCAGACCTGAATTCCTACCCAGAGCTCCTGAAGCAAGTTAGGTGTGTGTAGACTCCCAGAGGTGCACACACATGACAAAACTTACTTTAAACCTGGAAGCCTCTGGGCAATGTTCTAAGCAAAACATTCCACTTAATAAAGCCAATAGCCAGGCACTTGGCACCTCTGTGAACATGTCTCATCACACCCCAGCCCAAGTGCCCCTAAATCAGCATTCCTCCTGACAAGTTTATACTCTAATTGACAAAATTAGACTAAATCCTGTTGTGCCAAAAGGCAGTATAATTTCAATTCCCTCTATTTAAACAATTGATAGCTCTCATACAGAAAGTACAGTACTTGAGGTAGGCAAATTACTTTTAATTCTCTACTTTTCTACTATGTCAAGTATTTTCTTGTGGATAAGCAGACTCCCACGCCTATTCTGTTCTGTAACCCTTCTTTCATTCATCATCATCAATCTGAAATGAGGCCCTTGAACACCCTATTACTAAACACAACATCTTTGTTTACGACTGCTTATGCTTAACCCCCAGCTATCTGCAGAACAGCCTTCAAGGAGGACATACCAGCACACATCTGTAATTGAAATTGCAGCAGTGGAGAACAAAGAGAGAACTGACACTATTTCCCTGAGAAACACAGCAGAAATGTGGCCTCTGCCACCAGCGTGGGGCTTCTAACAAAAATGATGCACGTGCTTGCCTGGGGACAAAAGGCAAAGCAAAACTTCTCTCTGCAAGCAAAACTTTGCTCTGACTCTCAGATCACCCATAGTGTGAGAAGAGTAACAGAATTTGCACAGAAACTGGGACTACCAGGTAAGAAATAAGGAATATTGAGAAGTGGCAGGCCAGAAAACATGTGTCTCAAAGAACACTGTAAAAAATGCTTAGCTGCACACCCTGAACACTCCAATTTTATACAAAGGGATATGTTAAAAACTGCCCCAGATTTTAATCTTCCTCCTCAGCCAGCCACTTCTAGTCTTTCTCATAGTGACAAGTAGGTGATTTTCATATCATGCATACTAATAACAATGCTAAAAACTCTACCCAGCACTGCTGACTGAATTAACTTTTGTGGTTTTTCTTGCATTTCAACATCATTTACCACAGCATTAGTGCTGCTGTGTTCATACAGGGTAATGTGAAAAGACCTGGCTGGAAAGAGTGCTTTTATTTTTTGGTCCCTCAGAGACCAAAAAAAAAAAAAAAAAAAATCAAATCAAATCAGTTTTCAGTTTGCAAAGACATAAAATCCTTAGGATTCTTTTTTTTTTAAAGGAGAGATTTGCTGAGATGGGTGATCCTAGAGGGATGGGACAGATAAGCTGCTATCCCATAGAATATAGGATTCACATTATATACTCTACAAACATGTAAATATTCCCATTTTCAATCAAACCATTGCTGTACATAGCTCAAGCACACATGGCTGTGGTCACATGTCCATGGCATCAATCACAGCACATGGTCTAAGCCTTCCCAAAGTTATACACCACATTTAGATTTAGTAGGAAAGACTGGCAATTGTTAGAAAATGCTCATTTTCACTCTACTCACTGAAACAGCAATTTTCTCTAAGTGTAATACTCAAAGGTATAGAGAAAATATAATTGAAGTCAGGACAAAGGTGACCTGGCTTTGGCCACTGCAAAGACCATCAAACCAGAGCTCTGGAGCAGAGGAAACACAGAGTGATTTTCTTGCCTCCCTGATGGTTATCAGCCCTGTTTTTAGGGGTTGTGTATGCTGAGCATGCACTACCTACACACACAGCATTTCCATCCTACTTCTCTAATTGGTCTAATCATGCATTTCATTATTAAGGTAATTTCTAATGTCACACATTGCATTAACCAAGTCCTTCAATTTATTTTCTTCCCCACTTTTCTCAGCTAATAAAGGAGAACAAGGAAGAAGAGGAAAGAAACTCCCCATGCCCAACACTGTTAAAACATAACCAAGCTCTTTGCAGGCTTTTGAAGTTCACCCTTCCCAGAATTAGGGCAACTTGATTTCATTTTCACTGCTGCTGCAGACTAGAAACAATTTCTCTAGAGGTGGGTTTAGCAGGCATAGGGACACTGTTTTCCAGCTGGATGGCTGTAAATAGGTGGCTGGGAAATGCCTGCATCCTCAGGAGCTCCCTGCAGCCCTGCTAGCTGGAGTCCCTGCCTCTCAGAGCCCATTTGGGATGGATGAGTGACTCAGTTGTCACTCAGCATCAAGCAATGGGATCCTAAGCCACGGGGCTGATAATTTCCAGCTTGTAAATCCACGAGAAATTCCTCCCTTACCCTTCCTTTCCTCACCAGCTCCACAGCTTACTTTGTTTTAAATGGATTTGCCTATTTATTTGCTGTCAGCTACTATTAGCCTGCTTCTAGCAGGACCTTGAATGAGCAGTGGACATTGTCCTGTTGGCTCAATTCAGTTAATCAACTGATGGCTGTGTAATTTAGCTGGCAAAACATCAGCACCTACACTGCTAATCCAGACAAAACCAAATCCCTGGGGCACAGTATCAAGACAGGGTGAGGGGGGAAAAGTGGGGGGCTATGATCAGACCAGACCCACTCTGGAATTGCTCATGAAGCCCTTCCACACCCTTGGTAAATGCCTCAGGTGACACAGGGAAGGGGCAGAGCAGCAGAAGAGGACAAGACAAGCACTTGTGAGCTCCCAGCCCCAAATCCCTGCAGAAGCTCTCTATGTCTCTGGGTAACTGTGCTTCACTCCCAGCTTTGTGTGTGGTGCTGACAGCCAGGCACGAAAGAAAGGAGGAAAAACACCAATGTTCTCTTCTGTAATCTTGCTGTCTCGCTTGGGACACTTCACTCTGAGTGATAAGAGCAGATCAGTGGTGATGGTGTTCATAGCTGAGAGCAAACACCCACTATCTGGCTCCCTGTAGCTTCCTCGGGCTGGCTGCTCAGTTTCCTCATACCTTTAAAGACCCCCATTTGAACTAAAGGCACTATTTTAAGGAACTCGATGCTAAACATGCTTTTCCCATTAATAGGAGCCTGCCTGACACCTCCCAGCAGCTGGTTACAGGGTTTGCCCTTTAACCACAGGACTCACTGAATAGCAACTTAGTTAACATGATGACAAAAGCTCCTCATTTTCAACTAAGATTTATTTAATAAGCAGCTGACTTGGAAAATGCCAGTGTCTCCAAAGTGTCATGCATGATTTTGCAGTGCCACTCCCTCCTCCATGGCTTTTGGCATAAAAATCTTCCCAAATGCTAAATGTTGCCTAAACACTGACAAATTTAGGAAGTCAGATTGACTGCTCTTTGCCACAGCATGACTGACAGCTTGCAGAAACGAGGCAGAGAATTAATGTGTTTAACAGTGCCACAATAATCACAATATATTTACATTTTTCTGACACATTAGTCAAACATTTATCACTTCTTAAAATGCAGCTATGATACTTTGTCTAAACTGTCATGAGTCACAATGTAATTACATGGTAATCATATGGCAATTAATTTATATGATATTCATTTGAAACAGAGAAGAATTAGGCTTGTGATAGCGTGCAAAATTAACAGGCACACCAGACAAGGAATGAAAATCACGGCACTGCAAAAAAAAAAAAGTAGGAAAATAAATCTTAAAATCAATGTTTAAACAAATTGCTCCAAGCTTTAGGGAAAAGCTCTGAGACTAAACCATCTTAATTTCATCTTTCTGACTTTCTTGATGAAACAACCCCTCAAAAGTTTTCTTTTTAAACTTCAGTTTAACCCTTCCATCTAACGAAAAGGATCTTCTCGATCTGCCTACAACATGCATCTTAGTTTCCAAACTGGGCTACATAATGAAAATAAACAAAACATGAGGTCATCATGCTCTTCTGTGTCCCTTTTCAGGATTTCAGGTCTCCAGGTCACTTCCAGGACTTACATGATGCTCACGTGCCAAGAGACAAGGATGGCAATACTGAGCTCTCCTTCCTTCAGGGATCTCCAGCCCTGCAATCTCTTTTTCTAATCTATTAGATAACTGCAAGTCAAAACTCACTGTCTTGGACACCAAGCTCAGGTCACCAAGCTGAACCCTCTGGTGATGGGAAACCCCCAGAGGGACAAGGTCAGAGGGAGGCAAAGACGGTTCAGTCACAATTATAATATTCCCTCTATCCAAAACCTAGGAGCAGGATGACTGGGTGAAAAAGACACAAGCAAAAAAACCAAGGGGTGCCCACCAAAGATGAAGTTCAGAACTTAAGAAAGGCCTTAAACGGCAACATTTTAACAGAAACAGAGAGTAAATAGTAAAAGAAGAAAAATATTTCACAGTGAAGAAAATTAAGATGCTGTATGTGGTAAATTATTCCATTTACAGCTTCCTTTTAAAAAGTCATACTAATTAATGACTTCAGCTAATCTCATTCTTATTCACAAGACAGCCTGTATTTATTTTGCAAAGAAAATGTTTAAATGGAATAGCCTATTGAGAACTTCCTAACTCATCTTCAGCAGTTGTCTTGGGAAACAGCACTGTAGTCATATTTAATACATGCACTGTGTACAGCAACTTTGATGAAAAGGGGAGTAAAATTATACAATTATTGCATTAATTATACATTATACACTTTTGTTCAGTGGCCCTTAGTGCTTTTCAGAATAGCTGGGTCACCTGGAGGAAAATGGCACTGCAGAGCTTTTTCATTACCACTCCAAGCAGCTGTAAGAACAAAAAACCCAACACTTACTTGAAAACAAGCTCTGTGGAATAGATGAGGTGGGGTACAGGGGTCATGCACTATCCTATTCCCAACAAACCCCTTATCCTGCTTTGGTCTGGGGAAATACTCAGTAATTCTGGCTCCTCACCTTGGGATGCTCTTGAAACACATCTGGACCCCTGGGTCAAACCTGTTTCTGAGGAAAGACCAAAGCAATGATGGCTGGCATTGCTCTGCAAAGCTCCAACCACAACCAGAGGATGGTGGAGGTGACACCAGATGTGGGACGGGACACTAACAAAGATGCAGGGGAGCCTGTGCAAAAGGGTTTAGCTGGGGGATCATAGCTTTTTGGGGCCTTTCTTGTGTGTTGATTCACTTCTTGGTGCCTCAGTTGTGAAACGGGGCTTGAAATGACACTGCCCATCCAGAAGCACAGAACAGAGCCCATCTTGCTCAGGGCACAGGTGACAAATGACCCTTGGCAGCATGCCATCACTTCTTAAATATCACAACTTCATTGCCAGCTGTCATACTGCAGAGCCACTCCCAGGCTCCTCCCCTGAAGTATGGGGAAGAAAATAGTTATTTCAAGCTCCTGATCCCATTTACTGGTGGCCTTTCTATTTGTGTAAGGTAAATACACCAAGGCTTAGGCAAATAATGAAAAAATAATAATGACCTAATTAATTCTCTGATTGATTTTATAAATGCTCTCCAAACAGAGAGGAAAATGGAATCATAAATAATGTACTCTCCCGTTGATGGAAACAGTTTGAATAAACTTGCATGTGGCTCAGTGTTTGCTGAGACAGCTCCAGTCCATCCACAGGTATTGTGCCTGCCAGGAACTGCCAGCCTGAGTTCTGTTGCTCCATCTGATGCAATGCCTGATTTCAGGAGCAAGGTGGAGGGTGCATCTCAGCTGAGGCAGGGATGTCCTGGTCCAGAGACACAAGACAGTCACTCCTTTTACCCTCCCTGAGTAAGACATGAAGCTGCACCAAGCCTGCATTTACAGGTGGGCAGAGAAAGGCTTCAAGTGCTTTTCTAAAACCCAAAGTCAGGGAGTGCTGTGCCTAGGCAGGAGCTGGTACCCCTGCACAAAACCTCTTACCCAGCAGTCTCCCCAGGACCCAAAACCTTCTCCAGGCTCTGCAGCAGATCCATCCTTCTCCCCTTGGCACGTGCCTGAGGCAGGTGAGCTCACAGGGGAGGCTTCAGCTGAACTTTGTGCTTTTTTCTGACTGCCCTCCCTGACTGCAGAGAGAACACAGACAGCTCTCACTCTTTGAGGTGCATAGAGAGCAGGCTGGGCAAAGTGTCAGCAAATAAATTATTTATCATATTATTGAGCGGGTTTAGCAGATCAATATGAAGAAACCCCCAAATGCACTGAAATGCTTAGCAAGACAAAATCCTTGCATCCACCAGATCAGTCTTTGCAAGGACTGGATTTTTCCCTGGATTCTTCTGGAGAGGGATTCCCAATGCAGATTATGTATGTTTGCAGTCAAACCCTAACCCCACTGCCCAGGGTGTCACCAGTCCGTGACAAGCACTTCCAAGATTTACCAGAACTATCTTGTTCTTGATATGCTCAAATCAGTTTTCACAGATGACTCCTGATGAAAAATGCCTCAGCAGACCATAAATTCTGCCATCTCCTCTGTGCCTGCTCCAGGCTTTCATTCAAAATGGCAAAGACAACTAGTTGAGCATATATAAATTATACTTCTATAGATAAAGCCAGTAAATGTGGGAGATCAGATCCAGCTCAATTACTGCTTCCATGACAGTAATGGGAAAAACACTCCACCATGACCTATTGTGTGACCTATTGTATTGTAAATCTAAGAGAAAAAGGCTTCAGAAGGGACTGAGCAGTTCCTGGGCTAACTGTACATAATCAAACAATGTAACAGCACCATTTACAATAATTTCAATGAAGTTCAATGATACACGCATTTACAAATTTTATCACAACTTCTGTGATCTTCATTTAATTTCATTTATTACATTTCTTATGGAGGCAAGAACTCTTTTCGCTACAACAAAATCTGACCTGCATTTCTATTAATAATTTGTTTCCATCAAATTTTAACCCAGGAAAGAGAAGGCAGCTTTGATAAAATGCCATGGAAAAATCCATCCTTATTAGTTTGGAGAAAGTTTTCAAAGAATAAACTTATCAGCACAGAGGGAGGAAAAAAATCAATTTTTGGTTGACCAAAGTAAACTGCATATTAATCTTGAGTGTGGTAAATAGTTCTACCTGGGAAGGGGAAGGAAAACCACACTTGAAAAATCAAGATGCTTATTGCTTTGAAGTTTACTAGAACACATTATTTAAAACAAATTAAGAACCTGAAGATGAATAAAAAAATTTCAATTGTGGCAAAGAAATGCTTTGCAGGACTTTTGGTCCCAATATAAAAGATTGTGGTTTGCCACTCCTTGAATTTGAATTTGAATTTCATTTTACTGACAGCCCCAATATAAGAGATTGTGGTTTGCCACTCCTTGAATTTGAGTTTCCTTTCACTGACAGCCCAATTATAAAGGATTGTGCTTTTCCCCTCCTTGCACCTAGGGATGCAGCACGTACGTCCTACCTGTCCTCCTGTTCCTCCTCCCAGCCTTGTTCCACAGCCTGCCTGGTTTATTGCCTCCCTTTGAAGGATGCAAACCTCCAGGGAAGCATAGCAGGAACAATTCTCAATCATAAATTCATAAAAAATAACAACAGTAAAGGAAAAAAAAGCGTGGCTGCCCACAACAGCTGGCTTGCTTTGCCTCCTACGGTTACCTCCACACACTCTCCTGATTGTGCAAAGCAAACCAGAAAAATGAAGAGACATGGAAGAGGAGGAAGGAAAACCTCAGGAACAATAATAGGCTATGAATCTGAAATTTGAACAACAGCCTTTTTTTTTTTTTCCTCCCCTCCTGGCAATATTGTTCCAAGCAGCATGGGCTTGTAAAAGTCTAATCACTTCCCATCTGGCTCATCAATCACACCAGGGAACCGGTCCCTTGCACAACACAGCGAGCCTCAAATTGGCTTCCACCAATAATAAAAGATAGTGGAGAAGGACAATCCCTTCAGAGGATTGTTTAATAAATCACATTCAGACAGGGAACACAAGAGAAATGGAAAAGTCTTAGAAGACCAGGGCCATTCAGTCCCACACGGCTTACATTATTGATACCCACTTGCTATGACCAATACTCCTTAGTGAATTTCCATATTTTGATTCTTGTTATTCAACATCATCCAAAATTAAACATGAAACTTTAAATATTTAAAACCAGGCCAAGGTAGTAATTGGAGCTGATGGAAATTGCACGCTGGCATCATTCCTGCTGCGTGTGCTTGCCTGGCTGCAAAAATGCCAGAGACACTGTTGCTATCCCTCTATTTTCAGCTGTTGCTGACATTTTACTGTAATTTATTCTCATTTTATCCTCTCCTTCTTAAAAATAACAACAACAGTACTGTCCTAACAATAAACCAACAACTCTGACGTCCAAAAAACCTTTTGGCACAGGGCTGTTTCTGCCCAAGCTCGGCACACACGGATGTTTTGCCAAGCATATCCCATTTTACAGTGATACATTTTCCTTTCAGTAGCCTTTCCTTTCCAATGCAGGGCCACAACTGTCAGTCACCAGCAAGATCCCATTCCAGCCTGTATGTGGTGCCTTTTTTGATGGCCTCCTCCTCCACTTTTATCTGTCAGAAGCACTAAATACTCCCACAAGCCATAAAGTGTTTCTGACATTCATGGCTTTTAGATCCTGGGTTTCAAAGAACTGCTGAAGGTTATGTTGATTAAGCCCAAAGACATATTTCTAGAAAGCTGTAGCTTAAATAAAAAAGGTGTTTTGCTGTCACAGCCATCAGCCCAAACTGTTACTGAACCAGAGCATATGGGAGACGAAAGCTGTCGGAGAAACGTGTGATGTTCCAGGCTGCTAGGATTTGTTCTCTCCAGCAGAGATCAGAGGCAGTGGGAAAGCAGAGAAGGCATTTAGCTCAATTAAAAAAATAAACAAATAAAAACAAAGCCTTGAATCGAGCCAGGTGATGGCCGATTACCTGCCAGTTAAGTGAGGGGTAAGAAAAATCATTGCCTTGTAAGTGTGTCATCAGACAAAAGACCTTTTTGTTTGGTGAGAGCCCCAGAGGAGCACTCCAAGATGCCTCTGGAGGATGGAGATGTTTATTTAAGGAAACAAGAGAAACCTTTACTGGGAGCTTTCCTGAAGCCAAGATGAAGGCTGGCTCCTTTTGCTTCTGAGAAGTCCCTGCTAACCACACACAATGGGATTCATGCTTCTGGCAAATTAACATCCAGTGGATGCTGTCTGCAGCAGATCTGATAAACATTTGCATCCACTATGAATTCATGCCATGATGGAGCATTAAAATTTCACGGGAGAAAAAGAAAAATTGAGAATTGCTCGAGGAGCTGTTGGGTTTGGGCTTCTCAGATTTGCAGGGATAGTTCAGTCAGCAGACATTGTAAAACTACCAGTTGCTTCACCTAGCAAAATTTCAGCCCTTCCTTCCAGAAGGCACAACCCAACACTTTGGGTACAGCAAGGGCTTTAACCAACAAATGAAACTTTAAAAGAAAAACCATGACGAGGCCTCACGATCTGAAGACACACTTGGAGAAAGGTGACCTTTTACAGGAGGAGCTGAGGTGCAGAAACACAACCAAAATGATTTCTTTTTAAACTGAAATCACAGGGAGTAGGTGAACTCTATTCAAAGCCATTTAAATAAATAGGATTTTTATAACTCCTGGCTGCAAGCTTGGCTGGCTCCAATGTGTTTGTGCACGTGTGTGCAGATTGCCTTATTCTAAATGCTTCTCTTTCAGTGCTGATATTTTCAATTTCATCTTGTTGGATCAAGGTGAGGACACCAGCCCTGGGAATACTGAGTGCTGTCAGGTGTCTTGGGAGCCACTTGTTCCATACATTCCAACATGGGGCTGTATAAAACCCTGCTTACAATGCTCCCTTCTCCCACCACTCTGCCTACAGAGAGGCAGAAAGCTTCCAAATGCTACCTGAAAAACCTTTTTTTTTCAGAAAAAAGAGTTAGGGTGGGTGGTTTACTCCTCCCTCACTGGCACACTGGGGAACTTTCCAATGATAACCTGCATCCCTGCAATCCACCAGGGGAAAACAACACTAATTAATTACCTCTTGCATTAAAGAAATAGTACACCTTTTGGTCAAACACCAGGCTCACAAAGCCATACCAAAAGCAGTATTTTAGCATTTTACCAGCATTTGCTTGGTGAATACTTGCAGCCAGCTCTATTTAGCCACCAGCACGAGCTGAATCGATCCCCAAGCAGGGAATGGCAGGGCTGCTGTGAAAGATGCCAGCATATCCATGTTGGTATAGATTTGCAGGTGCTGCACCTACCCTGCCTGAGGAAATGCTGGCTTGCCTACTAGGAATACCTTTAGCTATGTCATTATTCCATAAGTTTGGGACTTTGCTGTTTCTTAGCATAGTCCAGGCGTGTGCTGGCTCCACATTGATCTGCGAGGTGAGGGGTCTTCATTGCAAATGAAGCAAAAGTTCCCGATTCCACTGAGAAACTATTGCTTAAAAGGCCAATAACATCAAGTAAAATACCATGTGAGAACACTTGCTTTGCAAGGACTGATCTCCTTGCACACAGTGTGCAGTGCTTCCCAAGCACTAAGGCTTCCCAGACTCTAAGCAGATGTATTTGACTATACATTTGATCACTTTGAGTGATTAGGGTGTCCCCTAACCAGGGACACTTATAGGAAGTGCAGGAAATAAATGCCCTTTTAAGCACAGTTTATTCTTATATATGCATTGTTCTGCTGAAATAATTCACTGCCTCCTAATGAAATGAGCACGCCTGGCTCCAGGAGTGAATGAATACTCACTCCCTGGTGATGGGTATTTATGTGCAGGGATAGAGGGTCTGTAATACAAGATCTATCCTGAACGCCTGAACCCATTTTATCTTCATTTCACACGATACAAGTGAACTGAGTGTTGTTTTGGGACATAATTGATCTGTAGCTGAAACAAATCAGCTCTGCAGCTCCGTGAGGAGATGAAATAGTG
This sequence comes from Cichladusa arquata, assembly GCA_026413545.1. NCBI lineage: Eukaryota > Metazoa > Chordata > Aves > Passeriformes > Muscicapidae > Cichladusa > Cichladusa arquata. The sequence continues at coordinate 3,505,195 of JAOTQP010000362.1, read as the reverse complement.
GATAATCTGTAGTCTAAAACCAGCTGTTCTGCTGAGATCAAATTATTACTTTGGCACTGGAAGGATGAGCTGACAAGGGAGCGTGTTCCAGCACCTGCCGTCATTACTGGGCACTGCTGCCGTGACCTCCGGCCACACTGCTGCCAGGCACCAGGGATAATTGACAGCACAGGGGGGTCAGCTCCCACTTCCTAAACTGATGGGCCTCACCTGGCCATAATTCCAAATGTCAGCACTTTCAGGGAAAAGAAAAAAAAAAAAAAAAAAAAAAAAAAACAGGCAGAGGAGGCAGGCAAGGAGGATGCCCAGCACCAGTTGGAGAGCTGGGTCTGCAACCAGCACAAGCAAAACACTGTAGGTTAAACCTGAGCAGCTGCCTCCACTCTCTGTGCTGGTTATAACAGCATAAATACCTACAAAGGTTTTCACCTGATTTCTTTCTACTGGCATATCGCTAACAATTATTTGGAACTGGAGCCCGTTGCGTCCCTTCCTGCAATGTCCTTCCACAGAGATCCAGCAAGGGCTGTTTTTAAAACATTTCCCTGTTCTAGGCAAGGTATCTTGCTCATGAGAACATCACACAAATGGGACAAAAATGCAGGGAGGTCACACGTTTGCAGTTGCCTTTTCTTTTTTCCCTAATCATCTTCTGTGCTTCCCTAATCCTCAGAATGGATTTTACTTTCTTACTTTACTTTCTTCACTCTGCATCATAGTTTTAAGGGTGAGCTGTCATTATTATTCCTGAGCTATGTATTATTATTAGTTGGTTTACAGAATTTAAGCCAACCCTGTTGCACATCCCAGGCTCCCCTGTGTGGAGGCAGCAAGATACAGATACTTCCACCACCACCATCGTTATCCTGAATTAGACACCAATTTGTAACATTGTACAGTTTTTTGCTGGCACTTCAGGGTCTGAGTCAACCCCAAAACATCAGAATCAGAAAGAAGTGAACATCCCACAGCATTAGAAATCAGAATAAGTGGTGACATCAAGGTCTGGCCACCACTCAAGCTCTTGGACCGCTTGGCTACAAATTTCTCTTTTACCATATTCAAACTGAACGACATTTACTTTGAGGGTTTCAGCTCCATGTTGTGCTCATTAAGGTTGTTTTCTTAAAGCTTGAGCATAAACTCTCTCACAAAATGTATTTTTGGTACAGCCACTCTCCAGTGAGCAACATTAAGCTATCAGTATTATTTTTCCTGCACAAAACAGCGCAGGTTTGTCAAAATCAGCGTGATATTTCTGCCTGGTCTTTTGACATTTTCAGGTTTATTATGTTCAGACGTTACCTCAAAGCACTTCATTCTTTCTCTCTGGAAGGACTAATGACCACCAAAGGGGGAAAAGAAACACTGCATGCCATTCAGTACAGCATGCAGACTCTATTAGCCTTTGAGTTAACTTCAAACACTGAGTACCAGTGGATGAGTTGCGCTTACCCTGTGGAAACCCTGCCTGGAAGTAGGACTAAACCCTCGACTTTCTAACCAAACCTTTCCCATTCCACCTTTCCCTGATGATGTATGACCCCAGGCACATCTCCCCTGAGGAGTCAGTGGTACCTGGTTTCACACCCTGCAGGGCTCAGCACTCAGAACTAGCTCATGTGTGGTTAACAGAGACATTGCTGCTGGCTGCTAGCTGGGTTGGCGTCTTGGGTTGCAGTACAGGATGTGGCCAGCAATGTGTATTCTGTCACCACCTGTTGAAGCCGGGTGGGGCAGTGACCCTTATCTCTGTGGCACATATTATCTGCTAATGGGCCATCTTTAAACCAGC
>JAOTQP010000362.1:3455626-3497782 GCA_026413545.1 Cichladusa arquata | reverse complement strand
AAGAAAAAGAAAAAGAAAAAGAAAAAGAAAAAGAAAAAGAAAAAGAAAAAGAAAAAGAAAAAGAAAAAGAAAAAAAGTCAACAAATGGGAATTTTTGAATGCAGCACATTTCCTCTTAATTGTCCCTTCTACTGAAAAATAAATAAAATAATTGTCCAAACTCTGGACAATCTGAGCCCGGTGGTCTAAAATGCATTAGTAGACATCTAGAGCTTGGGATTTCTGCATCACATTGTGAAAACTATGGCTGGCCAGTGTTGTGATTTTATCCTGGCAGTCAGTTTAGCACCACAGAGCTACTATCTCACTCTTCCCACCAACAAAAAACCAAACCAAACCAAACCAAATCAAACCACAAAAACAAACAAACAAACAAACAAACAAAACAACAACAAAAAAAAAACAGCCAATACCTAACACTATAAGCAACTGGTACAAAAAACTCCAATTGCTTACCACCAGCCAACAGATGTTCAGTCTGCCCCCAGGCAATGTCAATCCTGGAAAACTTCCTCTGCCACTGTATTTTATTACTGAGCACACCACCACATTATATGGAATATTCTTTTCATTAGTTGGGGCCCACTGTCCAGGCTGTGTTCTCTCCCGCATTATTGCTTAGAAAAAAAAGTAGAAAATACCTGGAAGCTGTGTCAGGACTGCTCAGCAATAACTAAATCATTCACTTATTATCAACACTGCTGCCATCACAAATCCAGAACACAGCACTATACAATCTCCTGTAAGGAAAACCAACTTTATCACAGACAAAGCCAATACAACTGGCTGCCAGTATTATGATTATGTGGGCAGAAGCTGGTCAGCAAGAAGTCCCAAATCTCCTTGCCCACAGACACACACAGAGGATGAAACTTAATCTAGTGGTATATAGAGAGGCAGAAAGATTGAGCACCAAGGGTCATTCTTTGCCTGGACTCTTACTAGTCAGTTGCTGCACTTGCCTGCTGACTGAACTATCTTTTATGAATCCAAAGTCTTAAACTTCTACAGGAAGACTCAAGGGCCTAGGTCCAAGCTCTGGAGTCTGCAAGTTAATGTTGTACAAACAGGGAGATTTCTGTTGCCAAAACAATTCACCTCAAAAACACCAACAAATAAAATTCAATAAAATGCTTCAGTAAAATAGAAAAAGAAATATTCTTCCTACAACATTTCCATTACATCTAAATGGTAGACTCTGTCTATTAATAAATAAGAAGATTGGAAATAAAGGTTGAAGAACTGATGAGTTTTAATAATTATTATCATTATCTACCCTCAGATATATGAAAAATAATTAGGTGTATTAGTACTTCAGAATTTGACATGTAAGAAAGTGTAGGTCAGAGCTGGCACTCCAATTCTGCCACAGACAATAAATCAAGATGGTGTTCCCAGATGTGACTTTTGTAATGAAGTATGATCTGCTTAGCCATAACACCCCAGCGGAAGACAAATGTTTGTCTTCACTAAATCATACAATACTGCCCATTGCATGTTCCCTTGAATGTTGTAATCAGATTCACTACCACAAATGAAAATATATATCTTTGTTAATGACTCCGAAGATATAGGAAATGAATACCCAAAACACAGACACACAGACAAAGGAGAAGGAAAAAAATACAACAAAATCTAAAGAGCAGTTTCTCTCATGATATAATTTCTTTCCTAAAGAAAATACCCACTACTCAAACTGAATGTAAAGTGCAGTTGCCTTCTTTATTTTACAGTGATCTGCTAATTGGTGTCTTTTGAGTTATTTTGGTTCTGACATCACAGAACAGGTTCAGCTCCTCTTATACTGCGCGGCAAGCAGGGATTTGGGATGCCCCCAACATCAGAAGCATGTGGACCTGTTGGAGTCCAGAGAAGAGCCATGAAGATGGTCAGAAAGCTGGAGCACCTCTCCTATGCTGGCAGGCTGACAGTTGGGATTGTGCAACCTGGAGAAGGGAGGGCTCCAGGGAGATCCTAGAGTACCTTACAGCACCTAAAGGGGCCCTAAAGGAAAGCTGGAGAGGGATGTTTGTTTACAAAGTCATGTAGTGATAGGATAGGGAGTGATGGCTTCAAATCAACAGAGGTAGGTTTAGATTAGATATCAGACAGAAATTATTCCCTGTGAGCATTGTGAGTCTCTGGTATAGGTTTCCCAGAGAAGCTGAAGATGCTTCATCTCTGTACATGTCCCAGGCCAGGTTGAGTGGGACTTTGAGCACATTGGCCTAGTGGAAGGTATCCCTGCCCATGACAGGGGAATTGGATTTGGATGACCTTCCAGATCCCTTCCAATGCAGACTTTCTGTGATTCTGTGGTTCTATGTGATTCCTACAGACACGACTCACAGAAACTGATTATTCTGGGATTAACCCACAGCACAGGGCAACAAGCAATTGCAGTGATTAAGCAGTTTGTTCTTTCTTGTAGATATTTAGGGGGCAGAGGCAGAATTTGCCACTGCTTTCTAACACAGACATCCAATTTGAGGACATGTCAAACCTATCCAGCCAGTTCTTCATGTTGTATAATTACTGTTTGCCTCACTGAGTTACATCCTCGCTAATAGGCAGTCCCACTACAATGGCTCTCTCTCATCTACAGTGAAAGCAGCAAGAAACAATCACCTGTTGTTTTTATCAGGTTCAACACAGCTCTGAGAGAGCTGCAGCAGAGCTATTGTTATGTTGTCTACCAGATCTATTTATATACAGGCATATGGAACATTTCCCCTGCACTGATGCTTTTATGCTCAAGTGTTACGGTTTGCTTTTTAGGTTATTAATAACAACATCAAGAGCAATAATAAAAACAACAATATTAATAATAATTCTACCCTGTCTGCCCTTTCTGTAAATTTCTGTTGCATCCTTTTTCCCCAGTTTCCCTGTTACTTGTCTTTTTTCCATATACTGTCAGGTGCCTAATGTCTAGACTGTAAGATCCTAGAGCAAAAGTTTCCAAACTTATTTATTTTATATATCCTGAAAAAAAAAAAAATCCTAATGGAGCTGCAAATATAAGACTAGTGAGTACAGATTTATTTTTGTTAGCTATATTTCCTGTCTTCACTAGAAATAGCCAACGTACCTCCAGGGGGTTGTAGACAAACCACTGGAAAACAGAGATATAAAAGGTGAGTTTCGTGCTCCTTGAGGTCAGAGTCAAGCAAAATTTCAGGTGTTCTCTGCAGAGTTTTGGGGTTTAAGAAAAAAAGCTCCTCTGCAGCATGGATGTAGCAATGTGCTAGCAAGACATAATCAGTGGGAGAGAGCTGATGCACTCTGACAGGCAACAAAAGGAGAGAGAAATAGTATTTTTAGATTAAGAAATATAACAGGTATTTTTTAATCTGGCAGCAGTAGATTTCAGTGTCCCAAGGTAGACAATATATAATTACAATATACCGAATTCTTCTTTATATGAAGAGCACAGGGTACCTTTGGGACTCAGCTCTTTTAGCAAAACTATATTGTCCTTTATAATTATTTTTTCAGAATATGCAGTGGAAGTTGCACAAATAAGTGCACAGTGTTTTAAACGGTTTTAAGATCAGCACCGGTAGTAGCTGAGAAGTAATTCAATAAATATGCCACCCTCAGAAAATGCCTTTTTTGCCATGGTGGAATAGATTTATGGAAAAGACTGTGCTTATTGTTCCTATTTCAGCACATGTCTGAATATAAAAAAGTATCACACTGTTTTTTTCAGAGAGAGTTCAGACTTAAAGATTTAATATGTCTAAAACTTAGTAGAAATTAAAAATATAGATTTTTATACAGACTCAATTTTTGTTTATACCTGTAGTAAAATTTAGATAAATAATTTCAGGCTTTTAAGATATTGTCTTTAGAAAGGCAAATGTATGCATTAAGGGCTCCTTAGATGAAATCTTTGCGGGATCTCTACATATGCACATACATATTTATGTTTAGTTGTCTGTATGAGAAAGGATAGGTTGTTTTGGGTTGTAATAATAAATTAATTTTATGGCCTAAGGTTTTCTATAGTCTTTTTCTGACTCATATAAACCAGTTGCTCTCCCTGCCTGTAACCGTCACTCCAGGTGTGCTAGATCCTTCCAGATAATTTTCTTTGTGTTATATTCACATCTGCTTAAAACCTACTGCTTTACACTTCAGTTACTGTAACAACTTGGGTGAGTGAAGGAGTGAGATTAAAATCCATTCCTAACAATATTGTTCCTTCATCTGCCAGCAGGGTCCTCCCCACTGATGTTATTAGCCAGCTCAGAAATACCCAAGGAAACCCATCTTTATCTGGTAGAATGACCTCACTCATTGGAATGGTTACAGATTTGGATTGCTTTAGATGACTTATTGCTTATCTCTCATTGACTGCACAGAAGTAAGAGAAGAAAAAAAAAAGGAAAAAAATAATATTCTATAGAGCACTCATTCTTGAGTGTCTAGGCTAAAAGAGTGCTTGCTTGTGTCTAGTAAGCACTAACCCTTTTCTTGCATCTAGCTGAAAACAAAAGGTTTTGGTCTCTGAGCCAAAAATCATCAAGCATTGGGTTACAGAAGAAGAAAGTGTTTCCACATCTCAGGTATCCTCTTTGCTTTCATTTCTCTTCCCCTGCTAAAGCTGAAAGTGTGCCATTAAACAGAGCAGCTTGATCTATTGCCTTCTTCCTGTCTTTTAGCAGGTGCTTTAGAAATGCTGAATTTTGAACAGTGATTTCCCAGGTTCAGAGACCTGGTCTTTAATCAGCTACAAGTTTTGGAGGACTGCAGCTCCCACTGCATATCCTGGGTGGATGGACTGCCACTGGCAAGGGTGAGTGAGTTCTAAACTGCCAAGAGAAGAATGATCTCCTAGGCCTTGGAGCAGGTACAGCAGACTCAGTTTGAAAAGTGAGGGCTCCAGCTAATATACACCTGAAACCCATGCTGTTAAACCCTTTTTTGGCAGTACTTGAGAAAATTGTATCAAGAAACACAATATGAGGGTTTGACCCTCACCATACAGCTCACACCAGTCCAGCAGTTTTTGCTTTTGCACACACAGACCAGAGGCTTTCAGGAGCTTTCTAGGACTCAGGAGTTGCCACCATGACCCGTTGTAGAAAAACTTATTATGGTCTCTTTCCTAGGAGGAATGTGTGTGTTGGCTTGATGTGGCCAGAAATGTGTGTTCTATCATCAACGGTTGAAGCCGAGTGGGGTAGTGATTTCCTTATGTCCGTGGCACATACCATCTGCTAATGGGCCATCTTTAAGACAAGGGGAAACAATCATCGTTATCTTTTCCACAACCCGTTCTCCTTTCCACATCATCTCTGCACCTTCAGAGGAAAACTGCACCCTTCTACAGGAGCACTGCTTCAGCTGAACCACACCTGCCACTGCAGGAGGACTGTAGCCACCATTTAATTGGACTGCTATCAACACCCTGACTGACAGGGTGTCAGGTTGTATTCTGACTCTGTCAGGGTTGAAATTGTTTTTTTTTGGTAATACTGTATTTCTATTTTAATTTTCCTAGTAAAGAATTGTTATTCCTAATTCCCCTATCTTTGCCTGAGAGCCCCTTAATTTCAAAATTATAATAATAATAATTTGGAGGGAGGGAGTTTACGTTCTCCATTTCAAAGAGAAGCTTCTACCTTTATTGGCAGACACCTGTGCTTCAAACCAGGACACCTGCTCAGCTCAACCCCGCTCTTGGCAGCACCTATGGCAGAGGAGAGCCTGCCTGGGCTGCCACAGGGAGGTGGGACTGCAGTAGCCATGGGCTGCATTGACCTCAGCCTCACTTCATTGCCAAAGCTGCCCCAGGTGGGGCTTCAAAACCTGAATAACCCCTGGCACATTTTCTGTGAGTAGGGTGAGCCCCAGAAGAATGACAAAGCAAGCCAGCTATCAGCCCACAGATGTCAGAAATGTCTTTCCTCACCCAACACTCAGTATTAGACACAATTTTTCCTGCCACTACGTGCTTTCCTCTGCCACAACCCCATTGTGGCCACAGCATAGGAAAGCAGGAACAGAGCTGGCAGAGCTGGAGGGCAGCACGTGCAGAACACAAATTCATATTGCAGTTGCACACAGGAAAGCAATACCAAGGCTGTAACACAACCAAGATCCAAAATAAAATATATTAAAGTAACACAGATGATATGTAGTCCTGCTCTGCTCACATATAAGAACAGCAGGAAAAGAAACAATGGCACGTGCAGCCCCTTCTTACAGAAATGAAGCTCCTCATGAACTGCAGGCGTGGAAATTTAAGTGGCTGAGCACTTCATTCAGGTGACAGACAGCCCCTTTTAGTCTTCATCAGCAGACATCCAGAGAGCTAACTCACAGACATAAAGCAAATCTACTTAGGGAATAAATGTCTCAATAAATATGAGAGATGGGATGCTGATCTTTTAATGTTCCTCTGCAGGGTAAATAAAATTATGGGTTTTTTTTCACTTCAATTCATTTATGCTATTTGTTTATTACTGCATGATGAAAAGACTCAGCATGCCTACAGCTTACTGGGTCTCCCCTCTGTCCTGCAGCAAGAAGCTGCCCAGCTAAGCTGTGCACTACAGAAAGAGCCATGGCTGTGGGCACAGATAACCTCATTTTTGGTGGAGGAAGAGGCAAATACTGCAACAGGGACCAAAACACTGGGGCAGTCTGAAGGAGCAGGATGTTACACGGTGAGTTCACCCTATTTAAGTCAGAGAGAGACAAACAGCTTTTCTCTTAGTTATGTCCCATCTGCCACCTTCATTTGGCCATTAAAGCAATTTTTAATATGATAAAAAGAGTAATACTGCCTGACTAATGAATGTCGAATTATCGGCGTAAATGTGCCAACATTTATTTATTTATTTGCCTCACCGAGAACATGTTCTCTTCTGTTTGGTTTTCTCCTTTAATGACTACAATTTATCATACTAACTAGGCCTTCCAGTTTGCTGAGTTTTGTTTCAAGTCCTGCTTTTCTGCTGAGACATCTGCGAGGGAGCAGATGCAGGTAAGAGAAGTAATAAAACTAATAAAAAAGCAATAGTAGCTGTCACCAAAAAGCACAGGTGACCAAACCACCTTCATTTACTGAACAGGGCCTTTCCTCCTTGCTCTCATTTGATGATTTCACTGCCTTCTTTCCACCAATATTTTATGCTGCTTATGGCAACCCTCTGCGAGGAACGCTAATTCCTAATTTCCAAGTAATTTGCTCTCCCTGCCTCCCAGCGGGCAGCTGAAGGAGGAAGGGAAGCTGAAGTGTAAGGACTGTCTGGGATGAATTTGAGCCACCACCATGGCCCAGGCAGGGGTTTCTGGAGGCATCTGAGACTGCAGAGATGCCCCAGTCAGAGCAGGGATGTGTAACTTCATTAGTGGTTTGTTTCAGTCTCTTCTGCCTTCACTCAGAGCCAGGATTTAAAAATACACTAAGGAAATGGATTTTCTTGTGTTTGGGCTTGGTTGTTTATTAAATCTTATCTAAAGTACAGAGTTAAGCAGCGCTTCCAGGTACCAGCTAAAAGTGGGGAAAATGGAGAGAGATTCAGCTGCTACAAGGTCTGTTAAAGCTAAACAGTCCAATAGAGAATTAACACCTGTATTATTTATACTTTTGACCCAATAACCAAACTCCTGTGACCCTCAGTGCAGCACTGACTGTCCAACCAGAAACTACTGCCTGAAATCGTGAAGAACAAGGAAGATGAGCACTGAAAGAGACATCACCCAAAATCCTCCATCTTGTCCCATACCTATCACTATATTATAAAACCCTCAGATTTAAAACCCCTCACCATGTGAAATCACACATTTCTATTTAACCACACACCCTTTTAACTCCATCACTCAAATTTGGAAGCCTTCTCCAAGGATTCAGGTCTAAAGCAGTGTTCTCCAGGGGGCCAGAAAGCACAGAAAGCTCAAAACCCCAGGTTTCTAGGATCCAACAGGGAACCTGCCCTCAGAGAAGGAGGATCTGCCACCTGTCCAAGGCATTGGGGAACACTGGTCCAGCTGCACCAAGGCTGTATCTATTTCAGAGCAAAAGCAAATGTGTTTTCCCCACCTGTCACAACTGTGAAATGTATGGATAGCATTTACTTCCGAGGCATTCATCACCCAAATTAACAGGCAATCTGTTAGTCTGAGTGCAATTAGCACCCCAAACTTGACTCCAGACGTGTCTGCTAGCTGAATTCTGCTCACAGATCTTTCAGCAGCCTGCTGTACCTGCTAAGTAAGTATATGCCAGTGTATGGAGTGGCAAGGCTGTGAAATCCCCAACAAATTCGATGTGAAGCAAAGCTAAACATGCTGCTTGGCTTTGCTAGGAGCTGTGGTGGAAAGTTCACAGATTTACAGGCTGAAATGGAGCACTCAGCTCACCCAGTGAATGGAAGGAGTGAGTGTAACCCAAGCAGCTAGGGCTGCCTCCCACCACCTCTTCCTGCTGCTGGATTAAAACTCCACAGCTCCTGCCACATGGACGTGCACCTTGCACGTCCTGGAACATGGCATCAGCATTTCTGAGAGCAATATGAGCAGTGTAAACTCTTATCTGTGTCATGGACAGCACAAGCACAGCACAGACTGCACCCACACTGGCACAGGCTGCCTTTTCTACCCTCAGACCTACCTACTACAGCCACATCATCTGCAGCATCCACAGATACCCATCTGTATCACTCCTTTAGTAAGACTTCTTTAAATATAAAGAATATGAAATGCCAAATAATGATGGGCTGAAATGCTTTGAACCTGATGTTCACCCTTCTGTCTTGTGCTTGCCAGCACGGGAACAGGGTATCTGCAAACCACACTGAAATGTTCCTCCACAGATCCAAAATTTGATGTAAAGAGGACTGAGGGAATACACAACCCAGATTCCCCAAAAGCAGTACACCTTCATCTCTCACAGACTTCCCCTGGATGCTGGAGATTGTTAGGCTCATAGCCCCAGTGTCATACCCAAAGAAGATTTCATGTTCATTCAGCAAACACTTCTTTTCTTTTTCTTAAATGCTCCACAAGCATTGCCTGGAGTTCTTCCCTTGCTTGGTCTATAAATCAGTCTACATCTATTAGGATTAGCTTCTCCAGTGCTTATCTGCATGATTCTCTGGCCTTCCTAAACCCCACCTAACCTGCCCTGTACCTGCTGGCACCACAAAGTGAGAGACCTGTGAGGTGTCACTTCCAGTGTCACATCTTCCTCCCCCACATCCTGGATAAATCTAAACGACTCGCACTCAGTGTCACAGCATTGACATTGCTCTTGTGCTCTGCACTTCCCTGGCATTTTACCATCCTCTTGTTCTCTGCACATCCCTGGCGTTTTACCATCCTCTCCCATCACAGTGGAGCTGCTGGGAGAGATCATGAGTCTTTTCCAGCCCAGCACCCGTGGCTGCTCCCCAAAATGCAGAAGCAGAGGGCAGGAGAGGCCAGCCTGCTTACCCTGAGGAAGGAGAGGTCTCTGTTGTGCTCGATGCTGGTGATCTCCAGGTTGCCCATCACCACCTCGCAGTTCTCATAGTACTTGCGCAGGGCGCGGTACTGCTGCTCCAGGTCAGACAGGGAGCTCAGCTTGTTCTCAGTGCCAGCACACACTGCAAAAAAACACAGCACCAGCAGTCAGGACAGCGTGGGAGAGAGGCACTGCAGCACATCAGGAAATAAAGCGTGCACAGAGGTACAGGGAGTTGCAACAAAAATCTGAAATGATTCACGCGAGTCACACTCGAAGTAGAGACAGGAAAGTGGAAATACAGCCTGTGATCATCTCAGCAATTTAAGCACCTCTCACCAAATGGGCTGAAGTGCTGGTATTCACCACCAAATGCAGAAGGTGAAAAGGCAGAAATGCAGGGAAAAGGCCAAGCAGCACCCAAAGGGTTAAACCCAGGTCTCAGCAAACCAGTTCCACCAAAGACAGAATCAGACACTGGCCAGAGGCACTCCCATCACGGGCTGAAGGAAACAAGGCTGGAGAGACCTGTGCATCCAAACTGACCTGCATAATTCAACATTTTCACTACTCTTAATAGTATTTTGGACAAGCCAAGAGCAACCTGGGTAGAAGAAGACTTACATCCAACATTGTTTTCCCCATCACCTTCCTTAAGACCCCAACTCTTCCAAGCTTTACCCAATTAAACAGGAGAAAAACAACAGCAAAAAGCACACTGTCTGTCCACAAGTCCCCTGGCTGAATGCACAGGGAAGACAAGTCAGGAAATACCACCTTAATAAAAGTTTCCAAAGGACACCCTTTAATATTACACCCCTCTGTTCTACATTTTAAGTAGCCACCAGAGAATCCCAGCTCAGCTCAGTGTATCAGCCTGTTGTCATCACGAAATGACAACAAAAAAAAGAGAGAGAAACAAATACAGAAGCAGCATTTTACAAGATCAGCTTTTCACACATTTCTCAGCCTGCTCAATGATGCTCAATGGACAAGTGTGGGGCTGGGCTGGTTTTGGTTTGCCTGTTTCAATGCACTCAACTTTTCCTGTTAATCAACAGCTTGTGGGTTGTTCTCATCTGTGAGCAAATTAATCTGGGTATGCCTAAACTTTTGAAATGGGCATTATATTACACAAAACAGTACAAGAATGGCATTTGTGGAGCCAATCCCACTTCTGGATCAGATCAATACAAACAAAACTCTTCAGGACTGGAGGCATAATCAGTAAAATTGGCTAAAATATACTCTTTTGAATGACACAGGTCCTTTTTATAAATACCAAAAGTAATTAGGTTTCAGAGTGCTACAATTATTGACTGTTTATTTCCTATAGCCCCTTCCCTTTTTTTTTTTTTTGTTTTTTTTGGGCTGTGTTTCCAGGGGCTAAAGAGCACAGACCAAAGCTGAACAGCCACTGAAAGGGCTGCTTCTCCAAACAGGCACTGGGTCTACCCACCATAGGAAGTGCTGGAATATTATTTCTTTCTATGACCTGGTAAAAGTAAAATGTCAAAATTCTTGCTACAGTTAAAAATTTGAAATATTTGACCTATGTTCACTATGTGAAGAAGAAAAATAAAACTGCTTGGTTTGCTTAGGTTTTAAAATAGAATCTACCACCTAGTTTTGAGTCTTAACTTAAAAGCGTGACCATTCCAATTTTTAAATTTTCTGTAAAACCTTACCACTTAGAGTAAATCATACCTAAACACGGCTTTATTAATAATATTTTCTTTCAATATAATTTTGGGAGATGCCCAAGCTGGAAAAATATGGTCATATTGAGACCTCACAGAGCTCTGGTGGACTGGGAACACTGGAAGGATTAAGCACTGCAACTAGGAGATGACACATTTTTGAAATACAAAGCCCTTTCCTAGCTCATGTAGAGGGTTTTATTCAGAAAAGCCCTTGTGTGCTAATTCTCCAGGGACACACATGCCTGTGCCTGCCAGGACACCTAAAAATTCCTGCTTAGCAATTGCAAAATGGGTTTGTGTGTTTCTCCCTTAAATACAGCAGTATCTATTAGGAGGCTGATCATATTTCCAGCCAGGTAAGTGTTATTCTGTCCTAAGGCTCCCAAGGACTAATAAATACCTTCCCTTCCGTTTTGCCATCCGTGCTAAGGACCAGCACAGCTCAGAAAACAATTCCTGCAGCTCAGCTAATAAAGCTATATACTGCAACACTGATGTTCCATGTTGCACACCCATTAAACGTTTCCTGAAAGCTAATGCAGCCATTTGTTTGCTGTGAGGAGGCAGAAACACCTGGAGCCTGCTCTTGCAAGAGGATTCAGCAGGGGTGAATCCAGCCCAGGTGTGAACCAGGGCTATGAGTTTTATTTGACTGAGATTAATTTTGTACAGCCAAACCACTGCAGTAACGACTCCCATGCTTTTGATATGGCTACCAATAATCCTTTTGGATTAAAAAAAAAAAAAACAACCTTTAAAGCTAATTGAAAAGAAATCATGATCCTTTAAATTTATCTCACAGCAATTCCAAGTACTTAAAGTCCATCTTAAAAAGTTTCCTTCAATGAAAAATTGGTCACAGATTGCCTCAAATCAAGTCAGATACCAAAAGTGATTATCCTACATCAATTGAGGGGTGCAGAAGTGCACATTTTTTTTCCAGTCGTACCCAATCAGCAGTGCAAGTAGATGCAGAAACAGAAGCCAGAGCAGGAGAGAGCTCTGACCTGCACAACAAGCAAATGTGGGTATAATCATGGATCATTAATAATCCATTATTACAGTAAGTCATTAATCCCCCTCTGTCTCAGCTTTGCTATGTATGCTTTTGATGCACCTAATAATTATGTCATATTCAAAATACAAAAGAGGTAGCCAGTATTTAAGAAAAACAGGTTAGATCCTTCATCTGCAGGAGGAAAGACTGGGACTTCCCTCCCATTCCTTTGCAGAGAATCCTTTAAAACAGAGAGATAAGATATGCTCTTGGCAGGTTTTTCAAGGTAAATAACAACTAACAGGATAAAAAGGCTTTCCTGCCATGAGAGAGAGATGTGCTGGACCATCACAAAGGTGCTCCTGTTGGCCCATGGACACCAGGGAGCCAAACCTGGGAGGGACACAGGCCAAAAAGCACGCTGTGAGCTGCTACTTAACAAGTTTTATACCCCATTTTGAGCCCTACCAGGCAATTCCCAGCTGCTCCAGGGCAGAAATAATTGTTCTGTGTCTAATTTGCCAGGGTAGTTAAAAAGCACTAAACTAACAGTGTGTGAAGTGGGAGCTGAGCAGGAGTCACACGAGATTCCCAGTCCCTCTGTCCCCGAGCTCAGAGCAGGCACACATCCCAGTCACCTCCTGCTCCTCTCCTGGAACAGCAACAGGAATCCATGTGCTGCAGCAGCTCTTTAAGTGCCAAAATAACATGTATTTGCAGGGATGTCCCAGCTGTATGCAGGCATAAACACAAGCACAACAAAATGTATTTCCTTGTCACGCCATGCAAAGCCACCATAATCTGTATTTCATGAACCCTCTTCAAAGCACTTTGTTGTATATTTGTTGGATGTGCTGCTCAATACAGCCCCAGAAAGGGATGAGCAGCAAAAAAAAGTCAAGACTGTGCACTTTAACTGTTCCTTCTGCTGATTCCCTGTCTCTAACACAGGGCAAAGAGGAGCAGCTTTAGATGTGCCTCCAGTGTGAAGCTGCTCTCGTTATTGAGCATCTCCCCAGAGCTCTTTCAATGCACACCCAGGAAAATCAGACTTTTCTACATTCCACCCAAGTTTGTGGGGGCAGCTCCAGTCTGACCTGATTTACTGACATGCCACCAACCCCTCAAACCCACAGAGTGCCTATGTGCAGTCTCACCCACCACTGAGGTTATCCCAAAGCTCTTCCACCTGGGAAATCCCAAATCAGCAGTGACAGCAGCAAGCCAGTGGCCACTTCCCACCTCCACCCCAGTCATGGGGGATTTTGGGTGGGTGCTGGAGCAGAGCACTGCTTGGCCATCCCAAAAGTGGATTTCAGGCATTACTCACACATTCAGTCCATCCAGTTGTTTACTTATTACCAGCTACCTAAAGTGACAAGAGTTTCAGCTCCTAATGCCCCCAATTACAACAGTAATAATCATCTATATTGAAATGAACTGATGCTTTTCATCAATATTCATGCACATGACTTGGAAATTAATTTTCCATTGACATTTTTTCATAAAGTAGCCAAATCATTCAAATGCTCTCTTAAAGGTGGCAAATAATGGAGAAATTTAAAAGCCCATTAGATTCTGCTTTTTAGCACATTATTTTGCTCTGCTCTGTTGATGATAAATCTATATGTTAAATTAAGAAATCACACTTGCCTCCACTTAGTTCTGCTTCTTCTAATACAAATGGATTTTATAATCCTCCCAGCTCAACTTTTAGAAGGAGATCAACTTGTTTCATTTATTCTTTCCAGATCAGCCTGCATCTGGAGTGCTAAAGAGTGGAATCCATCATCTCCACCACGGTCACCCCCACCTGAAATCACAGTGCCTCACTCCTCTCCCAAAGCACACTCAAAGAAGCAGTGATGAGCCATCCTGGTTGCTAACTCCAAGGGAGTTTTCTCGACCATCTGAATATATTTTCCTCTGAATCATAAAACATTTATTATTATCTCTTTGGCAAGGATGCAGGACAGCAGTGCATTTGCCCTGCACCAGCCTCTGCCTGAAGGCAGCACAATTTGTCAATCAGTTTGTCAGGGGAGGCCAAAAACACAAAGGGAGGCTTAAATGCTTGGACTTACTGGTTTGAGGAATGTCTTTATGAAAAGAACAGTCACAGGTTCCTTCAGCCCAGAAAAGATGAGCCCAACAACAGCCATCCTCTCTTTCCAACACATTCTTCTTCCCACTTATTTACTTAATTAGCTGCATTTTTACAGACAGGACCATTATCAGGGTTTCTTGAAAGGCAGCTAACAGAATTGTTTATTAATAATTACAAACACTATTTTTTTATGACTCCCCCAGATGGGGGGAATACTCAAGCCCCTCAAGGAACAGCTAATTACCAGGGATGTACAGCAATCCCCATCCACTTCTCTCTGCAACAGCCTGGGCCCCCTGTCACGTAGCCACACAGGAAGGGGAAACACACTTTTAATCCTTTCATTATTATTTTACAGTTCTCCTTGAATGAGCTGCAAAAGCCCTGAAATTTCTTGCAATTAGGCACGTCCTAATGAAGCGAGGGCTGCCTGCACTTGGAGCCTCGCAGATGTTTCCCGTGAGAAGGCAAAACCCTCCTGGAGGTCACCAGCCACTCTCCTGCAAACCCAGTGCTGCAGAACTGGAGGCTTTCTTTCCCTAGGTGGGAGGCTGTAATGAAGGAGAGCCTAATTTTCAATGTACTCCTAATTAAAAGCTCAGCTGGCACAAGTGTTTTCCTTCCTCTACGCTAGGAAATTATCATCCCGTTTGGATCCGGTTGCACGCAATCATCCCCGCTGCCATGACCCCCTGGACAGCCACATGGCCACGAGAGGAGCTCAGCGTGGCCACCCAGCTGCTGCTGAGCCCTCCAGGGTGTCACTGGGACGAGGTGACACAAACACTTCCCCCAGAGCGTTCCTTCTGCACAGCATGGGGAAGCGGTCCCTGGGTTGGATAGTAAAAGAGACAAAAAGCATCAATTTCCTGAAATTTGGTCACTAAAATTCTGCTTTCCAGCAGCTCCAGGATGTGTGTTAGCCTGGCCCCTCCTCCAAGAGAGGCTGATCATAATCCACCTACCAAAGGGAGCTCATTCCCCATTTCATGAACAGAAACAGCGGGGCACAGTGGAGACTGACAGTGATTGCGACTCCATCAAGAAGGATTAGCTGTGTGTGGTAACACTTTTTCCAAGCTGATGGAACCCTCTCCTTGTGCCAAACTCTCCAAAATCCTTTTGGTGGATGGTGCAAAGCGTATTTCACGGATCTGCCTTCCTGCTCATACCAACCAAAAATCACCATCAAAATGCTGACCAGATTTATACAGTGACATTTCAAGGATATTCACTTGGTCTGACCATGTCAAACCATCATCACCAGCTTGTTTCCTGCCAGTACTTCCAGCATTGTTTCTCTTTTAGTCATGTCACATCTATAATATGGCACAGCAACTGGAAAGGAAAAAATAGGAATAATGTTGTGCAGGACATATATCACACAGCAATTACTAAAAAAAGGCAGAAATCAATACAAGAAGTTTTACCAATGGTTCTTCTGCTTCAAGCCTTGGTACCAAATTCTTTTCTCTGTGTATTTCTGCACTTTTTTTCCCTACTCTTCACACACACACACACACACCTCCTTTCCTCATTTTGTTCTGTTTGAGGGTAAATAGTCGCTTCTTAACTATAATGTAGGTACTGGACTTGACAAGCAATTAAAGCAAACAATTTCCACTCATCTAACTTTGCCAAATTAGTCATCTACCATCTGCTCTATCATCTGTCTCTCCTTGAGGTCTTGCTGTGAATCTGGAAGCACTCACTCTGACAAGGAGGCAGTGGATAAGCCTCCAAGCTGGTGGGGAAGCCGAGGGGTGGGGGTGACATGGGGGTGACACGTGGCACCACCACCCCCATCAGGATGGCTCTGAGGAGATGCTCCTGGCCCCAGTGGTCAAATAGGCAAATTACCAGCACCCATGTTGTGATAGGAAAACATTTAATTTTTATTTTTTTTTAACAGCTACTTATGCAGCAGGGTAGCTTAGGAAGGCTGTGGGGTTTTCATACCAGATGCAAAAATAACTTAGTTTATCAAAATACCTTCAGCATTTGCAAGCTACTTCCCAATGAAGTATGTAAACCAAACAAGCAATTAGCAGACGTTGTCTAAGGAAGATTTGAGTGGTTTCTGCTGCCAGCAGCTGGCTTAGCTCAGGTAAGGCCACATTTTGAGATAACAAAATCATTTTCAAGTCTGAAATACAACGCTGGTCTCCTCTGCCCTCCAGCTCCTTAGCACTGGCAGGACCTTCTCCTTTTACCAGGCTTCCATTCCAGGCTCCTTACTGGGCCTCCCAGTAAAAAAGAAATATCACCAGCACTCCTTTTCCAGCTGAACTATGCTTTCTCCCCAAGAAAATCAACTCCAGAGTGCAAGTTAGTCCATGCAAACGTTGCTGGTCTGAACCATCACACAGAGGAATCATCCTCCCTGTTGCTGCTGAAGAATATTACAGACTAACTCTTCCTGCACCAGTCAGGCACTTGAGTGCAGCACCCAAGATTAAGCGTTTGATTAACTCTTAATGACACGAACCAAAATTCTCCCCTGCAGCACAAAAGTACAGAACATCACCAATACCTTCTAATAAGCCTGCAGGTAAATGACTGTAATAAATGATAAATATGATAAATGATAAATGACTTGCAAAGGCAAGTGTTCTTCCAAGTGGGAAGCTGGAGGCCTAAGAGTATCCAAATATTGCTCTCCCTGCTTTCCAGCCCTCACTCTTCTCCAGTGAAGTCCTGCTCCAGTGCAGCAGCAGTGCCAGCCTGCTGCCCTCTACCACTGCATCACAGAGCATCCTGGCTCCCTACCAGGGCAAAGCAGTGGAAATCTCTACAGGTCCCAGCAGGGAGAAGGATTTGGATTGATTTTTCAGTGCCAAGGGAAGGAGTGGAGGGAAGATGGTGGAGAACAAACCCAGAGGTGGAGCAGGGGGAGCACAGTGGAACTGGGCACTTGGTCTGGTCTTGCACATCTTCAATTTGGAGAGGGATGCCAGTAACACCTGCTGTGAGGTTGGCCCAAAATCACTTCCCAGCAAAGCCAGACTGATTGCTGGGACCCAAAGGGCCCCTTCCCCCCAGCAGTGGTCCCCAGGGATGCTCAGCTGGCACAGAGCACTGCCCTGGTGCTGCAGCAGTGGCTGTGTTCCCTGGCAGCTCCTGCTGGGACTCACGCAGCTCCTGACAGCCACAGGCCTCCCTCCCTGCTTCCCCCTTCCCCAGAGGGCCCCCAAACACTGCAAGCACTCGCTCACTCCACTTAAATGCATTTTAATTAACACTGTGCAAACACAGGGAGCGCGTGCGTGCGCAGGGGAGCGCCTTCATTCAGCTCCCGCCTGGAAAACCCGGTGGGAGCACGATGGGAACGGGATTGCTGCCTGCACAGGATTGAAAATGCATTGGCAAGATGCTCACAAGCCCTCAGATCCTCCTTCCTAGCATCATTTATGGCAGAGATGCAGCTCGGAGTGGGTAGGTGGGACAGGTGCTTTTATGTGCCTGCTGTAACACGGGTAATTAGTCACCCCTGAGGAGCCTCATTACAGCTTAAGCACAAGCCACTTGTGACATGTAAGAGGTGTTTCCCCAAGATCACCCACAGAAATCTTCCTGGCGTTACATCAGTAATTATCACATAACCCAAATACCACCTAATAAAGTGATTAAAGTATAACTGCAAGATTTGAACACCTAAAGAAAAGGAATGCTTGGGGGAGAACAACCTCCCCAACTTCTGGCAGCCCACAAGGCAAAACTGCAGGGAGCTCTGGAAAAACACTGGGGAGTTAAAGAAAACCAGTATCTCATGGGACACACCTGGAATGGCCAAGACAGGGTTTGGGTGTCCCCACTGCCAGGCAAGAACAGACCCAACACCTGGCAGCTGCTTTGCCCAAGTGCTTCAAGGTGACTGGGAGAATGTGATGACAGAAATACCCTGTTTTAGCCAAAGCACACATACCTGTTAAGCTGAGACTGAGTGCAGTTTATTTTTCATTAATGAAAATAACAGGTTCTCAAGCAACACGATAACCTTGTCAAGCAGGCAGGAGAATCCACTCACGTCAGACAGCTGAAATGGTAATTACTGAGACTGGGAAATACTGCAGATGAGGGGAAGGCAGGGGCTCTGCTGAGGCTGTCTGGACCCCCAGGTGGACACCACACCTTGTCTAGAGCCAAAATATGCTGGGCTAGGAGCAGAGAGTCTGTGGGGGTCGTATATGTTATGGTCATCAAGTCAAAGAATTAATGTGCTCCCTTACACAAGACTTCCTTACACCAAAGGTTCTATTTGCCTAATTGCCCATGGCTGCACTAGGTAATAAACCCCATATGTTTTTTCAAAACAGGTGCTTTCAGATAGCAGTTTATAGGCAGGAAAAACAAACTTTCACTAAAGTCTAGGCAAAACCAGTTGTTTTTTTTTCCCTTCTGTGTGCAGTGCATAAGAACATGCAGCCCAGTGTGGAGGCAGCCTCTTCTGCACAGCCCATCCCTGGTGTGCTGATAACCTCACTGTACACGAGCAGAATATTCAGGGCAAGCTCCTGCAGCACTGAAGCTCCTGCCTGCTTCACCTGGGAGGGGAGGACTCCCAGGTGCTTGTGTTCGAGGAGCTTCTCAGTGTGTCTCACAGATTCTTTACAAATTAGTGAGGCAGCAGCTGAAATCACAGCCTGGCTCGTCCCTCTCCACACAGGCTCCTCCTGAGCCTTTGTAAATGGTTTTGCCTCCCAAGGCTGGAGGGAGCATGGGGGGGTCCATGCTGCACCTCAAACACATTTTCCCTGCAGCTGGAATCTTGCAAAACAACTTCAGTATCTCTAATTGCTTCCCTCACCCAACCTATTGCTGCACTGCACACACCTAAGGCATATTTATTTGTTATTCTTAGTTTTATATCCTTCCAGAAATCTCCTCAATAGCTAAGTTCTAGCCAACCACACTTAGAATCAGGTACTATAAATTCTTCATGGAACAGTTTGTTCAAATATACTCCCTGTTAATACTTGCTGTTATTTCTGCTGGGCTTTTTAAAACGCTCTCCATATATATTTTATAAACCTTTGGGTTCATTCCCACCTCCCCACCCCAGAGACTGCCCTTAAACTTCTGTCCATTCATTGTGACGGTATCAATTTGGAAAGGTCAACAGAAAGCTTCTCTGACAGCTGAACTCAGAAAGTAATTTTTAAATGTGCTCTTTCTCTCCCTCTGCAAAGCAAGATGCCAACACAATCAAAACCCAAGGTCTTTATTTCACAGGCTGACCAGTGGCTTTGATAGGCTTTGGTTCCCTGATGGCCACTGAACACTCCTTGGAAATATGAGCTTGTTTGAGGGTCTTGAAAAATAGCAACATCTGAAGTAGCAGGTTTACAAACAGAAAGGGAAGAGAAAGAGAAAGGTTTATTGAAAGAACAACATTAATTTGCTGCTTCCCTGAAAGCCTCTGCAGACCTTGGATAACAGAGCTCCAGGGATCACCACACAAACATCACCACTCCGGGTTTGGCCTCATGCATTCTTTTATCTGCATGAATAACTTATATTTTGCCCTTAAAAACCCCACAGCCAGCTGGCTAGTGAAAAAAACAGACTATACTAACTTATTTTGATGCTTGGTTTTGATATCTTTTGAGAGATCAGGTTATTTTATTTGGGATTGGGGTCAAAAGCCTCTTCAAAAGGCATCTGCCCTTTCCCCCATGCCATAGTTTACTGAATATCTCACATTCATAACCACTTAAAGGAGGGCTGTGCAATTTATGGCATTGTTATACATGAAGAAAACCTGCCGTAAATCAAAGAAACCAGTTATATAAATGAACATAAAAGTGCAGGGAAATGTCACAAGATAGCAATAAAGTATCTTCCAAATGGTAAATCCCGGGAGCAGAAGCACCATTAGTTTAGAATCCTCCACTCAGCAGCAGCAGGACCAGTTTATCACAGGAGCCAGGAAGAGCAGTCCTGGGAGGAAGGTGTAAGCACAGGGTGAAGAGTTTTACCCTGCAAACACTCATAAAGCCTTTCACTGACTTCCCAGCTCCCAACCCAGGCTGCTCGCTGAGATTTGGTCATTTTTCTGCAAACATCACCAGCAGAAGAACAGAGGTGTGACAGCAAAATGCCAAGGAATTCGTTGGGATGAAAGAAATGCAATGTCTTGTATAAAACTCTGCAGCTGCCCCCCAAAAACGGAGGCAGCACCAGGAGGAGCCAGGGACAGATCAAAGCTTTAGTTCAGTGGCACGTGGAGACGATGGAAGGAGAAAATGTGAGACTAAGCTGGTGCAGAAATTCCCACCCCACTCACCCATGATGATTCTCCCAGGAATTCCCTTTGCAACCTGCTCCCAGCAAAGCTTTCAGTGAGCAATCTGAAACAACCACCAGACTGTGCCCTTGGGCTTATTTCTAGGTCTGCACACAAAGCCATTCCCCATCCTTTTGGACTTGGAGAAGTCCCAAGACTATTCCTGACCTCTTATCCTGCACAGGGTAACCATTATCTCACTGTTAAAACAACAGCCTGCAGTGACTGCCAAAACCATCTGTTTTCTGGTTCTTCATGCAAGGCAAGGGGGACAGAAGGAGCAGACACAACAGAGGGCAGGCTGCATATTTTTTTGGAAATGTGGATGACAAGTTCCCACAGACCAAAAGCAGCTGCTGCTCAAAGCCCTCCTCACCTGACTTTATTTTAACAAGCAAATAGGGAAGACGACAGGTGAATGCCAGGTGCTTCAATGCTCCTAGCCAGGCAGAGCAGCCTGAGAAGAAAAGCTAGGAAGCAATTTTCCCAATTTTCCCTCTGCTGCTCCTGGGGTCCCCACTTCATTAATCCATTCCTCTCACTCGCTCCACTCCATGATCCTGACCTGGCAGAGCAGAGGGAGGCAGGAGGGGAGCACAGGGCACCTGCCATGTGATTCCTGGCCAAACCTTGTCCCCAGGGCTCTGGCCAAGGCCTTGTGCTTAAGTGATGCAGGAGCACGTGCAAATTCACCCGCTGGAAAATGTCCTTGGAGCTGCCTGGCTGCGGTGGGGAAACGGCAGCCAAGGTCAGCAGAGCTCCTTTGGGGGTAACAAACCTGTGGCCCCATCCTTAAAAACGCCCAGACCCTCCCCAAAAGCATCTCAGAGGGTGCAGAGACATTCCCAGGAGCAAGGCTCTGTTGTTCTCCCCCCACAACACCACGCTTGCTAAACGCCTTCGCTTTTCATTAGATCCAGAGAAAAGCACAATCCAGCTCGGGCTGCTAGGAACAGCTTAATTAATAACAATTAGCTGCAGCACAATTGTGATTCAGGTGGCGTTTTGGAGCATGAAGGAGAAACTTGACACTTTTTTCTTGCGTGCACAGACACAAGAAATTCCAGGCGAAGCTAATGGAAACCGAGCGGCTGAACGACGCCAAATTCCAAATGTACTGTAAAATCACCAAATTATTTCAATGTCACAGGAAGGCACTGCACTACCTCCAGGATTATTAGCCCTTGCAGAGTTTTAATAATATTTGGTCAAATACCTCAGGAGTATTATAAAACCACTATAAAATCCTTTTATATTTTTAGGAGAGGGTGGGGTCGAAATCTGTGATTACAAAAGACAGGAGGCAAAAAAAAAAATAAAAGCTGGGTGCCAGCTAGGTGCTCCCTGAGGCCACCTGGTCCCTGCCTGGTGGAGGATGGCTCAGAGGGGGCCTGGCTGTCCCCTCCCTGCCAAGGAGAAGGGGAAGGACACTTTATGAAATTGCTGTTGTCTAAACTGGTCCAAGCACCTGCCAGTCACGGCAGGTTTATTGGCCACGCTCCCCGCAAGGGGGGCTGCACCTGAGAGCCTCCACCTTCATTAGTGTCACCACAGTCAGATGCAATTTGTGCTTGAATATACACAGGTAATAAGGAGACAGGGCGAGTGATTCCTTTCAAGCAACAGCAAAAAAGGTGGAGGCTTCAAAACTTTCTGTTGGAAATCAAAAGAAATTCTTAACAGGAGAATGAACCGACTTGCTATTAACAGCGTCTTCGTCTTAGCAAAAACAAGCAAACAAAGCATGAAGTGACTGCACAGGATCATGTTTGGAGAGCATGAAAAAGCTCAGAAATGTGCACCCAGCATGCTAAATGTGAACATGTGAGGGCATCAAGTATGTGACACTCAGTGTGAAAACTGCATGCACGTGCTGATGTCGATTTTCACAAGGTTTCTTGTGGCTTTGCAAGAAGCCATCACCCTGATGTCAGGAAAATAAATGTCCTGTATGGACAGCCAAAAAAAAAAAAGAACATATCACAGCCATGTTGCAGGCAGAGGGAATTCCAGGTGGTAAAGCCTGGAGGGAGTATGTTTGGAAATTGTTCTGATACAGGTGTGATGCAGCTAGAAAACCAAGTGTTTCAGACTACTTACCAACAGCAAAACAGGCATTTTCTAAAGTAGGCATACCAAGGACGTGTGGGTGAACACTGGAAATGAAAACAAGTGGCTCCTGCCCCTAAGACTTACCACAAATCCTGCCTGAGCAGAGCCCTGCCTCCCAGAGCAAAATCGTACGCTCAGTAACGTAGGCTTTCCTTATCATTTACAAAATCTGAGCCATATTGTTGTAAAAATATGTCTGAAAGTATGAAAACTGTTCCAGGGCTTCTGGCAGAGCCTGCAGGTACCTGGGCCAAAAATCTGCTTCCAAGCAGCAGAAATCCACCCTGCTTGTCCCTGGTAACACCATCTGGAGAATGCACTGCTGCCTCAGTGCCACTGGTGCTGATGTTGGGCAGCCAAGGGAACAGAAATCACCACATCATGGGCTTGCCAGATCACCTTCATGCCTGCTTTTGTCAGGTGCAGCTAGAGCATGGTGTTAAACTTTTATTTTCTCTTAGGTCTCTGCAAGATCCCTCACTTAACCACGGCATATTTCCATCAAAATTACATTTGACATAATTAAGAGAACTAGTTGAGTATCAGTCTCCTTTCCATTGGTAGTGCTGCACCAGAGAAAAGAGTGTTTGATGAGCAACTTTGGGTTCTATTGTGTTACCTACATCAGGCTGGAAGGTCTGTGACTGTCCACAGCCACAGAAAGGAGAGAACAGAACAATATACAACTTACAGGTCATTTGGAGCCACTGAAAACCTAAGAAAACCTCTCAGGCACACCTCACCAAAGCTCAAACCACAGCCTCCTGTGAACATACTACTTGTCTGTAGTCATTAATGCAGGTGATATTCCTGTGCTTAAGAAAAGAGCCACTTCTGGTTTGTTTGTTCTTCCCTAGGAAAGTAAGGCTGGGCTTGAACTCCAAACTAATTGCCCCTGTAGATTTGGTTCTTCATGGCCCCACTCCTCCTGAAAGGTGGCAGAAATCTCCCAACACAGATCCCACCCACCACACTCTGCAGATTTTTTTAAATTATTATTTTTATATTTTTTTAAATTTTTTTAATTTTTTTTTTTTTTTTACTAGAGAACCATAAGCACTTACTGCAATCAATGGTTCTCTGTGACCCTTGTCTCTAGATGAAAGGAGGCAAAACCTGTTCCACTGGGTTTGGAGATGGTGGCAGCACCACTCAGAAAAATACAGGTCCTGGAAAACTCCCCAGTCTGGGGGTGCAGAGGATGCACCCACCCTGGGGAATGGGATACACCTCTCTAAATCACACACTTGCCATGCTGAATCCTTTCTCTCCCTCTCCTCTCTGCACCCACTGGTGCTGCATGATTAATATCACATCAAATTTGTCTTTGTAGACTATCCCACCAATCTTTCTTTGTGTAATGTTCACTTTACAGCAGGTGACAGTTTTAGTGATTCCTCCTTTATTTGCATGTCCCCTTGAAGAAGCTTCATTTCTCCTTCTAATCAAGTCATTAATTTTCAAGAAAATCGTTCCCACCCTGAGATGGCTGGATTCTAATTTGTCTCTGTCACACAAATGACAAGTATCACCTCATTGTCATGCTGTGATGTTCCTCCACATACCTGTAGTTGAGTAGGAAAAGCACCAAAATTATTTTTCAACAACTGCTTTTCTTTGTGATAGTTTGATTCCATCCTGATCCTTCCTCCAGGTACTTTGTAGCAGTATTACACAACTGGTTGCTTTTTATTTTGAAACACATCTTGTTTGTAATTTCTTTGTAATGGGAGAAGTAGAAATTATGGTGCCAGAATTACTTTCTTTTTTATTTTCTTTGCATCCTGTTTACCAAGAGAGCTGACCACCTGGGATGCCAGTGCACACTCCCCTGCTGTCAGATTGATGCTTCTTTCCAAAAGTTCTTTCCCTGGTGCTGTCAGCACATGGATTTTCACATAAAAAAGCTGAATGCATCATGGTGAAAACAGAGTCTGTGCAATCTGAAATCACCAGCTCCTCCTTTCCCTTGTGTTCTTCCAATTACACCCCCTCCTTTTCCTATCTGTTTTTTTTTTTTTTTTATCCCAAACTGCCCCCACTAATTCTGGACCACCACTCAGGAGAATCAAGAAATGCTTTTAGCTGTAAAGGAAGGTGGAGGATCCCACAGTCTGCAACTCACACCTCCCTTTTTTATCAAAACATCAAAATTACTGACTACACCTCCCATTTACTACAGCACCTGCACATCTCAGTCTTGAGTGTACCAGGAATATTTAGCAGAAAACAAAGGCTGAGAGCCAGACTTGTGGCCACTTTGGTGCTTACTCCCATATCCATGAGATTTGCTTCCAACAAAGAGCTCTGTGCCACAAATGAGCCTGCCTGACCACAAACAGGGGCTTTTCCAGAGGAAAGATCTTCCTGATTTGCAGGGTATCTGTGACTTTCTTCTGCCATTTACCATAAGGCACTAACTTCATATTAAAATCAAAATCTATGGGCTGGCTTCTCATAGATCTTTAAGAACACTTACAGAATTCTTTCTCATCTCATGCTACTTCTCCTTGAGGAAATGTACTTGAGCCTCAGAACTATCCCTGAAATCCTATTTGGGAAAGGCTGGGGCTGCAACCCCTTCACTGGCTATTCACAGGATATTAGATATTAACAAATTTCAGTCCAGTATAATCAAATAAATAAAATCTTCCTCTAAAAGACAGAATACTTTTGCTTCATTAAAGCATCAAGGTAGCACACAGCCCCCTGAGGACTGCCCTTTTTGATTCCCTTTCTGTTGTGCCCACCTGGTGGAGAACACCACCAAAAAGCGATGGCAAAACACAAGTGGAATGATTCACAGAGGAACCAAAGACCTTGCAAGGGTTTATTTTCTTATTACTGACTGTTCAGTAAGTAATTTCAGCTGATGGGTCTGGATTGCCTGGTTATAAATCCACACAATACCCCGAGTTCACATGGTAATACTGAGCACAGCACCCCAGGGAGAGGGCTGTTCACCAGGGATTCAGCAAACTGCAGGACTCAGGTAAGAGCAGTGAGATGGGACTGAAAGATGATTGATTTTTGTGCAATATCATCTCCCTCCTCTCCCACTCTCACAGGCTGTCGTGTGCAAACACGTTTTTCCAACCTTATAATTGCAAAAATCAATGAAATTCTCAACCATGAAAAGACAAATTAGCAGAGGAGTTCCCCAACACATTTCATTGTTGCTGAAAAAATCAGAGTAGATAAAATGAATCATTTTATTTGGGTGCCATTTCAAAGCCTGACTTCAGGGAAGAAATTAATTAAATACTTATTTTAACCTCAGAATTGAACTGACAACAAAAGTTGTGGTTTGCATTTCCACTGTGAAATCCTCCAAATGCATTTCAGTGTTTGATTTGAGAGGCAATGCAAGAGATGTAAAGCATGTGTGCAGGAGGAAAGCATGTGTACTTTTTCATTATCCTGAAATAAAACCTCTGCAAGTGACAGCTCAAAGAACGGCAGACAAAACCTATTTCTAGATCTGGAGGTAATGCTGTTATTTGTAAAAGTTCAGTTGGAATTGGGAAAAAAAAGGAGATGTATGAACTTAGGGAAATCTCTTTTTCTCAGCTAGGAGAAATTGCTACAACTCTTATAAAGTCTTATATATATATAGTAAGATATATACACAAAGAAAGAAATGATGTGAGGCAATATCAAGCAACATCACCCTGAAAAAATTCAGATTCATTCTGTTTGGTGAATTTATCTTGTTGGTCCCCAGACAAAAAAAAAAAAAAACCAAAAACAAAAACAATTTTCATTCAGTTCTAATTTACCCAGCCAGGCTCTTGATGTTACAGACACACAGCAAACTGGACACCAATAAATCACCTTGCAAAGAGCAGACCTGGAGCACACAACAGACCTGCTCTGGTGTAAAAGCAAACAGCAAGAGAGATTTTCCATGTTTTGCAATTGCATTTCATTAAAAAGAAGCTTAAATGAAAACTTCTCTTTCTTTCCCAGAGCTATTTCTTCTTTTTTTCCCTAGCTATTGCTAGATCACTTGATTCTGAAGAAATCTAATTTTTTTTTCATTTTTGGTGTATTCTGGGTGTAACAATATCTGTCAATATTACCTTCAGTCTCAAAAATGCTAGAGAAGAGAGAAACCTCCTGCAAAGGGGAGACTCACAGGCCCAAAACCTGGAAAAAGAATTCACAGATAACTGGGATTCTCAATATCAGATAACAAAATATGTGGGATGTGCCAAAACAAGGAAGAAAATAAAAGCCAGTGGAGGAACACATGATAAGGAAGAGAAATGGTTTTACAGTCAGGAAGGTATAAGGCACCACCAAGTCTGAAATAAGAGCATTTTCATCACTGCTTTTGAAGTCTTTAATTCAGAGGCCTGGCAATCAGTAAGAGCAACAGGGTTTCTCTTCTTATTTGAAACAACATCAGCTAAATTAACCTCCCTGTAAGAATTCACACCTCATTTTAAAACTTCCAAGCCTTTCTCCATGTACTTAAAGACCAGGCAGGCACTTAATCACTGCCTTGATTTCAGATAGGGCAAAGCACTGAGTTCCATGGATTGAAGCATTGCTTGCCTCAAAATACATTTTCACCTGAGGCATGCCAAAATATGGATAATTTTAATCCTTTATTTAAAGTATCTGCTTCACAGGATCAGATCTTAGAGTGTTACATAGGTGCAAGCATTTTCCACATGTGATGGAAAATCTCAGCAAAAGAAAGAAGAATTCTGAGAGAATCTGGGTGTCAAACATTCCTGAAATTAAAGAAAAAAAACACAACCCAGCCTTACAACATTAAGTCTTACTCCCTTTTAGGAAAGCAACAGAATTAAGTACATTCCTGGAAATATTCCATTTGCTGAAACTAGCAAAAAACCCAAAAAGATCCCTCAAAATAAATCCTCCTCAAGTAAAAGGCACAGCATCTCGTGTTCAGGTCTGTAAAATGTTTCCTGGGGATTAATGTTACATTTTACTTTGTGTTGTGTCAGTTCTTTGCTGTATATCATATGCACAGCATTGCTGCAAATATCAGATAAGTAGGATCCCCCCTATTTTATTTTAACTTCACTTTGCCTGGTAAGTGGATGGAATAAGCAGTTTTCCCTCCACTGAGGACAATAATAAGAATACAAAAGTTTCCATCTTTGCTTGTGTCTGCATTTATGGCTTTTTTACTCGCTTTTGGGAGGGCACAGCAGTAGCACTGCCTGAGATGGAGTTGCAAGTCCTTTGTTGTGGGTCACCATTGATTTTTTAACTCCACCAACTTCCAAATTCTCACGCCCTAAAGCCACAGCTTTTATGTTCCCCTCTCTTCCTCAGCAGAAGCCGTCTGGGGGAGAGAGTGTGCACTGGATGGAGATTGATCATCCTCCCAGTGGCATTTGAGGATTCAAGCTGTGCCTTATCACCAGGCACAGCGGGGAGGATGCAGCAGAGCAGCTCTGCACACAGCACTGGGGGCTACCTGCTCCAGTATCGAGTTTCCAAATGGTTCTGAGCGCCACTCGTTAGCAGAGCAAGCACCCTCCACCCCGGAGGGAAATAAAACCTACAACTCAAGGAGAGATCTAACAGCACTTGGTAACTCTCACCTGTTCGGGGGGGAATGCAAAGAGGAAAAGAACAGACGGCTGTGGCTGAGATTTTTTTGCTCAGACAAGGTTATCAAAATGATTTGGGGACACTGGTGATGCACAGATGCTGGTTTGGGCTTTAAAGGAAGGCTGGGCACCAAATACGCTCCAATAATGCAATAAGTTTTTCATACTCAATATTTTCTATGTTTCCAATGAGGGAGAAAAGCTCTTTGTGTATTTAGGAATGGGCAATGCCTGAAGGCAATCACACTGAATTGTCTGGTCAATTGGGTCACACACCTTGACCCCAAACCAGCAGATGAGCTGCCCTTACCAGACACTGCTGAGAGTCTGAGGGGAGATGGGCTGAGAACAAGTAGAATACAAAGTGCCTAAAAACTTCCTCCTATCAGTTTGCTTCAGGTTATTTCCTCATAAATCACAGCTCCCACTGCCTGTCCTGTAACTTCATTAAGCAAAAGGCTCTGTCTAGCTGGCAGGTGTCCACTGTGAACTGCCAGACCCAGGGTTCCAATGCTAGTTTTGAATAAACTGCACATCTCCCATCTCTCCTGTAATTTAAAACAAAATGCTCCCACACCATTTATAGTCAAGGATACAGTTTACAGTCAGCAACAATAATTTCACAGCCTCCACGTCAGAGCCACGAGAAAATAGTGCCTCACTCATCTCTGCATCAAGGACAAGAGTCAGTTTGTTTTGGAACAGCATGTATTTTCATTTTTGGGAATGTAACAAAGGTGAGCACCCTTGAACAAACCCTTTCCACTTTGAAATTTAGATTCAGACAAAAAACAAAGTGCAAGATTGCTGCATGTTCTGAATGATCCTGAAGTTCACACATACTCCATCAGAGCAGGAATGTCTCAGCCTGTGGCTCCTTGAGCTGGTGAAACAGAGCAGAAGGAGGCACTCAGCACCAAAGCTAAAGAGGCTTTTTGGGTGGACACACAAGTGCAGGCAAAGCAGTGAGAAAAACAAACCAGGGGATTCTGCAGCCAAACACTCTCAGAAAACTTTTCAGCACAGAATCAAAACAGCAGGTCTAGAGGAAGCCCTGGGTCACCACAGCCCAGCCACATAATCTTACCCAATATAATTTCAAATTCTCAGTGTACTCTCACACACTGCTAAAGACTAAGGCAATATTGGATATGGGTGTGCTATATGGCCACACAGCTGAGGCTACCAAGTCCCTGGGGAAAATAAACATTTATGCCCATGTGCCTCTGCTGGAATCCTGCCACTTTCTTTTTCTGTCTCCTTTGTCCCTATTTACTTGTTGCTGTCCAAATATTATCTGTGAGATCCTGAGGACTTGTACTTTATCTGCATGATTTGCATAGCACCTGTGACCCCTTCAATCAGATTTTAATGTACCTCTCTAGGCTCTAGGGTCCATCAAGACACACAGTGACAGTTTTGTGGTCCAAAATAAAGCAGAACAACCCTCTTTTCTCCTTTCTATTTTCAAATAGTTTAGTATTTAATAGCTTCAGATGTGCAATAATTCAATTAAATGCTTATATGCCATTCAGTGACAGCCCTACCCAGGGTCACCATTGGGGATTAGACAAGGGGAGCTCAGCCTGCCCAAATTGCTCATCCATTTCTTTCCCTTCTATCCACAGAAAATCAGGAAAATTAATCCCAGGTAATAACATTTGGGTTAAAGGAAGGATCACCAAGATGTCCCAGCATAGCTGCATGTACCCCCAATGCAACCTGCTGCAACACTGTCACAGGTAATTCATTGTCACCTGGAATTCATTCAGCCAGGACTTTTCCAGGCTGGAACCTTCCTGGGGAGTAAGAAGAGAATCTCACCACTGACACCCACTGCTATTTACTCAAACCACCCCTATCCATCATTCACTGGAATAATGGAAAACTACTCAAATCACCTCTGCTTGAGCTGGAAGGAGACAAACTGACAACAAAAGGGACAGGAGACATCTGAGCAAATAACTTGGAACCAAGGGATGCCATGGCATTGCTGGGGGAGCCTCTGGAGGAATCAGCCCCCAGCCTGTGGTGCATCCATAAATGCAGAGGATGGAGGACACAGGCACAAGTGGCTGTGCTTTCCATGTGCAAGGGGAGCAGGCACACAGGGAGCAGCAGGGAGATTGTGTGAAGCCTCTCCCAGAGAGCCAGGCAGATAAAACAACTACAAAGCATGCAGCCTGAGCAGTGAAGGTTAAATACGGGCTCCCACTGCCATCATTTATCCCCTGAAAGAGCTGGGGAACTCCTGAAGTAGTTAATAAATCAGGGAAGGGAGGAAGTGAGACTGTATAAACACACCTTGGGGCTTGCTACTGCTCCCATCCCTGCCTCTGCTGCTTGCCAGCCTCCTGTGCAGGACATTGGAGTCAAACACATCCTAAAAGTGACTCATGAGAGCTTTTTCAGGAAAGCCAAATTTATGTGGCAATTCTGGGAGGGGCTGTGGCCACTCACACGCTCGAGCCCCCGTTCTGTCCCCCCTGCAAGCTGCCTCTGTCACAGGTGCAGAACAGGATGCAGCTGTGCATTAAACAGGAGGGAAAACACCATCACATTCCATGTTACAAAAGGCAGCACGGATAAAATCAAGTGGAAAGGAATACATTCCATTTCACAGTGGACACAGGTGAAGAATTTCCAAGAGCTGATCTCCTAGGGGCCAGAATGTGTCATGGAGAAGTGTGCTGAGGCTAGAAATATATAAGAGAAGTTTTATGGGTACCAGAATCTGAGCCAGCTGGAATACCCTTTTTTGGAGTTACCATCACAATGCCTACAATGAAAGGGGGGCAAAGCTTCAGAGCAGCTCTCACTTCAGCTTTGCATGAGAGGAGAGATAAAACTCCTGCACGCTGGAGCTGTGGACTCAAACACTGAGGAAAAGCAAGTTTCATGTCCTTTGGGAAGGAAGCCTGATAAAATTATTGAAATCTATCCATTTTGTTTCACACCATAGTCCACAGGAGGTATCCAGAATCAGCAAAAATGCCCATCCCAATCTCACTTTTGTGGGGTTCTTTGTAAAACTTTCTGTTTGGGAACAAGTGAGCCCATAGGTTCACTTGACCAAAGCACTTTATAGAGACAGAATACATGGTAGCAGTGTATTTAAGGGAAGCAAAAGCAAATCAAATGATGTCTGGAGATTCCACAGCTCTCTGTGTGTCCAGCCCCTTGCCCTGGGCAGCTCCCAAGCAGCACAAACCACAGAGCCTTCAGCAAGCATTGCCAGCTCTCTCGAGGGCAAATTGGCAATTTGACTTGCCCAGAAGAAATGCCTGAAGCAACTCAAGCTAAAAAAAAAACATGCCATGGCAAGGTTCAAAGTACTTGAAAGGAGCAGAATCCTCCCTCCAACCTAAACAAGCACTGTCACTGTTATCTTCAGGAATAAAATGCAGTGCAAATGGTGACACGAGGCATCACAAGGAAGGTGCATCAGGCAGACGCCTTTGAAATGAAGAAATGGCAATAATTACAGTGCATAAGCAAAAAAATTGGTTTTGCTGTTCAGAAATCTTCTTCCCTTTTATATGGAGGAATGTAGCATCTGCTCCTAATATAATGCACCAATAATTGAAGCATATAGTGTATACCCACGGGAACCATAAGGGAACCCTTTATTCTTGGCCAACTGCGAGGATAAACAGATTTCACCAAAAGCAGTGCATATGGAATCCTCTCTTCACGGAGAGCCCATATATTTCTGCAGGGAGACTGAAATGCAAGAGACTCTCAGCTGTGAATGCTAATGGAACTAGCAGAAAACGAGGCAGCACCATGGAGTTTGACCTTGAATCCTTCCCTCTGTGGTGAGGAGGGCCATCCAGGTTAGCCAAGTACCTCTGGAGGGAATGGTTTTTAGGGGGAGTTCGAGCTCACTGAAACAAAAAAATGAAGCTGCAAAGCCCAAAACTATCACAGGCACTTGCTTGAAACATTAGCAGAGGGATGTAGATGAAAGGTAAACAAGCAAAGAGTGAGAACAACTTCCACTCCCTGCCTTATCCACACACTACCTTATCCACAGACTGCCTGGCCCTTGCTACAGATGACCCAGGGAGAAAAGAAACAACAAACAAATCACAAATAGGTAATAAATACCCACACACACAAATAACTGCGAGCTCCTAAAGCCTGGCAAGTGGTCAGGACCAGTTAGCACTCATCCTCATGAATTTATCCTGCTCACAGATGTTTCATTTTGGACTTGACAGCCAGCCAGGAACAGACACATTTTGGGGGGTTCCCTCACAGCTGCTGTGTGGAGAGACTGGAACAGAGAGCTCTCCGTGTCAACCTGCATTCATTACAATAATCCTCCTTCCTAATGGCTTCAGTGTTCCAGCCAGGTAGCTCACTTTGCACTCCTGCAAGGTGATTATCAACAAATCAGCCTGCCAAGGTGCACAGATCTTTTGGAAAACAACCCTAACACAGTATTTGTTCTCAGTTAAATTCAGCTGCCTTCATCGTTTAGGGAGAGCTGAAGATGATGAACTCCATCAGGTTCTGCCTTTTGATTAACTCCAGCACTTAACAATTAGCTTTTGGTGCAGTTTGTAAGCAGAGAGGGAAATGACAGCTTTGCCAATGAGGATGCTAGATAAAAAAAGCCCTAAAAAACAACATTTCCATTGACTCCATAAAAGAGCTGTTTGACTTTGCACAATCTTGAGCTCCACCGAGTGCAGTGAATTGAAATCTGTGGTAGAAGCTTTC
Organism: Cichladusa arquata; assembly: GCA_026413545.1. NCBI lineage: Eukaryota > Metazoa > Chordata > Aves > Passeriformes > Muscicapidae > Cichladusa > Cichladusa arquata. The sequence continues at coordinate 3,464,798 of JAOTQP010000362.1, read as the reverse complement.
CAAGTACACAAAGGAGAATATCCATTTCTCTTCCTGGGCAGTAAGCAAAGGATTTACATCAGCCTGAAGAAGAAGAAACTGCACCTGTTTATGAATGTGAAGAGATTACAAGCAAGGTTTTTTTTAAAAAATCCTAACCTAGTAACTCAGCTTCTGTCACCAATTGAAGGAGAAGTAAATCCTGTCTCCTAAAAAGGTTCATTGGCTACATCAGAACAAGCTCAAAATTATTTTACTGACTTGTACTGACTCTTCAGCAACCTTAAAATGGTTACCCAGGACTGTGCCTGGAGTGAGAGGCAGTCTTTTCTAACTCACATGTTGCTCAGGCTATGCACAGCCAGATTTAACACCCCTCTACCTTTACAGTTTCTGACACAGACATGCTGCATCCCTGAGACAGTCAGACAGCACTATGACACCATTTCTGTTCCCAGCATCTTCCTGTGATGAAGAACCCATGATCTCCCCATTTTATTTACTGCAATGCTTTGTCATCCTCAGTGTTACAAAGATACCCCCTAATTCCTGCCTTCTGTCCTCCCTGCTGGCATTTAAGACCATGACTCATTCAATGTCCTTCTCTGCAGTACTTTTTATACACAGACACCAGTGATCAACTTCTGCCCCAGGTCTCTTCTACACCAATTTTTTTCAGATTTCTTCTCTTTTTTCTTTCTGTCCAAAACTGGGGGCAATGCCCAGGAGCAGCCTCATGAAGACAGCAATTTTTTAACAGCAAATATGATGCTAACCACCTTCACAGGGACTCATGCCTGGCTTTCAGCTTACACTCCTCATAATCCCTGTATTAATGATGGCTGTTACAAGGAAATTCTTTGCTTCTGCATCCATTCCAGCACAACGTGCTAAATGTTTTACAGCAAGGTCCTGCCACACACAGGATTAAACTCCAGCTCTGAAATTTGCTCTGTGTAATAGCTTTTGCTCCAGGTTACATTTGCAGCAGCAGTAGCTGAATGAACCACTTCCATTAATGCAGTAAAGAACAGGAGATAAAGAGTTTAACAGGTGAAACCCCCTGTGAGAGCTCCAAAAATGAATTTGAGCTGCCTGGTTTAGACATGGTGCATTTGTTTACTCCAGCCTCACTGGAAAGTCAACAAGTTTCCTGCTCTCCCAGGCCTGGGGAGAAAAGAGAAGGGAGAGGTGCTCCAGCCCCCAGCAGCAGCTCTGCCTGATTTACTGATCTCCCACCAATTTATTTCAGGAGCTTCTCCAGGACAGAACTGAAGCCTGCGTCTCCATGAAAGGCTATAAAGAAATCCACACACATTCAAAATCATTACAGGGTGGTATTTTACTCTGTTAGCCCATTAAACAACAGCTGAAATATCAGGCTCCTGGAATCACAGCAGTGCTGTCATTTCTAAGACACAGCCCTTAAAAGACCACATATCTTTTATTCTCAGGATTCTCAGAAACTGTATATTTATTTTTTATATTCCAGAAGCCATCACCTGCAGAAAAGATCCTATCTTATTGCTTGGCAATGGCAAATCTATTTTCAATAAAGAATGGGTGTTCAGAGGCTACTAGTATCACTCACTACTGCTTGCAAATGCTGGCATTACAACTGTAATTCCTTCTGAGTGGAAGGATGAATTACATTTAGATTAATAACTGCTAGCCCGAAAAAAAACAACTTTGAAATGTATTTACCAGGCATTAGCTCCAAACTGGATATGCAGCTTGGATGCTTTCTCCAGTCCCTGGAGTTGTGCATCAAGGTCTGTCTATGCTGAGGAAGCGCTACACGCTAAAGTAGAAATAATTTAATGCAGCCTAATTGTTTCATGAAAGCATCTTTAAAATGATACATAGCTTGTTTCCCAGAAGTTCTGGGGAAATAGCTGAAGATAAATTGCACTGCTGTTGTCAGAGCAGAGCAGGCAGGCACTGTGCTTGCAGTGCCAGCCCCTGATCCCACTCCTGCACCCCTCGGCACAGGGGAGCTTTGGGATGCTCAGGGGCACCCACAGAACACACAGAATTTATGCAAATCAGGAGCAATCAAGAGAAGGAAAGCCTAAATCTCCCCTGGCACCCCACAGTATGCACTGAGACTGGATATCTCTGCACTGCTTGGAAACTGGAAATATTTCCCACTGAAAGCAGGACTGGTTAAATCCACAGCCAACCCAAACCATAAATGCATCACTTTCTTCACCAAACCCCTGCCAAAAATCCTGAAGCTTCTATGCTGCTGGTTTAACACACCCAACAAGGTATCTCCAGGAATGCCTAAATACCTCCAGGAAGGATTTATTTCAATAAGTTTTTGTACAAGCAACCTTTCTGCATTTCTTATCTCCCTGCCTCCTGGAAACTCTTGTCTGCTTAGATATGTTACAGTAGTTATGTTTCGTGACTGACAATTATCTCATAATGAAAAACAAGTCACAATTAATAAAGCTCAAAACTAATACCTGCTAAACTCATTTAATGATTTAATGAAGTAGGAGAGAGTCTTATGAGAAGATTTTAAAAGCAAGGGAGTCAATTTCCAATTAGAGCCCACAATCATTTGAGAGCCTGCAGGCTCCCAAGGTAAGAGATGGGGAAGAAAGGAATGGGGGGAAAACCCAGACATTTTTCTGGGGTTTTCCTTTGTATCCCTCTGAAGGGAAGACTGTCCTCTGCTGTTTGTGCTGAACCAGCCTCTCCATGTGCACCTAACTGCAAAGAAAACACAGGTTCAATTTACAGCCCCACATTTGATTCTTGAATGGTGATACACCTTTAAATATTTTTGCACTAAGCTCTGCTAATAAGCCTAAAACTAAATTAATGTTGTTCCATTCATTAATCACTGTTATGGAAGAAAAATGCTGAATGCAGGGGACACCCTATGGAGGAGTTTTCACAGTGTCAGACTTCTACCAAGTGTACACCACCCCAACAACAGCCAAAATCAAAAGGAAATCCATAATAATTTCTAAAGCAAAGGACTGGAGGAAAACACCAACATCAGGCTCTCAAACAACAGACAAAACAAACAACAGGTGTCTAGGGAGATTGTTTGCTCCATCCAGTTTTTACACAAATTACATCAGACCCCAGTTTAGTTCATAAGGCACTTAAAATTTTTTTTTAGGGGGAGAAAGAAAATTCACAGCAACTTCCACAGGCATTGCCAGTAGCTGCAGGCAGTGAGGAGAAGGGCAGCCAGGCAGCTTGAAGTCAGTGGGTGTGCAGAAGTCAGATCCAGCTCAGCACCCAGATTTAATGCAGAATGGGGCCCCTTCCCTTTTTCAACCCATCACACCTGCAAGCACACTTGATCTGGGACACCCCTTTTGCCACCTGCAGTAATAACCCCAGTATTTACTTTTTTCCCCCCCAAATCTGGTCACTAAGTAGTTCTGGTAATTAGATGGTAATTTGTCATTCCTGGAGCTGTCAGGTGGCACCTCTCTGACATCTCCAGCTGCAGGCAGGGACAATTTCCAGTCAGGCTCCAGAAAGCTCACCTAAGGCTGCACACCCACAGGACTCCCTTGGGATTCCACAGCAGCTCAAGAGCTGAACCCCTCCCAGTAACCCATGAAACTCTACTGCTAGGAAGGTTTTATAGGTGAAAAAAATCCTCTAGTTTATGCCCAGGTAACATAAATTTAAGTCCAAGGGGATCTACAGAGGAGCTGCAGGATTTTACAACAGCTGAAATAATTAATACACAAATCAGCAGAGAGCTGGATCAAATCTCAACTTTTATTCTGAATACACTCACAAACATCTGTTTGCAGTTTACTATGGAGATTATGTCTTATCAGAATGTTATATTTATTAACCACCTGTATTATATATAAAATGAAAAAAAATCAAAAAATGAAAAAAAATCATTTGACACCCCTTCATTTTGAGGCTGCTAAAGGTCACCCTGCCCTGAGAAAATTCTGGAAAGTGAAATAGAAATGTACAGCACAAGGTCCTCCCCTCCTGCCCACTCACAATAACTTTTCCTCATTTAAAGAATAAAAAAAGAATTCTAAGACACTGAGACCAGACAAAAAGTAGTTGTGTCACCGGCAGTGCTACAGCAATCACCAAATCAAAATTGCCAGAGCTTCTTGCAGAGCTGAGGGTGACCCACCTGGTGGCTGAACCAAACTGCAAATTGCTGAAGCTGCATCTTCTCCCTTTTTTTTTTTCTTTCTTTTTTTTAACTGGACCTACAGAAGTGTCACATACCTAAAAATAAAAATCCTCCCATAATTTTGGCTGATGCCAAGGTATGTTCAGCTCCTGAAAATGTGGATTTCCAAGGCAGACATGCCAGGGCTTTGTGTTTGTTTTTTTTTTTTTTTCCTTCTCCATGCCCAGGGCTCTTGCAAGGCTTTGCAATATAAAACAGAGCTGCCAAAAGAGCAGATTTAATCTTTTCCAGTTCCTGGGCTCCAGAAATTTCACAGTGATAGCTTGTAACTGTGTACAGAAAATGTACGTCTGTTAAGATCAAACCTCTTCTTTTCTTTGTGTTTTATGGACTCCTCACAAAATCCACATAAGGAACTTAAGATGACAGATCAGAATTTAAAAATCCTGTGCTGTTTCCCAGTCCCTGATGTACAGACTGCATATCTTACACATGTAACTTCGATGCAAAGTGTTTATTTGTATGTTAGGCCCCAGACCCCACTTTTCCCTCCAAAGCCAGATGCTCTCCAGAAGAAAAGAACAATCAGCAAATTCAAAAGCTGTTCTGCAAAATACCCATGACTTTTCCCAGCTCATTCAGCACGGTGTTGACAACATCATATATCTTGGACCTCTGGGGCTCCATGGCACCCACGAGCATCTCAGGCTCCCTTTGCCCATCCAGGAGGGCAAATTCCAAAATTAAGAACTCAAGGGGGTTTTCTCTACTGAACACAACAAATCAAACCTCCTGAGCAAGAGATTGGCATCACCACAACTTTTCCTCTGGGCCAAGCTGCTGGGATGGCAGAACACCATGGTTTTAAACTACATTCCTGCAAAAATACAGGTGTAACTTAACGTCACTGAATTGCTGAAGCAGGATTGATTTAAGCCCTTACTTACATTTCCTTTTTTAATCTATGTCTGTATTGGGTTGGAATTGCTGCAGAAGCACTTCTGTGCCACCCAAAGCCCCTGAAAAAGAAGAGCACTGCCTTGATCTCCCTGTCTTCTCTTCCACAGCCTGCCTGAGGAGCAACAGGAAATGTTTTAAGAAGTTATCCTCCTTCTCTTTTTAATAAAGCCCTCTCTCCCTCTGCCCCCAAATCAAATTTAAATACACAACAATAAAACATGCATTAGTCTTCCTGTCAAAAATTGCAATCACATCTCAGGTAGAGCACAGCAACTCAGCCCCAAGGCTGTAGTTAGCCAGGTTTCATTTGACTATTATGTTCTCCAGGAAAAACAGAAAGAAATCTATCTATGCTGACACAATCAAGATTGCAACAGCCAAAACACCACAGCTGCTCTTTGAATATTTCAGATGATGCTCTGCCATCACTGACAATACCAGGACTGCCTGTCTTTTCCAGTGTTCTGCTACAATAATCAGCCTGCCAACAGGAATATCTGCCACCCTCCCAGCTGCAGAGGAGCCTCTAAGCATTGAATCTTGGCTATTATTTCCTCCCTGCAAGGCTGTAGCTTTGCATCCCTGGTCTAGGGAAATGAGGAATTTTGCCACCCCAATGTAACTCCAAGGGTGGGCAGCTCTCAGGTTCAGTTGTTGACCCCTTTAGGACAAAAAGGTGTTCTACCAAGTGCTTGCACAAAGAAAATATTTCAAGAAATCATTTATTAGGCTGCCCTTCAGTTAACAAAGGAAAAGCCAGGAAAAAGCAACCATTCCATATTTTAACACAACTCTATGAAAACTGGGTCTTCAAGGTGAGATTCTTTACATCAGGCATTTTCCAAAGCCCAGATCTTTGGGACATCACTGGTATTTATAGAAGTCCTGCCTCACATACAGTATTTTCTCAAATGGCATGCAGAACTTAACTGTGGAACTTTCTGAGGGGTAGGAAAGTCTGACTTTTTCTCTTGAAATACCATGGTGCAGTATTTAAAAACGTGCTGACAGCATGGACAAAGCACACGACAAAAAAATAGATATGTATATTTAAAGAAACAGTTGTGTAAGATGTCTTTTTCAGATGCAAACCCTGGCAGCTCCAAATGAATTATTCCATATTGTCAAAAGACCATTTCCCTCAGCTATTCTTTGTTGCACAAATGCCAACGAGCTCTCTGAACACACAGCAGGATATTTAAGCACAGAAACCCTCTAATATATTATTATAATCTATAAAGATTCAGTAAAGGGGTTTATTAGGGGTTAAGCAGCCATGCTTACTTGTGTATCTTTAGCCTAGTGATTCTTAAAATGCAGTAATATAGGAAGATCCTAAAAACAGGAGTGGGATTCCTCCTATGGATTTTTAGCCATGCAAACATGCAGCATCTGGCCACCAGTGTTGCCAGCAGTCTGGGACACAGCCTGCTATTAAAAGGGGCCGGTTCTACTGCAAATGACTGCTCCTGTTGGGATTAAATCACACTTAGAGGCACCCATTTATAAAACAGGGATCCTGGCATGCTGTCTTAGCACTCAAGCAAAATTATATTTCAGTGTCTTTTAAACCTAATTGAAGTCAACCTCTCTAGGTTTTGTATATGGGCTTACTTAGATTTTGGTTCTTTTGCTGTAAAGATCTTATCAGGATTTTACAGCCATTTGTAATTGATTTCACCCTCGCTGAAAACCATTAATTAGTATCCTGCAAACAGGGTTTTCCAAGCTGGACTGGCAGCAAACAGGGCTAGTTTCCCCAGAAGCTGATTTAATGCCCTGGTTTGACATTCATTGCCAGACTGGGAGGAATCCTGCCTTCAGAGGACTGGCCAGCAACTGCTTCAGTAAATAAACTCTCTCAGACATGTGCTCAGCCCACAGAAATTTACTTTTTTAGCCCTGGGATGCCACAGTTTCTTTCTTGGTCAAGACAAAGATGGCTTTCATCACCCTGATGTTTTAATTTGGGATTCCACTGGCAAGCTAAAATACCAGTTAAAATAAGTAGCAGATTCACTACTGGCAAGCTGAGATAGAAATAGAAACAAGCCAAACACTCAAAAATTCCTCCTTGCCTGGAAGTAACATGACACACAGGAAAGAAACTTCAGTTCTGGTGGGTTACAGTCAAGAAAAGCCAAGAGCCCAGGACCCCCCAGGTGATTCTTTAGACACCTACAGCTGCCCACATCCATTCTCTGGAGTGAAATTCATGCAGCAAAATAAGTGCTGCTGCTGCCCTGGCCTCCCTGAAAACCTCCCTTTCCTGAAAACCAAGCCTGTGGGCTGGGAAGGAATGTAACAGGATCTGGAGTTAACTCAGCCCTCCAGTTAAGGTGGGGGCCTTGTTTCAGCCTTGCCTCCATAAATCATCCATTAATAAATACCAGAAAGCAAGGCTGCAGGCCCTAATCCCTGAAAATCCTGGCGAGTGCCACGGCTGTGATCCCCACACCGTGCAAAACTATTACTGGAATTAACAACCCCAGCACAGCTGGGTGCCAGCACAGGTCCAGATGAATGGTCACACCCCAAAACAGCTCCAAATTTCACCCAGGGAGGATGTGCCAGCCAAGGAACCCACGCCTGCACTCATTCTGGAGGTGAAGGCTGCAAGGAGAGAAGGGGTAATGAAATGTCTGTCCTAGCAGGGTGTAAAAAGTTTAACCTTGATGAGTAAATAAGAAATGAAACTGCCAGAGATTGTTTCAGAAACCCCAAAGCAAATTATGTGAGAAACCTTTTACTGAGCCCCATGTATTTTAAACAGCCAAAGGGTCACTGTCCTTTTTTTTTGGTCCCTGCCATTTTTCTTGACCCATTTCAGCTGGGGTTTCTCTTTTTCCACAACTCCTCCTGTGCTCATGGGTGAGTTTCTTGAAACTTGTGACTTCCCTGAGAAACTCTTCTGATCTGAGAGGGGCAGAGAGATGAAAAGAAAACCATTAATGGCCAGAGAGCTGCAGGGCTGTGCTGGGAGAGGCATCCCCTCCTGCCAAAGTCTCACTTACAGCTGGTCCCAGGAGGGCCAGACCTGCTGCAGGCAGGGCTTGCAGGGAGGCTCCATTTATATTCCCAGCTGGTTCACCTGTTTTCTGCAAATTTTGCAGTTACACTGCAGACAGATCAATGCTGTGATTTGCTTCCAGCAGGGTGCTGGGAACTCCCTCTGGCACTTCCTATTTTTAAACAACTGAAGTTGTTTTGTATTTCCTAAACCATATTGATCCACGAGGCTAATGATAGTTTTTCTCAAAGCTCTATTTTGTTCTCTCTGTCACAGAGGGAGCCCTGGAAATTACAATTAGAGATACAGGAAACGATTGAGATCTATTTTACTGCACAAGTCTGCTCCTGCTATGTGCAAAGCAGAACAATAACCACAAATTCAGTTGCTCCCACATGAAACCACGGATGGATAACTACACAAGCAATGAAGAGGGCTCATATGGAGTGCAAAGTCACCATACATCTTTAATCTACACCACATTGTCCATTAGATGAAAGAAAAATAAAAATAACATGGGCATAATACTACAGTTTGAATAGACTGAAATATATGCACGGCTCCTCCTCTAAAGTAATTTCATTTTCAGTGTGCCAGTGGAATGAGAAAATTTGTTTTTAAAATAATTCCCTATCCTCAGTGGGAAAGTGTCACAGTCAGTCAAAGTATATCATTAAAATAAAGGGCATTTATCAAAAATAAACATATCAAAAAGGGACCTCATCTCTGACAGGCAGCCCTACGAAATGAAAAAAAAGAAAATCCCACCCAGCCTGTATCTGGAAGTGGTCTAGTCTGACAGAAAGCAGAAGGAGTGAGCAGGTTTGGGTCACCAAGAGGCTTTTTGTCATTCCCTCCCAGTACACACACAGTGCTCCTGCCTGCCCAGGGCTTGGTTCCCAGCTGGAAAGGATGACACCAGGTGCCCACTTCTTGTCACCTGGTGTTGTCACCTATATCTGTCAGAAGCAATTGGAATGCCACAATAAAAAAAAAAAAAAATCACTTTTGGAGAAATAAAAATGAAGAATCATCCCCTCCCTCTGTAAAAAAACAAAAAACAAACCAACCAACCAAAAAAA
>JAOTQP010000362.1:3438643-3451143 GCA_026413545.1 Cichladusa arquata | reverse complement strand
GCACCAGCTCTAAATCCCTTTTTAAACAGTGACTGCCCACTGTGCCACTCACTGCTATCCCCACAGAGACAAACAGAAATGGAAAAAAAAAACCTGACCTCTCTCTGGGATTAAATTAACTGAAAAATCAGAGCTCCACATTGGTAAATACTAATGGCTCGTGGAGGCTGGCGTTAAGGGGAATACTTTTTCTGCAATATGCACAAAATAGATTTTCAGGGTTGTATGATTTTAATGCAAACTAGTCTCACCTACAATGTTTGCTTTCTACTCAAATAAGCAACTACAGGAAGCCAGAATTAAAACAAATCAAAAAGGACAACAAAGAGAACTCTTGATTCCCTCCACAAGTTCTCTCTTCACTTGTTATGATGTTTAAGTACCTAATAGCTGCTGATTAACTCCCCTCTTTATCACCAGCTGATCAACATGCAGCTCCTACTACATCAAATTACCTTAAAATGATAAAAATCAACAAAGTGTGTTGTTTTCCCCCATTAGAATGTATGAAATCATACTTGAGAACAATACCAGGATAACTGTGGAAGACACAGGAGTTGGCTGCTCAGCACAGAGGTTGACAGCACTCACTTTGATTCCAGTCATGTTCTGAAAAGTCCTTGGACCAAACTTCTCAAGAGCAAAAAAGTAGCTGGAGCAAGTTTTTCAGACTGACTTCCTTCCCTGTTTTGCTAAGCTCTGAAGCAAGACAGGGTCTGTTATTACACATATCATTCAGATTTAAGTATTTCCATTAAGTAAATGAGGAGTAAATACATTGAGGTTAGGAAACTCACTGCAAAACACACAGTAGCCAAATTTCCTGGTGTTTTTGCTGCAAAGCAGCTGCAGCATTGCAGACCTCATTTTGGTACCAAATAAACTGACCATAACTAATTTAGTTACTATGCTAACTCCTCTATTTTAACAGGAACAGAGAAGGAGTACAACTCAAACTGGAAGTTTGCTGGCAGTGCCTCCTGTCAAGCTGGAAAGGGAAGGTGTTCATATTACTGGGATTTTGTGACAAATACACGTTCTTACATAGCTGACAAACACAGAGACGTGTTTCAAATTACATTAAGGCTGTGACAAACTAAAAAAAAGAGAAAGCAATGCTCAAGACTCCTTCAGCTCCCTTGTGGGGTTCAGCAATGCAGCATGCTCTGTGAACACAGCTCTGATGTGACAAAGGGACAGCTCTAAAAAAATCCTTCAGCAATGAGCTTTACGGCAAAAATGGAAGGGACTGAACTCTAAACATGCACTTTTCCTAACATACCAGAGCTTTTCTCTCTCTCTCTGTGTCTCAGGGAAAGAGTGGCACCAGCACGTGCTTGGCTGTGCCTTGTTTCCACCACAGCACAAGTGAGACACAGGGCTGGTGTCAAACACATCCTTGGAGATAAAGCCCTGGATTTCCTCATTTCTCCACTGCTTTTGTAATGCAGAATCTAGCAAATGAGCTAGATCAATAAACAGAACAGTATTTGAGGAGTGGGTTTCTTTAGAGTTTGCATTTCAGTATCAGATCATCTGGCTGACCTGAAGAAACCTGCAGATGCCAACCAAGCATTTTCCCAAGACTGCTGGTTGGGAATCAGAACCAGAGCACAATTATTGCCATACCTTCCATGTTTCTAAGCCCATCTGATGAAAAGAATATAACCATGGAGATTTTTTTAATATACCCCAACAGCATATATTGCATTCTGTTGTTCCAACAAAGCCACAGAGAAGTGTTGTGGACATTGCACAGCACACACTGGCACAATCCTAAGGTCTCAGGGACAGCTACCTATGTCTTTTTTTAATAAACACTGACTATCTTAGGAGAAAAATTTAAATTAACCTAAGATGTTGTTTACAGGCAGCCATTACATTTTTATTTCCCCAGGCACGTGGTTTAATCGACTGTCACCTACAGACCTCATTAGATAAGGCACAAAAAAGCTCAGCCTCTGGATAATTTCCCCAGATTGCCAAACCCACCTCAGCCTCCACAGCCAGAAGGAAAGCAGAGCAATGGGAACCAGCAAGGGGCACAGATGACATAGGAGCCATGAATTGTGCCAAGATGTTTGCAAGCACAGAGTCCTCATCACTCAACCATCCCAGCTCTGAGCTGGTCCTTGTTCCTGATATGCTGCAGGCCTTGCCTTTGGTGTCCCAGCCAGGTTATTTTGGCAGGACTGGCTCTGGCTCGATGCCAAGGCATCACATAGCCCCAAGATCAAGGCAGAATGATAACTGCTTTCCTGCCATGCACTACCAGTTAAAATACACACACACAGACAGAATTTCTGCCTTTTTCTTACACAATTTCTTTGTTTTCTTATAATTTCTTTTCTTTTTCTTAAAGGAGCAAAATGCCCACGTAGATGTCACCTGAGACTTTGTGTAGATTATTAAAGACTTTGCCTTCTGGTTTGCTTTTTTAAACTTATTTTTTAGTGAGAACAACATCCCCTATGTCAACAGACTTTGGTCAAAAGCAACCAACTGCACAATTCTTGCCAATTTCTGTCTTATTTTCAACAACATTCTTCAGACATTACCTTGCTAAATGTGACATTCAGTCCCACTTACTGAGTACTACAGTTAAAGAGCTGCTGAACTCGAGGACCAGCCATTAAATGGGAAGGTACACTTCTTCCCAAGTATAAATAACTCTTCCCACACACCTCTCCTGTGAGAGATGTTCTAAGGCATTACAACCCAAAGAAAAATAAAAAAGTATCATCAGTTTCAACACCAGCATCATCTGCTTAACATGGAGGGAAGAAAAATTAGATGGAAAATGCAAACAGACGTGGTGTGTTAGGCACTGAAATTATTCCTTCAATGCCAGGCCTGGCAGAAGACACACTGTTGGCTCTAAGTCCTCCCAGTTTGTGAGCTAATTAATTAATAATGGACTGGGAAATGTAAAGGTAATTAAAGACATAACTATAAATTCTTTAAAATATTTTAATACGCTTAAAGTAGCAGCTAGGCACTCTGTGTTGCACATCTTCTTTACTGTGCTGTAAAACTGGAGAGGGGTAAGGGTAGAAGGTGAGAGGTGGGGTCAGGGCAAGCAAAGCAGTGGAAGGTGCTGCTGTTTGGTGTTCCCCAAGTCCACTTCTAATCACTCCAGGGATTAAGCTTTGGTGGGCCTTGCACCAAAACCAGCAAATGGATTTGATCTGTGGGACTCTGGAAGGCACTGAGGGTCGGGGCTTAAGGGCTGCCCAAGTGCTGGGAGTTTCCCATCAAAGCCTGATGCTTCCAGCCTGGGTCTCCCTTGGGAGCCGTAAACTCTTTATTCCTTCCATATTCACCAATAAACCACTGCTGGGGGAATAACCAGCCACTTGCAGATCCCCATTTTTGCTTAATTTAAGGCTGGACAGACTTACTTCAACAAACACTCACTTGAAACATCACAGGTTGAAGCCTGGGAATTTCCTGGGGAAATGACAAGCTGTGTAGTGCCAGGGAAGAAAAACTCCATTACAAGCTGCTCTATCAGGCAAGGCAGAAACTGGAACTCCAGTCCCTTCCATCCCAGGTTACAAAAGCACATTTACATCCCAAACGTCCCGTGGAAAATCTGACAGCTCCACAAAGTGTTTAAACTCAAACAAAATGACAGATAAAGAGACTCCTAACTACACAAGCTTGGGGAACTTTTGAAGGGCTTGTGAGAGGTTGTAAAAGAGACAGAAGAAAGCTTTATGACTCGGAGGGATGACACCTACAGCTTTTCTGATCCCTCAAAGTGCGAGACAACGTGTCCTTTCAGAAGTGACCAAATCAGCAGCCCAGCTTAAGCCATCAACCAGAACCACTGGGTTTTTAATCTGACAAGTGGCAATGCTTTATTTGACTGATGTTAGGTTTTACCTCCTGGTTTTGGCAGAATGCAGATTAGATAAATCTCGACTCCATCTCGAGTTCATTGCAGCTAATGACTTTGAGCTTAAGGGTCTGTTAACACTAAATCGCTGTCATTATGCAATCATGCTAAATTGCCAGGGGAAGCAGAATGTACCTCAAAAGAAAGAACTGCACCAGTTCATGCCAGGAAAACGGGACATCAGTGAATATTGCTGGACTGTTCTCTGCAGCACCAGGTTTCTGGCCCAGACAAACCTTAGTTTCTCATCTACTTCTTGTTATCTCCTGCCAATATAAATCCAGCCAAACTGGCTCCATCTAATTCTCACTCAATATGCCCCTTGCAGAAACAAACACATAAAACTGAAATCTTTGTCAAGCAGAAGTCCTGCATAATGCAGAGCAGCTCTCCTCCTTGCTTGCTTGAGGTAATTATCTCACCATTTTTGACACTTGCCTTTTGTCATCAATTTTAGAGGCTCTGCTTAGAGAGGAAGGACTGATGAAGTCAGGAAAAAACTAACAGATTCCCTAAAACATAAACACTGGAATTCCCTGGAATCTGGATTTTTGTGAGATGGCAAGAAGAGAGCCTCATTCAAGACACCAGAAATGCTGCCTTTTATTTTTTTTTTTTTTCACTGAAATAAAGGTTTCACGCACAGGTCTTAGAAGAAGTTGAAAATCTTGTGAATCAGGAGAGGAACAAAGCAAATTTTGCTCTCTCCTGAGTGCAGTTGTACAGACAGCATCAGGTGACTTCCTCAAAATAATGTTCAAAAGAAACACAGCACAAGAAACACTATGCACAAAACTGAAAAAACCTGAATGTCTAAAACACATCTTCAGGACATTGGTACAAATTGTACTGCAGTATTATACGTACAAAACACTAAATGAAAGTAAATGTATCAATCAGTTCCAAGCCCACACAGCACATGACTGTGGGTGCACTGAAGGAAGTGCAAAGGCTGAGATTTGGGTGAGATTACAGAAGTCTTACTCTCCCCAGCTCAACTGTGTTTTCCTGAAGCTGAATTCCTGGATTATGAGAAATAAGAAAATGTTGAAGCCATGTCCATGCCACTGAATAACACAGGTTTTATTTTAATTACATTTCCTTAAATAGACTCTTGATCAAAAGGTTTCCATCATTAAAAGAGTAACAAATGAATCCTTTGTGGATAAACAATCCAGCCACAGCAAGAGGCAAAGAGAAACTGCAAGTTAAATAAGATTACTTCATCATGCTCTTTTAGATCTATTTTTCACTTAGTGTAAAAAAAATAAATTAGATTAGGCTTGAGTTTTACATTCTTTGTCTTATTAAATCCTCCCAGAACATGTAGAATTGGCAGCACACAAATAATCCTACATGTGTCAACATCCATTTATATTACTCCTTCAACGATCCCGAGACCACAGCAAGGATTTTGGGGACTTGGATCCCTTTTTTGAAACCACCACCCACGTTAGTAATTTGAACTGAAATGGCAACAAGCATTGCTCCTCACAAAAGCTTAACTTTTGTGAAGTTAATAAATATTTGCTTCAAATTTCTTGTAGATGGGTGGGTGTTTGCTACTCTTCCTTCATGGGCACATTCAGTGTGCTCTGTGTTCTCACTGGTGGGAGAGGCTTCAGAACTCCAAAAGTTTGGGAAAGAGTGGATGCAAATTCATCCTTCATCCTTGCCTGCAAACTGCAGTTCAATGTTTTGATAGGAAGCACAGTAGGGAGCGAGCACTTCCATCACCTGTTGTGTCATCCCACTTTAATCCATTCAAACACTCCCAAAATCACGGGAGATCACTGCTCCCAGGGAAATTTTCTGCTGGGTGACTTTGCTGCCAGCTGTGCCAGGGCTGTGGAATTGTTGGTGAGTGGATGTAACTCGTTCTGGGACACGTACTACCACTGACTGCTTCTGTTTGTGGAGCAGCAAACACAATTCGTCTGCTGGAGTAACGCTTGGAAGGCTTCCTGAAAAATCTAACAGCAATTAAGCTAATTTTACCCCTGCCAAGCAGATGCCAGAAATTAAAACTTGTGAGAATGACAGACTCGTACGATAGCTAAAGACAGAAGAAAATTGCAAGATCCAAGATTATGATTCTCTTGCCTGTATAGAAGTGATTGTAATTATTGTTTGGTTCTCAACTATTCTGGGGCAGGCATCAAGGAAAAGACATCTATCAAGACATTTGGATTCATTTAGGCACCCTTCTCAAAGGGGTAATAAACGCTGGGCTAAAAATACCATTGACATTTCAATATTAATAAAGATGTGCGCTCAAGTATCACTCTAGTGATCCTCCTGCTGTAGCTTTGCCACCTCTCTGCTGACAGCTGGCTTGCCTTTACCTTCCAGCTTTCCTGAAGGTGTTCTGGCTATCAAAAATCACCACTTGAGCCAATTCCCAGGTTACAGAAGCATCTTAACTTTCCTGTTCCCAGAGTCTGTAGTTTACATTAGTAATGTGCAAGTTTATAAGAAATTAAAAACTGATTTAACAAGAAGTTAAAGTGGCTGCTAACAAGCTCAAGATTTCATGAGAGAAAGCAAAGATGCCAATCCTATTTGGTGCTGAAAACAATTTCCAAAAGCATCTATGTTTTATTCAGCTTTTCCTGAGCTTAGAGGGAGCAGTTGGAGGGCACTACAGAAACTAATTTGAATACACATTCCTTGAGCACTACAGGCTTTTAAAAACAACCTCTCAAAAATTTAATTTCACCGAGTCCTCTCACAATACTGGCCAGCACTCAGCAAATAACAAACGCAGACACAAATACTTGACAGTGCTGTCTCTCAGCGTTAAAAAAGGACAAATGTATTTTCACAGCTCCTCACCTCTGCCAGCTCTGCAAGGTGCACAAGAGAGCAGGACAGACCTGACCCACCTGGGATGAAGCATCTCCTCCAAGGAGGAGCAGAAAAGAGTAGAAATGGAGTAGGAACGGAGCAGAAAGCTCACTCCTCCCCTCCTGGCTCCCAGCACATTTGGCACTCTGATCCTTAGGAAATGATCTACGTGGAGCTCTGCCACGGTGTCACTTGTCCCCTACATCGGTGCCCTAATGAAGAAGCCCCTGGACTTAACTCAGATTGAAGAGTTTCTAGAGCAGGGCTGACAAAAGCACATTTATTCACCCACACCTCGTTTCAATCTCCGCGTCTCACAAATTCTCTGTAATCACGGACGCCGGCTGCTTTCGGCCGCTCTCAAGTACTGGAGTTGCGAGCATATTAATAAAAATAAATAAGCCTGGCTTGCTGAAGGAGTTTTAAAGAGGTGGTTGTCCAATTAAATGCACAGGCTCCTTTGAAAATCCCAGCATTTTTCACTGTCAGATGCCATTAGAATAAGAAAGGTCACGGGCAAAGAGGCTCTTTTGTAATTCTCTGTGAAGAGCACAGGCTGCAAGCAGACAGCATCAGGGGACACAGCAATGAATGCTTCCCAAAAGGAATTCAAAGTTTGCTTTGCCAAAAAAATACACTCCATTGCTAAGTCCATTTTGGTTATAAATTAGGTGGAGAGAAGAAGGAAATTTTTTGGTATATTCCCAAAAAACTTTTTCCTAGCTACTGTTCAGAACCAGACCAGCACAGGCTGTACTTTAACTCTTGTATTAAAAGAAAGAGAGCAGCATTTCAGCACCTCTCCTGGAAAGCAGGACAAGGATGGAAGCAGAGACAGGAAGACAGATGTTTTGTGTTTCAACAGCTCCGAGAAATGCTTCATGCACCCTGATCAACAAAGCCCTGCGGGCTGTTCTCCTAGTGTGGATCTATCTAGAAGGTTAAGTGAGAAAATCAGCTGCAGAAATATTACAGAGCAGTGCACTCTCACACAGTGCAGCTTCCGAGGAGGATTATCCCAGGCCAAACAAACAAAAGGAGAGAATCCCATTAGCAACTGAAAACCCAGGGCCTTGGCGTGGGTGTCATTTGCATACATTACAATTGCACAGTGTTTAAAAACTGCAAATTGGATTTCGTTTTCCCCTGGCTACCTGCCCATTTTTCTTTAAATTGATTTATTAATGTCCACTGTTGCTTTGCAGTTTTATCCTTTTAGCAATAATAGATGTAATATATCACAAAACCAAATTTTTAAGAGTACATCATTAGAGTGATGTAGCACTGGTAATAAACCCCTTCACACTTGGATGAACTTAAATCAGTTTCTCTTTATTGATTTTTGGTCATAACATAATTTTAAAGTTCAACTTAGTTAATAAAAAAAAGATTTGCGCTGCTGTTGTGTGGAAAACACCGGTGCTGTAAGTTTTCATGTCATCTGTTGCAAAGGCTCTCCTGGTTTTATATATTCCCTCAGAAGGTGGCTCAGCATTATATAGCCTGTCTTATCTCCTCTGCTGACCTGCATTTATCTGTCTGTTTTTATTGCCACACGACTCACCACACAATAGATCTTTACCCAGACACCATCTATCCCAGCACACACAGTCACTTCATCTTCCCAGCAGCTTTCTGACTAATGGTCATTTGCATTTTGCCAAACTTACTTCAAGGGGGTTCTGCACTGACAACACCATCTGTGTGACCGTGCTTTTTATTATCTTCCAGCAGAAAAGCAGTAATTCACCTTTTCCACTTTTTTTTTTTTTTAAGTATATTTTTAAAGTGTATTTGCGTGCTTGTTCTTTCATGTTTGGTTTTGTTGGTTTTTTTTTTAAGCACACTTTTTAATCTTTCAGAAGCACAATGTTAATGACAGCTGAGCTTAGGGATTTATTGGTTGGAACTGCCTGATAAAGAAGCACATGATTGAGCTGGGTAAATAATCACTTATGTCCTCCTCTCCTGCCCCCCAGGAAGGCAGGATAATGGTTATGGTACAGACTGAAGATGTGGCTTCACTGCCATCACATCTCCAGAGCACAGAGTAGGTGCTCCTGCTCCTTTGGCTACCAGCACATCTCCACAGCATCAGGACCATGGACCAAAAGCAAGGGCCAAACCAAGCCAAAAATCCAAACAAACAAGCCCAAAACACCCCAGGCTAAGGTGTCACCCCTCTGAGGAACATGAACTGCTCAAACTCTTACATTTCCTTACAATCCCATCTAATTCTAGAAATAAAAGACATGGAAACCTACAATTTCTCAACCTGCAAGACTGGGTGCCAATATACTACCCGAGTATTTTATTTAATTGGTTTTCCTTTCCTCTCATTTTGTCTCCACAATGATCTCCTACAGACTGGCGACTGGTCCTGGGAGAGTTTCTAAAATTGGTGAAGGCTGATAAAACACACAGTGGTTGGAAAGAAAGATAGGTGAGACTGCAACCCTGGATCAGTCCTAGAAGATGCTGTGCTGCAAATTTATCTAACAGCCAGCCTAATCCAACACAGCCTACAGATATCTCTGTGCATTGGCTCCTTCCAGAAACTTCAAAGAAATGCACAAAAATGAGATCACTTGGAACTGGTGGCCAGTAAGGAACCTCTATGATTAATGAAGGGAACAGTTTGCTTCTGTCCCAGACACTGAATTAGTCACACACACACTCATTCAACAAGGAACTCAGGGCTAGTCAAACCTCTTTAGTGGCACATCATGTATCAAATTTGTGTTCCTAAAAGTCAAAGACATGAATAGGTGAATCACAGATAAATCTCACATGCTGACCACCAAAAAATATTGTTCTTAAATTCTTACTCCAATACATTATCATTGGATTTGGCTCAAGAAGAGTAGTTTATTCCCCAGCAAGCAGCTATTTCTGGTTTTCTTTTGCTAAAAGGGCTGTTTGTGTATGTTTTTAATAAAAACATGCCCTTGCATCCACCACACTGAACAGCTGCAGGTAGGATTTGATTCACACCAGCCTATCCACTGACACATCAGGAAACTCTGTGAAAGCAAAATACATAAAGCAAGACATGGTTTTATGACTAAGTTGCTTTGACTGGTCAAAAAAAGTCAAGAAAAAAAGAAAGAGGCTTTAAGTTTTATCATTTTCATTCCAAGTCTTTTTTTTTTTTCCTTTTTTTCATTTTTTCTTCTTTGGTTTTTTTGTCTTTTTTCCTTTTTTTCTTTTTAAGATTCATTCCTCTAGCTCTGTCCTGGAAAATTAGCATAGCCCCATTCCTTCTCATCCTATTCCAAGCCAGCTGCTAATGAGGAAATCCATAACCTTTTTACAACAGATGCTGTGAAATATTCTTTCTTGAAATGTAATGGTGTATTGATTTTTAATTTCAAAATATGCAAACATGACATTTGCAATAGTGACTCTATATAAACAAAAGCTGTATTTTTTTAATTTTTTTTTTTTTTTTACTTTTCGATCTGTAACACATTTTGCAAGCATTTGCCATCAATAAGTAGGCAAAAAAACCCCAACCCTCACCATGAGGGGTTGCTTGCCTGTAAACATAGCACAGTTATGGATTTCACCCTGAATAAAACCTCTCATAAAATGCCAATGTAAACAGCTGTGTGTAATGAACTTGTGAAACCTCAAGGTTAATTTAATGCCATGGTAATAGAGGTATTTCCAATGGGGCAGTACCTCTACCTTGACTCTACATTTCCTGTTAAAATCCAATAGGATTTCTCAGGCTCCCAACCTCCCTTACTGGATCCATGTCCCTGTCTTTTCTTCCTTGGCTAGGGTAATGGTGGAAATACCAAAAGAGATTCATCATTTGTACAAATAAGATTTAAGAGATATACAGTTTCCATCTGTAAAAACAATTCTTATTCCTGATTCACTGAGAAACTGGGAAAGTAAAAAATGTGCAGTGCATCCACTTGGTCAAACAACTGGGGAGGAGGGAGACCAGAGTAGTCACTACTGCCTCAGCAGCACCTTTTCAATTTAAAAAAAAATGGTTTGGGGAAGGTGATTTGAGGGAAACTACTGAGAGGGTCAGCCTGTCCCAAACCAACTCCCAGCAGAAGCAGAAATGGGTGATGTTTTCCACAGCAAATAATTGCTGGGAAGCCACTGAGGAAATACTCAGCCATCAATACATTAGATGATATCAAGATTTTTTAGGAACAATCGTGATTAGCTGTCCCTGCCTGTTTTGTTTAAAAGCTTAAATTTTAAATATTTAAATTGCTTTTTGAGTTCCCTCACAATTTTAAAATGACTGAGCCCCTCTTCTATTCCTCATATACACATAAATTTTACCTGTGGTGGCAAAACCAGCTCTGCACTTTGGACAGATGGAAAAAATAACCTCTCCATCTCAGATTTACTGACTTCAGTGGAATGACATTGACTTATACCAGCTGAGATTCTGCTCTTACATTAAGTTTTGAATTAATTACTAATATACTCAAAATATCATCCTGGAATTGATGTCCTACAATAAAATATAATCCTAAGAGTGCACACACTGTGTGTCAAGGAGAGGGAAACAAAATACATCTTGCATAGACTTGTGCCATGTTCATAATCATTATCTTAATTTTTAAGCAATTCAAAAGGAAAAAAAAAGCTGAATATTTCTTAGGATGCACCCTATAATCTTGCAACATATTTAGAATAGGAAATCAAAGCAGAGCTAAACTACCAATTGTGTCAGCAAAAACAGCCTTTCATGGCAAAATGACAATTTTCTGTCTTTGAAATCAGGCAAGAATGAAAAGTGGTTTGCTCTTTTATTGTGCAAACCAGCAAAAATACATTCCTCCCTGCAAGATATTTCCAAATTAAATATGTATTTTTTTTTTTACTGTAAGCCTCTATGAGATCAGTCATTTGGTAGCAAAAGATTTTTTAAGAAAGCACTTAACTAGACAAAGACAAATAATCAAGCCATCAGCATTTTGAGCAGCCACAGGTTTATCCAAATATTTAGCAGGTTTATTTTTACCTTCTTCTAAATGCTCTCCCCATGTGCAATTTTGACCCCATTATGTAAAATAGAAGACCTCAGCCAAGCTCACCCCTTGGCAAGTCACTGTCCCTCACCACAGGGGAAATAATCTCTTTTTATAATCCCACATCCTTCTGAATGCTGCAAACCAAGAGGCATTGCAATTTAAAAGGAGGAACGTGTTAGGGGCCTTGGTAAATCCCTAATTCTAATCCCTGCCTGGAGCTCCTGTGGCACTGGGACCATTTCAGTGCACACCTTTATGATTTAGCAAGAAATTTTCTTTTCTTTTTCCTTCCCAAGGTGATCCAAGTGATTGTGTATGAATGGAGACCTTCAACCCCCACACTGCTCCAGGCAGGGAGCCTGGGGAGGAGCTGCAGGAAGAATCAAGTGCTTGTGGGTTTAGCAAAGCCTGGCTTTGCATGCCATCTGTAGGCACCAGAGGCTTTAAGGCACAGCCTAAAGACAAGGAGTAAATGGGACACGAGGGATGGATCCATGGAGGGAGGGATAGATGGAGGGATGGATGGATGGATGGATGGATGGATGGATGGATGGATGGATGGATGGATGGATGGATGGAGAAATGGATAGATGGATGATGGATGGTTGGAGGGATGGAGGGAGGGATGGAGAAATGGATGGATGGAGAAATGGATGGATGGATGAAGGATGGATGGATGGAGGGATGGATGGATGGATGGATGGATGGATGGATGGATGGATGGATGGATGGATGGATGGATG
>JAOTQP010000362.1:3390853-3410433 GCA_026413545.1 Cichladusa arquata | reverse complement strand
TATTTTATTATATTATATATAACTTTATATTATATATAACTATATAATATATAATTATATTATATATATATTATATATAACTGAGAGTCCCCAATAGCCAGTGATTGTGACTGCAGACACTGAATATATGCAAAGCTGGACCCAAGACCTCAAACTGGCATTTCCCTGCCAAAACAACACCTCTTTTTCCATTTCACAGAACCCAGGGCTAGCAGAGGGTAGACAAGCAAAGGATTCACTGCACCAAGTTCAGAATGGTCAATTCTTCTGAGAAACTGCCATTGGAAACTCTTCCTAAAAGTCAGGCAAGAAAACCACCAAACCTTATTTCTTTAGCACTAATATTTTTCTTTTTTTCCCACAGAACAAAAGGAGATCTATTTGGGGTGTGTGTGTGCAGTTGTAGGGAAATACTCTCACACATTTTGAGCTGTTGCTTTGTGCTCTTCAGCCAAAACCCAAGAAAATAATTTGTCAAAGGCTCCAGTGTGACTGAAACGAGGCAAAAAGGGTGTGTGGCTTGATCCTTCTGCATTCCATCACAAGCTTGGTGACAGCTACCAGCAAAGTGATAACAGATGCCAAGGCTTCTGCTACTGGCACTGCATGACTGGTGCTGCCTAATAATAATAATAATAATAATAATAATAATAATAATAGTTATTATTATTATTACAGCAAGAGATCTCTCAGATTCACCATATAGGAAGTTTTGCCTTCTTACCTGCAGATTCTTCCTTGCAATTTGAGCATGGACACCCTTCCCTAAATAAATTTTTTCAGAGGATATTGCCTAAGGACTTGTAAAAAGTGCTTTCCTGACCTCCCAACTGCAGGGACTTCTCCCCAGCAGCTCCTTCCCCTCAGCCACCAGCTGCTCCCAAAAAAAAAAAACCCTCTCAAGCACACCAGCTCACCTTCCTCTTTGCATGAGACACCAAAGAAAGGGGACCCAAAGCATCCCCTGTGCTTCTGTTGTCAGTGCCAAAATGCAGAGCTTTCATTTTCAAACTGTAATCAAACCAACATGAAAGTCAATGGCTTCCCACAGACCTTGTCAAACACAAGGATGCTGCTCTGATGAAGCAAAGGCAAAGAAACTGTGACCTATACTTGTAAGAACACTAAGCAAGCAAAAAAAGAAAAATGTAATTGATTCCTGATGGGTAACTATTACACCCAGGCCAGTTTTTTCCCTGGGGAATGCCTCTTTATAGATGAAATTAAAAAATAAACTAAAATCAAAACCTCACATTATTTTAATCCTGGCAGGAGTATTATTTCAGGGAAAGGAATAAACTCCAAACAGCATGGATTTTCAGCACCCCAACAAGAGCACAAGTCACCTCAAAAATAAGAGTACAGGAGGATTTGCTGGAGAGCCCAGTCTGCTCAATTCTTCCTGGCACAAATCCAGATGTCTTTCATCAAATAACACTCCCTAAGAGATAAAATCACACTCCCTACCAGACCCAGCATCTCTGAGCAAATCAGACAAGGCTTGGTGCATTTCTGTGGAAATTTAGGAGTTGTGTTTTCAGACACTTCACACAGAGAGTTCCTATCTGATCTGGAGTTCAGTGGATTTGGTTTCAGACAGAAATTTGAGCTCAAATTTCAGGGAAAGGCCCTTTAGACATGGCACTCCCTTCTCCCTGCTTCACCAGCCCCTCCTAGCAAGGTTTTGTGGTTCCCTCTGAAATATGGCACTTTCTGTCAGAGAAACCAGCACAGCTTCTCATCCCAACTCTTACATGCTTATAATCACATATTATTTATAATTATAAATAATATAATCCTAATTCTATATTTAATATAATATAATATAATATAATATATAATAATAATATAATATAATGGGCAATTCTCCCTTTAAAAAAACAAAAATAAACAAATAAAAAAAACTCCAAAAAATAACAAAACCAAATACCAACAAACCGAAAAACAAAACAAACAAACAAACAAAAAACCCAACAAAAATGCCCAAAACCACAAAAAAAAAAAAAAAACCAAAAAAGAAAGCAGAAGGATTTTTCTGATCCCTTCCCAGTACAAATATCATCGTGCAAAATTCAGCAAGGCCCAACTATTTACAGCTCAAAGGAAAAAAGAGAAATCCAACCAAACCCAAAATGGGATTTGCCAAAGATGGTAATAAGGGAAATGCCATGGCCTGCCCTGAATAAGCTTTCTATTAATATAAAAGTCACAAAGTTACCATGTCATTTCTTATTCAGAATTTCTTAATTCTGGAGCTTAAGCTAGATTTGAAGAAAGACGTTGTGAAGACACAAAAATCACTTAAATCCCTCAGCAATTGATTTATTAATGATGCTGCAAGTTTCCTTACAACAAATTAATTTTGTTATAATTTCATATATATATAATTGTGAGCTAAATACACACAGGGTTTTACTCAGACAAATATTGCTTCCTCCAGCTGACAACAGGAGTGCACAAAATGGTGCAATAATGGCAAGGACACCAGAGCTGATGGCATGGCAAGCAAGCAGTATCCTTTACATGCCAACCTCATCCAGCCTGCCATTATTCCTCAGCTTCATTTTCACCTGATGGCTCTCTGCAGGGCTGCCTTCCCCCCATGCACACACCCCTGCAGGGAACAGGAAATACCTGAAAAATACCTGAACCCTCCTGTCTTCCCTGGCTTTCTCTCACAGCTAGAAATATTTTGGCCAAAGTCATGTTTTTAAACTGGTGCCTGAGAGAAAGGCTCAAATGGCAACATTATCCCGTGGAAAAAGTGTAGGAGAGGAAGACAGCATGAATAGCAAACTGCAACAAAGAGGAACTATTTGCACATAAAAGGGGTTATCAAAGTTGCCATTCAACTTGTGTTAATCAACAGGTTCAGATAAGCCTAAGTCCTTCTCCTGGGATAGGCTCCATCAGACCTTCCAATTTAAATAACCTTGTTCAGAATTCCTTTTCATCACCTCACAAAGACTCCATTTTTCTTCTTTCTTGCTCTCCCTCTCTCTTTGTTGGTGCTGTTTACTCCCAAGTCTGTCTCTGAGCTCTTTGTCTAATTAGCTCTTGATAGATCTGCTGCCCTCTTTCCACAAACATTTAATTCTGCCGTCAGTCCCATTTACATTGCAGCATGTTGCATTGTCTTTTACCAACCTAATTTTGTTTGAGAGAATGTAAATCCCATTAAGCAGTCACTATATACCTATTAGACTGTGGCACATAAACTCAAAACCCCTCCTCATTTATAAGGCCCAATTCATAAAGGATTTCTAGGACGTTGCAATTTGTGCTTTCTCACAAACCACAGAAAATTCTTAAAGGCTGCAAAACTCTTTTCTTCAAGGTAATATTGTTGAACTGCCCAAAACACGACATGTTCCAGCCACTGCATACCAACAATAATGCTTTTATAATTCTAATGAGTCCCCAGGAAGTGCTCACTAATTAGAGCAGTGATTTAAAGTTGTCATTATGACTTGCTCTACGTCTACACTGGATTTCACTTCATTTTTTTGTCTGAGAAGAATACTTGGGTAAAGTGTCTGACAGTAACAAAACAGACTCTGACACATCCTTCTTTTTGCTAAGCTAACTACCACAACACAAGGAAAGAAAAGTCTGCATGAAACTCATGGATGTGATCAACAAGGTTTTGAAATTTCACCTGCAGTCAACTTTCATTCAAAATATAACCTTCATTTTGCCAAAAACCTTAATGGCTCAGATGGAGTCAACTCTTGACTGAGGAAATTTTCCCCGCTCACACAGGGCAACCCAGGGCACCCCCAAAGTGCCAAGCCCAACCTGGTCATCCCCATTTCCCCTGCTACAGGCCAAAACAGCAGCAATATTTTGGAATATGTCAGAGCTCAGCTGCCCCATCAGTCCTCCCTGCCAGCCTAAAACAGCACTAAGGGAACGAGTGCTCTGTTCAGAATCATGTGGGTTCTTGGTGCTGGATACTGGCAGCAGCCTGGAGTCTCAAACAACACCAATTTATGGAGAATTCTTGCTCAACAACACCACAACAGCAATGCTGCTCCTGCCAAAGTAGCCTGGGAGAACTGGTTCCATCAGCTGACACTCTTCTCACACTGCAGCAAAACCTCCAAGTCAGGACTCAGAAGCAGCAAGAGGTAAAAACACTCACACAGATAACTAACAGGCACTAGGAAATTCAAAGCACCAGAAAACAGCCCCCTCTTGTAAATGGAGTAAACTTTTCCTTGGAGACTGAATGGATATTCCATTACTCATCCACTTGTCCACTTGGTACTGTCATGTACTCATTTAGTTGCATGGTTCTTATCAGCCATAATGCCCTATCTTATCAAGCACAGCTCCTCTACTGAATAAAAGCTTAGGATGAGGGTTTTCACAATCTCTGCCATTACACAGATGATCTGAAAGGATGAAACAATTACTAGCATGCCAGTAAGCACACAGAAGTGTACCCATCTGCCAATAATTCCACCTATGGCTCATATGCAGTCAGAAGTACTGTCTGTAATTGCACCAAATGGAAGATATAGTTTTCAGTGCAGTTAAAATTTTTAATTTCAACATTATAAATAATCAAACAAACTCAAATAGATGTTTTTTTTTTTGTTTGTTTGTTTTGTTTTTTTTTTTTTTGTTTGTTTTTTTTTACCCATATCCATGCTTGCTTTACCCATAGCTTAGTTTTGAAGCCAAGAACACAAAAGACAGGTTACACCTCCAGGTGTCTGGTACAAACCTGCCTTTGTGTGGTGCAGTGCAGATTTCTTTGCCACATATGCTTTAATTTTATATGATTGTGACCTGAGGTTCCAGCTCACATTCCATGGATCCAGCTGATCAGCACTTCCCTACTGTTTATACAGGCAGAAGTGAAAAGGAAAGAACAAATGGGAGGGAAGCTCATTCCACTTGCAGGATTCCCAGGTGATTCCAACACGTGTCACCCCCCTAAAGCCAGCTCCCCCAGCCCCCATGGTCACCTGCTCAGCTTGGGAACAACCAATTCCTTCTTAATTCCTACCTGGGAACCTACTACTACAACCTACCTACAACTCTCCTCACACTAATGAGACCAGATTGTCACACTCTGCTGCACAAAGGTCTCAATCTGCTAAATGAAATACCAGCACTCTGGAGCACATCAATGTCAGCCCCAATGCTAATCTATCCTTAATGTCCAAGCAGCCTGGTGATTGGCACTAATTTGTTAATTATAGATTGCCAAAATCCCTTGGGATGCAAAATCAGTGTGATGCACTTCACCGTGCAACTACAGCAAAAAGTATTTCAAAGGTTACCTGACTCTGACACAGCCTTCAAAAATGTTATTCTTCAGAGACAGTTGGTCAGTCAAGTGACACACACAACACAGAGTACACTGGAAACCTCACAGAATTATTCCAGTGCCTCCAAAAGCAAATTTAAAAGCCACTTTTACATGTCACCTGCAAGTGACTCCAGTGCAAATGAAATTTGATGCCACGGTCTCACAGCCAGAGCTACACATTCCATGCTGAAATATTTCAGATGCCATGAAAATGAAAGCCTGCAACTCCTGTGTCAGTTCTACACAGACATTTAATATACAGCTCAGAGAGATGTCTTGAGTCTGCTCTGCCTCCTGGAGATAGGAACTTTAATACTGATTTTGTTTAAAACAGAGCTCAACTACTGCTATCTGCTTCCATTAATGTTAAATGAAGAACTTCATGATATGTTCAGGCAGCTTTCTCCACCAAACCCAATGAAATTCTCACCTTTGGGGGCAAACCCTAATGGAAACAGCAGATAATACTGTAAGAAAAATCCACAGCAAAGTCTTTACATTAGTTCTAATTTGGAAAATAACCAAACTTGAATGGTTCTTCAGTCTGTCTTTTGTTATCATTAACCCCTAGAACAGCACAAAACTTCTATAAATAACACCTAGACAACCTGGGGCTCCAGTTAGCTGAAATTCTGCAAGACATGACTGGGATCAAGACAGATCAAACCAAGCAGCTCTCCAGGCACAGACAGTTCTGCTGACACAAGAGATCAGGGATAAGGCAAGTGGGTTTTTAAGCAATTTTCCCAGTGCTCCTCTGGCAGGGTGATGTTTCCTCCCTCCTAGTTGGTGGTTGGTTACCTCTCCACAATCCAAAACTTGTTCTTGTGATAAATTGCATTCTACCTTATTAAAATTGTATCTTTAAACACAAACACAAAACTCTTGTTTTTCTGGTCTAATACCTTGGCATCAATAAAAGCTCATACTAATCCCATCATCTCTTCCTGCACTCTGTATCTGATGTTGTAAACCAAAATACATTTTAAAGGCTTTCCACACAGCAGTTTGCAGCAGAGTCAGTGATGCTCTGATAGAACAGCAAGAAATTATGGAAAAACTGTTTCATTTTTATTGGGAACATACCTTGAAATAATAATTTCTGATCTCAGAAATGTGTTTCATCTGTCAACAAACACAGCTTTCAGCTTTTCACCTCGGACCTTTCCCACCTGTGTTCTAGAAAAAAATTGAGGGTTGGATTTTTTTTTTCCTTTCCAAAACCATTTGAAGTTTTACTTCATCCTCTGTTCTTTTTATCCTTACTATCATCTATACATAATTTACACTGTCATTATATACTGTCTCTCCACCATGTATTATTTTTTTTCTTATAACTAAGTATTAAAGATTCACCTTTCAGCGATCCCTTATTGCCTCTCTTTAAAGACATCCTTGCTATGTATGTGTGCTCTGCCTCTTGCCTTTTAGTGTTTTTAAACCCACATTTGTGCAGATGCAGAGTAGAGGGCACTGCAAGGAGAGAACCAGGCTGCACATGTGCACACTCCACGGCCAGCCACAAACTCTTTGCAGCAGAAAGAGGGAGGTCAGCAAGTGAACAGCCAGAAGGGCATGGTGGGGTGCTGAGTCTTGGAAACCTCTTGGAGGCAGTCTTTGAGCAGACTGATTTTCCTGTGCCTGCAGCTGACACGGAGCCACGCGTGAGAGCCCCTCTCGCTTACCCAGTGAGCTGGGTCGTGTGTGACAGCATTAGTTAGATGGTCCTTGGATGTGACAGCAGAGAGGGAACCAGCTGTCCAAGGCTAATGTGCCATCTGTGCCTAAAATATTCTGCCAATTGTGTTGGCAGAACATAAAAAGTGTGTCCCTTTATCAGGCTATAAATCATAAGCAGGTCTTGCACGTTGTCAATTAAACACTGATATATTGAGTGGCCTGGGTGCTGCTTTGACTTCCAGCCTTTTGAGTGTGACACTTGGTAGTGTGACCACTGTGGAGGTCGTTAGCTACAGACTTAAAGCCCCAAAGCAGCCTGAACAGCTCCCCAGGTGACAGTTCCACAGTTCACAGCCACACAAGAAAGTATTCAGCAGTTCCATTTGGTATTGTGTTGAACTACTTGGGACAAAGCAAAAAAGAAGGACCCATGGCAAAACAAATTATAACACGTTTCATTATGGTATTTGTCCTATTTCTGAGAGACTGGCTTGAGTATTTTTCCATCTCTCTTGTTTAGAATCAAAGGCAGACATCCTGCATTCTCACAACTTGTGTTTTGGTGAAACAGTGGTAGCGAGTTGGCTGGACTCAGCTCCTGGCAATGCAAGACTCAGGTCTAACAGAGCCCACGGGCTCCATCATGTTCTTCTAGCAGCCCTCAGTCCATACAGGTTAGCCAGCCCCAGGGAACAGCTCAGCAAGCAGGGACAGCACAGGTCAAGCACCATCACCAGCTGCTGAAAGCATCATTAGACAGCAGCCCTGGAGTCCAGGCACAGCTGGAGCAGATGGAACTGAGAGCTGAGAGCATGGCATGCACAAACACCTCTCCTTCACAGCAGCCTCCCAACAATCCCACCCCTGGAGCCAGATGTGGGTTTGCACAGATCTCTCACTGCCATGTTACAGTGTGTGATCACCACCTCCTGCCCAGTTCCTAGCACAGAAATGTAAAATCTGTAATAGGATGCACAGATCCTTCAGAACAGACAAGTGCTGTACACATGGAATCACCCAGAATGCCAATGCAAACAAAAAAGAAGGGAAGACCAAACACTGAAATCAGGTTGTAGAAGAGAGTCTCCTAATTTTGTTTCAATTGCCATGCATGTACTTTAGATACATAACCAAACATTTTAAAATTTAAATTGAGAATGAACCACATTTCATGACATTCTCCTTGCAATTAACTGTGCCACAAAATGTAGGACCAAACCCTGATCCTTAAATTGAAAGTATGGATATCTGACTGGTTAGCCAATCTGTCTTTTTTTTTTTTTTTTCTCTTTATTTTTGGTTTAATTTGCTGATAGCACAGTGTCATCACTTCCATCTTTTAAATAAGAGAACAACACAAAGGAGTTCAAAAGTAAGTTTGCTGTACAACTTAAGTTAGTCTTTTAACAGAAAGAAATAATTTGATGTGTTTTGTGTAACTGGCTCCCTAATCCTTGTTGTCTTTCTGCACACAGCAGTGGGAAGTGATCAAACTCCAACCCAGACATTTTCCTTAGATCCACGGAAAACAAACAACTCTACTGCAGATTATTGCAAGATACCACTTTTATGGGGCTTTGCCATGAGCCACTGCTAAAGGGAAATAGCACCAGTAACTGGAAGAAGCTTTGGTATCTCTTGAAAAAAGCAATTTAGCTTACATTCAAACAAATGCAATATGCTAATGCTTAAAAAATAAAAGAAAACTTTCAGGTACAATAAACACCTGTTGGGTCTGATCCCATTTTTTCTGGGAACTGAATCACCACAGACCAGGCAGTCTCTGTTGCCCAAGCAGAAGGAAAAGCCCCTCACATTTACAGCTTGAACCACCTTTTGCATCATCTGCACAAGGACATTCAAACTCCTGCAGGGAGGTGGGCTTTCATGGAGCAAGAAGGTGAAGCAGGAGGAAGAACTCTGGAAAGACAATTTTCACAATGAAATCTCCAAATCTTCACATCAGATCCCATAAATTTTTGTCATTTTGGTGAGAGGAAAATTCCTTCAAAGCCCCTTTCCAGCTCAACTGCATCTGCATTCTCCTACATATTAAATTCAAAAGTCTGAATGGAGAGGGGTTTTTTTTCCCCCTAGAAATTATTACACCAATATCTGTGAACATTTTCCAATCCTTGTATTGCAAGTAAAATGTGAAGACAAAATCATTATTGCACTTAACTGGTGCTTTTCAAAAGCATCATCAGCACTAGGAAAAGAAGCAAGGGTAATTTTCCAGGTACCCATTGCATTCATAATTCACTGCCATGCTCCACTATCCATCTGTGAACAAAACAGTGTTTTGTAGCCTGTGTGAAACTCTTCTGCAAAATAAGTTGCTTTCATTAAGTTAACCATTCCCAGGGATTTTTAGTAACTATTACTAAATTGTAGGGCCACAAAAAAAAAGAACAACAATTCTTTAGAAGATTTTCTTATCAAAAGGTGAGACCAAGGGAAAGTCAGAGACATGACTGCAACTAAATAAAATCTATTAATTAGTGGTGGAAATGTCATACTACTTGTCTTTAATTGTTTTCTTTACACCTGTGCTTGAGCTACTCACATCAGAACCCCAACATGTGTTGGACTGGGCAGTGAACTACTGACCAGGCACACTCAATCCATTTTTGTGTCTTCCTGTGCTTATTCTGACAGCTTCCTGCTTTTCTCACAGACCTAATTCCTAGTTCTTTGCCAGCTAATAATACAATTGCAAAAATGAAACGGGAGGAATGGGATTAGGGATGAGCTTACAAAAGGTAAAATCCATATGGCCTTGCAACACCTACTGCCAAAAATCACTCCAGAGCAGAACATCTCAATGCTGTATGGCATTCCCCACCTAGGCCAAACTCAGGGAATTCTGTGAGAACATCATCTGCTGGCAAACACGAAGTCTTTAGCTGAGACTCAAACACCATGGAACACTTCAGAAGTGGCTGAGAGGTCATCATCATCTTCAGTGTGCCAGGAGGTGGAAGAGACTGGGTCTAGCCTGAAGCAAAACAATTTATAAAGGTTCTGTAACATGAAGCTGACATCTACTTTCTGTTTTTTCATGTGGAACTCAGCTAAGAGAAGAAAAAGGGGCACATTCATATTTGGCTTTTCTAACACTGTAGCAGAAGCTGTTGTGGGCATTAATCCTGGGTAGCTTTGCTCTACTTCAGGAAGAAATAGATATGCATGCAATTTTTATACAGAAAATACATTTAACCATGGAAAACAAAAACACTAGCATTACTAGTTTTAGCAGAGGATGGCATTAAAAAGAATTCTGATTATAGTTATTAACAACATTAATCACTGAAATGGAAACAGTCACTAAAACAGCCAAGCTAGAGATACTGAAAGCCATTAAAGTAAATGTGTTTTTCTGAGAAAGGTGATCATTTAAAGTGAGCAGATCTCACTTGAGGATAGTCAATAACCCCAGGGAGGTGTCTGCATTACTATGAATGGCACCTCTTTGCTTTATACCCAGTAGGCACACTAATTTCTAACAAAATGCTGTGTTGAAGGGCTGAATTATTTATCTGCCAGCAGTCTCAAGTGCATCAGATAACACTGCATGCTTGTTTCAGTCATTCAAGCCCAACTCCAGTATTTAAGGAAATCAAAACTATATGCCTAGATCATTTTGTAATTATTTTTTTAAGAGGACAAACTGTACTGCTCCTTCAGAAGAACCTTAACTTGACCAAATTAAAAACAATGTTAGATTCATCTACTAGAAAGCACTGCTTCTGTGGAAAAACTTCCTTTAAAAGCAGAGACAAATGGCAGCTGGGCATTGAGTTCCCACTATACTTGAGCCTAATTCTCAGCAGGGTGTATGGAAATCTCCCATATGATTTTTTTCACTGGACTGCCAAATACTTCATTTGCCTTCGTTTTCATGTGAGCACGTGGCTCTTGCATTTACCACAAACAAAATCCACATGATGTGAAAGAGGCCATCACAGGCAGCTCACCATCACAGTTGACTGGAAATGCTCTAAAAGTGCACCTCTGCTTTTGTCAGGAATAACTAACAGCACCTGCCTAAAACATGGGAAACGCTCACTTCTTATTTTCACATGCTGTGCAGGATTTCTCTGGAGAGCTCAGATCACACCTGATTATTGCCAGCTATGTGAGGTGCTGCTTGAGACACAGCAACAAACAGCCCTGCATTATTCCCACATCACATCCCAGACCACATCCCCAGCAATTTCTGTGCATCCCCAGCAGGATCCACCTGTGCATCCTCGATAAAATCCACTCCACCTGTGCATCCCCAATAAGATCCACCTGTGCATCCCCAGGAATATCATCTGTGCATCCCCAGGAATTTCTATGCATCCCCACTAATACCTGTGCCCAATCTCCTACAAGCCACCAGGATGAAGGGTGGGCTGCAGGAACACCCAGCTCAGGCACCAAAGAGCAGGGTTAGCTCACAGACATTTGTGCTGTGTGAGGAGATCAGGCAGAATCTGGGTAACCCCCTGCCTCCCCCCAAGAGTCACACAGATCTTCAGTCAAGCTAACTTCATTTACAGTAGTTTTGCTACACACACAATATAACCCCTTTACTCTTGGCCCCACAATTTCACTAGAGTAGGTCCTGGATTAGATCAGCCTGGTTGCTGGTGGCATTTGATTTTCAGAAAACAGCTTTTCTCCTCTGCACACACGGCCTCTGCACCTTTTATCCACATCAGCTGCTGGAGCCAGTTGGGGGATGCCCTTTCATCAGCAAATTGTTTCACCTAAGCAGCAGCTTCAAAAAGCGGGTTAATTTGCACTCTTCAAACATAATCACTTTAAAAAAGGAAAGGACTCATTACTTTAGTGATGTTTCCTGGTCCATTGCACCATTGTTGGAAAGTCTGTCAGTAAACAAATTACATCTAACGCCGTGCCCTTGCGCTGAACAGATCTCCTGAGAATATCTTGTTATGCATAATGCTTTCTTTCACGCCTCTGTATCTGGCAGAAGAACACAAGTATCTCTCTACAAATGCTGAATGCTTTCCTCACATATTTTCCATAAAAAAAAAAAAAAAAAAAAAGAGTAAATAAAGTGGGGAATAACTAAGCTCAATACTGTAACTTGCCTTTCAAGTGGCAATATCAAAGAAAATGATTTTTTCCTATAGTAGCAGCCACTTCTGCTACTTAAACCCACACAGAGAAAAAGGATCAATCTTCAGAAAGCGCTGAGGATCCCCTGCCTACAAAACAAATAGAGCACTTACTTTGTAGGAGTCTCCACATTTGGGTGTTGCAGTATTTGTGACTATTCACACGCTAACTAGGTCCAACTACCAGGTTTACCCAAGGAGGAAGCCAAACCCCAATATTACAGGCAATTTTCCTGCTAACTGACAGGAAACAGATTTGTTTCTGGGAAATCACCACTGCAAGACTGTTTGAATATGAATTTAAAAGGGCAGATGGAACTTGCAAAACCTACTGAAAGCTTTGTTGGCAAAACAGTAACTCTTGTGAATTAAATCCATCACTAAGTTGAAGGCTTCCCCTTCCCCAGTAAGCTCTTTGTTCACCTCAAGGGTTCTTCAAAAATTATTAAATTTTTGTACTTCTTGCTGTATCAAAATTACAGCAATTAATGAGAATTATAATGCACAAACAATTTGCTTTGACTCCAGTGGACTTAGACCACTGCTGCAGTTATGGCAATTTAAACAAAATATCCCATGTGGAGCTCTACATCACGTCAGCCATCCCCCCAAATGTCACCAGACAGATGTTGCAGCAGGAGGCTAACACATCCCAGACCCCAGGCAACAAGGGACAGCCCTGGTGATCTTCCAGCAGGGCTCACCCTCCATGGCCAGTTGTTCCCAACAGGAGCTGTGGGAGGTCAAGTGCTTTTGGACATTCACCCCCAACAACCATCCATTAACCACTTGAAAACGTGAACCCTGAAGAAATACAACTGCATGATAATAACACTTCCCAAGACAGTCCTATTTTTCTCAAAAAACAAACATATTGGAAGCCCCCCCCCTCAGCCTTTGCACAGCATGCTCAGATTTCAAATTAATGGTATTTGCCTTCAGCCACTGCTGGCATCACACAAAACCATGCTGTATGCAAGGCAGGGATGGGGAGAAGGGAGAAATCTCCTGAGGAAAGATATTATACACTGGAAAACAAAATGATTAATGCACGACCTAGGTGAGAGCAAACTTATGAAGAAGAAAAATTACAGAGCTGCAGGATTTTCACTACACAACAGGAAAATAGTCCCATTATTTTGTTTCCCCATCCTGTGAGTGGATGTAGAGAGGGAGAGCAGGCATCCCTTGAGTTATCTCCCAGACCTGCAAGAAACCAGGAGGAATCTGGAAACATGACAGGCAATTCTAGACAGAACATCAATACAAGGAAAACCTGAATTTCATCTGAAGCCTTGCTTTAGGGGTTTGAGTGAGACCCAGCACTAGGTCTAATGTATGGAGGAGAACCCTGCCCACTTGTGCTGACTAAAGCAGAAGATTTCAAGAGATAAATCAGTCACCAAGAAAACAAAAGGTCAGAGAATTGGAAAGGAATGGAAGAACAGCAAAGGGCTGTCTGTGGTGCAGAAAGACTTTGCCATACTTAGCAAGTGGGGCAGAGTAAGCATGCATAGAACAATGAACACACCACTCAGCAGCAGAACGCTCCCATGGAAAGAACTAGAGAGAAAATGAAACTTCCAAACAGGCAGAAGAGCCTGATTAATAAAACCCCAAACCTCTATATTTAGCTCATATTTATTATTGTGAGTCATCAAGGACATCCATGAAGCATCAGTTTCATCCACAGTTGCTAGCAAAGCATTTTCAGTGACCCTTCAGAGTCCAATGAAATCTCTGGGAGAGTTTGTTTTCCAGCTGTCCTTCAATATCCCAAAAAGGATAGCCCATGGTAGACTTCACAAACACTGGCACAACTTCAGCAGGCCCAAAACCTGGGAAAATCAGCACCAGAGTGACAGAACTGCCAGGACCCTCCCGCTCAGAGGCCAGCACAGAGCTGCTGAAATGAAAAGTGATGTTGGGAGAAAGTGAGTTGCTAAACATTGTTGTTATTATTATCATTATTATTATTATTATTATTATTATTATTATTATTATTATTATTATTATTATTATTATTACATCCATGTATCCATTATTACACCCATTCTAATATCTGTTACAGGGGTTAGGAAGAAAAAAGGAGCAATCAACTAGGACAGAGACAGGAAGGAAAGATGGAATTATAACCCAAAAATACCTTTTTAAAATACAGTGTTTTGCCTCAAACTTTTGAAAATGAGAGTGTAGCTCATTAACAGGTCTTACAGCAAAACCCATCCATGCTAAATGAGGAAGGGGTTTCCTTCCCACTGTTTTTAGTGGAGTGGTTAAAGGATCAGAGGCTGCTCTCAAAGCCTGTCAGGACTCCATCCAGAACATGGGAGCATTGGGCTGACCTCCTTGCTGACCTGCTCTTTCCTTTTCCCTTTTTCTTTCTTTTCTTGACGTAAGGCCCCATCTGGATGAACTTTTGGGAAAGACATCTTCAAAAAGCACTTCAAAAAGGAGCAGAAATGGGGATATGCAGCAGATGAACACTTTGTCATGTCGGAAGAGACAGCACAGGAAACAAATGCAGCATCACACAAGTGTGCCCTGGTAGGTTCTTAGATCATGATCATCAGCTGCTTTGTTCCAGCCACAAAAGGTGTGTTTTGGAGATGGCTGTTTCAAGGATTTTTAATTGCATCAGGCTTATTTACTGACTTTGTACGGAATTTTCTCCTTGGACAAGTGCACTGCTGGAAACAAAAATTCTAAAAGTGCTTTTTTTCTGATGCAGTGGGTAATACTGCATGTATTCCTAATGTCTCCATTCAGTCCTTCTGACAAGACACATTGATGTAAGAGTAATCAAACACCCCCTTGACCCCTCTGACACCCATCCTCAGTTACATCTCAATATGTTGTGAGCCAAAAAATGATGAATGCCAGAGCTCTGAATGCTGAACAGGATAACTAATACTAGTAGTGAAAAGCAAAAAGCATCTGAATGTGAATTGGTATTCTCAAATTAAACAGCTCTGATTTTGATAGCTAGTAAACATATTTATAATCATTCAGATGCTAAAATATGTGCTTCTAGTCCTCGGCTGAATAAACACAAAAGCTGTGCCTGTTGATAAGTACTTACCCGTTCATTTCTTTAGTTGGAATACAAATCATACTTTTCACTTCTTTTCTTTCTTTTTTTCCTTTAATTAAAGAGGCCTAAGACTCCTTCAGCAAGTCTATATCATTGTAATACCACCACTGACTATGAATGGTGCATGAAACCATTATATACAATTCCACTGGAGTTTTTCTGACAGAAGCATTTGACACAGAGGTAAACCCTCTTCAGTGTATTTCCACTTGGGCTGATCAGTAGCCTGGTTAATTTCTTTATGTATTTTTAAAATGCAGATAAATTCCCAATTCAGCATTTTGTACATGTACCATATTTTAATTATAGCCATAAATACCGGTTGGTGTGGTTGAAAGCTTGGGGAGGGGAGGAAAAAAAATAAAAATAACCAAAAAATTGAAGAACCAAAGAAAGAGGCAGTTAATCACAATTTTTAAGGGACATGTTTTCAATGGATAAGTTGCAGGGCAGGAAAAAGGAAGAGACTATGCAGCAATTTAAACCCACAAGCACATGGGAAAAAAAAAGATCACTTGGAGTCTGAACAGGCTGAATTTTACCTCCTGTGAGTTTTGGAACCGACAGAGCTGATGAGGGAGGCAAAATATGGCAATCCAAGGATGCATTTGAGCACAACAATTTATCTAAAGAATAAAAAATGCAACTGCTTTTACAACTGGTTCCAAGACCTTCCAGGAAGGCAAGCAGGGGACTGAAGGTGTCCCTGCATGGCCACCACCTGCCCAGCAGCACTAACACTGCTGAGCTGGTGCCACCTGAGAGAGAACCAGAGGGCATCAAGAGGAGCTGGTGAGCACTCCCTGACAAAGATCCAAGAGGCAGAGAAGTGCTCTCAACCTCAAAGGCCCTTCTCCCAAGCACAGAAACCTCCAGTGGAGCTAAAAACCAGTGGTACTTTAGATTCTCTAACCACTGCAATTTTCTTCACCACTCTCACGAGGGGTGAGGTGATTTACCTTCCTCCTCAGGCAAATACTTAATTGGAATTAAGGCACATAAAATTGCCTGTAAATACCTGACCCCATCTGAATTCCTCAGTCTTTGGAAGATTTGTGCATGTTGCTTGGCATTATGGATTAAGTGTGGTACTACCTGGAGGTTTCCAAGTCACTCTCACAAGTACACACAGTATGCAAATCAGTCACTCAGAAATAAATAAAACCATCAAACTGCCTCTAAAATAATGAGATATGGGGAAATAAATATCAATCCCTGAAAATACTGTTTAGTCCTTCCATTACTTTATTTTTCTTTGCCATATTATGGTTTTGGAGCATTTCATTTTTACTTCTATTACATGCTCCACATGAATGTGATCTCCAGATATTACCTTCAAGGAATGGGGGAAAAAAAATCCAAGTACAAAGATTCTCAGAGAAAACTATCTAAGAGTGAGTCAATGACTAACTAAGATATTTGAAATAGGCATGAGCAACACTAACAGCTGAATACCATCACTAAAATTCAGTTGCTGCTACTTTTTGCCCCCCAAATACCACTTTACCATTGATGCTCATGTCTGCTGTCAAAAAGTATGTGAGCACACACAGCTCAAAGGGGAAAAGCACTTCACAAATTTAAACTGAATTTTTGGAGAAAACCTCCCAGTCCATGCACACCAAGAACAGACCCCTCTGTCAGGAAAACTCACACCAGCCTCAGGTTTGGGGCTTCTTCCTTTAAATAAGAGGCTCAACAGAATCAGGGCTGATGTAGAGACAAGGATGCTTTGCAGACTGGCTCTTTTTTTTTTTTTTCCTTCAAATTGCATGATTAATACGAACATGAATGCAAAACCTCACAATCTAAATTAAAATTCAAGAGGAAGAGGGAAAATGTGACACCCTGAATTTTAAAGCATAATGTTATGCACAGACTGGACTGCTTTTACCAACCAAGCAAGACATGACATGAAGTTTAATAAATATTCAATAAAAAAGGAAGAAATATGAATTTGATGAAGTTTGCAGGCAATTAGAGCAATTTATTTCACTATTAACATGACAGACTAAATGGAAATCAGCTCTGGGTGAAAATGCAGTTTTACTGCCCAGCATTCAGATTGGTGTGTAATTAAATAATGAAACGGGTGAGGGGCATCCACGAGCCACTTCCCCAGCAAGGCAAGCATCCATCAGAGCCCAGAGCACATGGCAGGGGGTGTGTGTGTGCCTGCCTGGGTCTAACACTGCAGGGAGAATCTCCTTCCACTGGGCAAAAGGCATTTCCCACATGGCCAGCTCACCCCTGCACCGAAAATTCCAGCTGCAGTTATAGCCAACCATGTTTAGTTCACTGCTTGTTTTCTTCACTAAGAAAAAAAAATATTAAGCATGCATTAGGAAAGTCAACATTTTATCCAATTTCAGGCTGAAACTAAAAAGCCATGAAATTCCTTTTGCCCATGGACACTCATTAAGAAAGCAGGATTCTCGTGTTGGGTCCTCCAGAAACAAACAAACAAAGTCTGTGCTTAATTCACCACATGCAGCTCTTCAACCTGCCAGGAGATTTGAGGAGGAGGGGTGCATGCTGATATTTCAGAATATGAAGATTCTTCTGAATTTGAGCACAGGTACTCCAAGATTTCAAGAAAAAATTCCCTATTTCTGTATGTTAACCAATGCCTAAATATTCCCTTACCCCTTTGACAGCAGGTGCTGCTCTCAACAGATCCAGCAAGTCCATCTCAGTTGTCAAATTGCTGTTCCTGCCAGACTGCAGCAGTCAGTTGTGTTTGACAGATTGTAGATGTGTTGATAAAATGCTTCCTTTCTAAAACAGCCACTTTGTCTGGCAGCACACACAGTGATAGATGTGCAAAACATCTGCTCTAAATTATTCCTCCTTTTGACTAACTTCTCCCAAAAGCTGCATTTTTGCAAGAGAACTTAAAAATCGAAACAAAACAAAACTTAAGACATCAAATATGTCTGTTTGCAAGCTCACATCATCTACAGGATCCAAAGCAGGCAAGTTTAGAATGCCTGATTTGTAGCAAGCTTTAAAGGAATTTCCTTTCAGGACACTGCAAAGGAAAATCATCTTCCAGTGGCTCCAGCTGGCCACCAAAAGTTGCAGATATTTTTGAAAATCTATAACTAAATTACTCTTAACTTGCAGCATATAACATGCAGCTTGACTAGTCCTACAACTTCAGAGCTGGTCCATCCACTAATACCCCTCATCATGGGAACAGCAAAAGGGAAAACATTTTCTTAGTCCTTGAAAAGACAGAGTTTTGCCTCAGTTGCATTTCATCCATGAACTTACTGCAGAACCAACTGGGAATCTGCCATACAAAAAAAAAAAAAAAAATCAATGAAATTCCATCTAAAATTAAGGACATTTTTATGGATCAGAATTTCAGTTTGAATAAAGATACCCATCTTTGTTCCAATTTTAGGAAACAAGCTTTGCAGATCAATTTCGGGCTCAGTTTCAAAAGGAAGAAAGAGG
This sequence comes from Cichladusa arquata, assembly GCA_026413545.1. Lineage (NCBI taxonomy): Eukaryota > Metazoa > Chordata > Aves > Passeriformes > Muscicapidae > Cichladusa > Cichladusa arquata. The sequence goes on along the minus strand of JAOTQP010000362.1, from coordinate 3,391,742 downwards.
GCCCTAAAAGCTTTGATCTGCTGGAGTTTGAGACAAGTATTCCATAGTGTCAATATTCCCACTTAGCTCATCATATGACTACAGATGTTCCAGAAAGAAATCAAGGGGAGGAAGGAAAAAAGAAAGCTATCCCAGTGAAATCTAGTCCAGTAAGTTCAATTACAGCTATGCATGCAGTAAATTCACTTATATAACAAGTACTCCAGCCAACAGGGCTGATTTAATGTAAGTGTTGGTATATCCAGTGGTAAAGAACAAGCACATAAACCAAAAGGCACATTTGAACAGCTCAGAACATATCAGGCAACATCCTGCCCCTACTTGAATCAGTGCAAAGTCTTGAGCATGGCCAGAATCACAGCCTGGCACGGTGCAAAACCCTCCACCACCTCCTGAAACTGGACCTCCTGACAAGCACCACTTTAACTAAATCCACTGAAGGGGCAAGAAAAGGATTTGATGCACAAACTGACTCATGAAGGACCCATAATATCACTTATTAAAGCTGTGGTCTAGCTTTAAATGCATATGTGGCACTGCTGTGCTGAATTAAGTGCAAGAACATGAGAGGGCAAGCCATTCTCTGCATCTGTAGGAATATCTTGATCCTGACTTACAGCTCCACTGCCTGCCAGCTGTACATGGCTCCCCTGTCAGGGCACCAGAAGGCTGCCTCAGTAAGGAGAAGCCTGTGGCTATTAATGTTTCACAGGGAGTATGCATTGCTGCAGCATCATGAGGAGTTATCAATAAGGAGAAACCAAAAATGTCCCAGGCTGCAGTACAGGATGTGGCCAGAAATGTGTGTTCTATCCCCATCTGTTGAAGCCAGGTGGGACAGTGACCCTTATCTCCATGGCACATATTATCTGCTAATGGGCCATCTTTA